>JAYKAV010000511.1:760583-795399 GCA_035582835.1 Phoebastria nigripes | reverse complement strand
CCTGGGGCCGGGCACAAAGGAGAAACCGGGGAGCGGCGGCGCCCGGGGGGGCGCGGGGCAGGGCCGCGGGCGCCCTCCGGTCCGCCGCGCTCCTTCCGCTCCTCTCCGCGCTCCGCTCCGCCGCTGCCCGGCGGGCCCGATGCTGCGCGGCGCTGGGGCGCCCGGGCTGCAGGCTGCGCGCTGCCGGCTCCGCCGTCCTCCCTCCGCCCCGAGTGCGCGGCGGCGGCGGCGCGGCTCCCAGTTAAACCCCGCAGAAATTCCTGCAGGATTACAACACAGATTGGCAGCTCCCCCAGCCAGTGGAAGGAGGCGGCGCGCCGCCGCCGCCGGCTCTCGCCCCTCGCAAATTCAAGGAACTTTCCCCCCTCCCCTCCTCCTCCTCCTCCTCCGCCCCGGTCTCCCCTCTCTCGTCCTCCCCCCCAGTGGAAAACATGAGCAGCGCCGCGGGCTGACCGAGCGAGGGCTGGCCCGGTATAAAAGCGGGGACGTGGAAAGGCTCCCTCTGTTCAAGGGAAATCTGGCCGCTGCCGCGTGTTTTTAGCGCCCTGCTGCCGGATTTCGCATTGCTGCTCCGCGCCACCCTCTCGAGTTAGCCTGGGTGGCGGCAGCATCAAGTATCGGAAAAAAGAGGACTGGGGGAAGTTAAAAATCACGGGGAAGGGGGAGATCCCCAAATGCCAGCCCATTTTGGATCTCCACTTGGCTTTCTGCCCCACGGTTCAATTTTTCGGACTTCTCTCACTCAACAAGAAGACTAGAAACTTTTAGGGGTGAGGGGGTGGCAAGCAAGAGAGGGCTGCGATTTGCACCTAGTTACATGGATCCAGGAGCTATGTCTTCAAAATAAATATTGCAAGAATTGACAGCCCCAAGAATGTGTGCTCCAGAAGGCAAAACAAGAAGTCTTGCTATGACTAGTCCATGGTATTTCTCAACTGGGGAAAATGGTGGTGTTGCAGAGCTTGGGAGCCTCAGCCCGATACACTCGCCTATGCCAGCATGTTTCCGCCGCTGAATGTGTCCATATATTACATCAGTCATTGGACATGGGAAAGGAGCAATAACCAGGAAAGCAAAATATATCAGTCTCGCTTGCAAACTACCACTTGTGATTTAATTCAGAAGGCTGCAGGCAGCATTTTATAGCCCAAGTCAAATGGTCACAAAGACCGTGATGGTCTCTTTTGTTCTAGCAAAACCTATCCCTTTCAGAGGACCCCAGCGGGGGCAAGAAGAGCCTAGGGAAATTCCCCAGGCAGATGTTTTTCCCGGGCAGATGTTTTTCCGCGCCCTTTGCCTTGTTTGCCCTGTGCTCTGTGGAGCACTTCGGCCGACGGGTGGTGTTGAGATCCCAACCACCTTTGGTTCCCTGCTCTGGTTGCCTTCCTATCAAAACAGGAATGCCATGTAAGAAAATAAAGTTAATTTGGCACAAGCAATCCCTCACCCAACTCATCACCTTCCCAGCCTCTCCCAGGCAAACATGCATCCCTGGAGATCCCTATGCAGTGTGGGTGCAGCAGCTGGCTCTGTGCGGGGAAGCGGCAGGGCCCTTGTCCCCAGAGGGGTAGGTGGCCATGCCTGGAGCACTCTCGCTGTGCGCCACCCAGTCCCAGGAACGTGATACCTCTCAACAGTTACCATGCTTGCTATTTCTAGATCCACCTTCCGGACATGCTGTGTCATTGATTTTTAGGCTGTATTCCTCACTGAAATCTCACCAGATTTTCAATGGTCTGCTCCTTGTGGGTGTCACACACAGATCGTTTAATATATTCGTTATATTAAATGGATTGTTTAATATAATCCTTCTCTTTCAAAGTATGTTGCAAATACTTAGGACCCAATTCTGTGTATCCTCTTCCTTGGTAGGCAGCAGGATTGCAATCCAACTAAGCAACAATTTCAGCACTGTTTGGTGTGGGTGAGCGAAGTGCAGTGAAGCAAAGGGAGGAAAACTCCAGCTGAGCCAAATCTGTAGGACCTCACATAGGCACGGGGTCTTACAGGCACCCCCATCTGCAGGGATGGGAGAGATAAAGAGGTTGCAACTTGCCCCAAGTCAAAGCGGAAACCAGAAATAGCATTCCTTATGCTGGCAGGATCCTTAACAGCAGGAAAACAGAACGCCGTGTTAGAAACAAATAACATAAAAGAACAAATGTGAAGACAGAGAAGCTGAGTACAGGAAGCATCCTAAGGGGTGTCACCAAGGGGCAGGTGATTTACTACAGTAGAGTATTTTTTTAGCATTCAGACCTTTCAGGCAGGTCTTTAATAAATAAACCAAGCTCACCTTTTCTTTCATGTTACAATCCATGATTATCAGGGATTTACATACTCAGTAGAATCTGTCAAAGGCCAAAATATCATCTGCAACCAGCTAAGGGAAGGCTTTCCTCAGGCAAAGACAACGGCAGCTAATGGGCTCCTCATGGACCACGAGTGTCCATACGAGCAGTGCCCATTAAGGACTCGGGGCTAAGACCTGCAAAACCTCCAAATGCCTACACACATCCTTAAACCTGTCCGGGGGGAATCTCTGATGCCAAGCACGAAGCTAAGCACATGCGCTAATACTAGAAGGAGTAGAACTGAAGACTAGAAGCCAGACGGATGATTTGGAAAGATGATAGAAACGAGTGTGAGGAGGAAAGAAGAGAAAAGAAATAACCCTTGTATGTCACAGAATAACAAAAGATTGTCTTTGGACCTACTTGCTGCCTCCCCACACTCCTGAATCCCCAAAGCTGGGAGGACCGTTCTGCGATAGAAGCATTTCCATGGGGGGTCATGCGGAGAACAGCTGTGCTACCTTATCACAGCCAAGTGCTCCGGCACCTGCTCCTCTTTTTGCCCTGATTTTATAGGGACAGAGGCAAGTGGAAAGCCCAGCACAAAGCTGAAACCAAGTGTTTTTAACCCAAAGGAATTATGTAATAAGAACTGCAACGAGAGGGTAATCGGAGCCAGGCAATGAGACAGAGCTGCCAAGAGAAAGCTGCAGGCCTGGGCGTTTCTGATGCAGACTGTCAGGCAGTGATCACCGTGCTGCCTTTGTGCCACCCTGAGTCCCCCCAGCCTTCCGACAGGCACCGGCCACCCGATCACAACCCCGACATCAAGTCAAACCAGGCTGGAGTGGGATTAAGGTGGGATTAAGGGACAAACTTCACCAAAGGCCATTTTTTTACAAAATGTGTTATATGCTGGAAGGATGTGAGAGGACCTCGCCTGTAGCACATGCAATGTGGTTATCAACTACAGAAGAGGCCCAACTATAACCCAAATGTCCACCAAATTTGAAAATTCAGCTCTGGGCCTCTCCTAGGGGGAAATAAACCTTCTGGATTTGTAGCCTGTGTTCCCGGCTCTGGCTCATTCGTGCTGTGCAGTCAAAGCACCAAGTGACTTCACACAAAAGCAAACATTTCTAACGCTAGGAGTACTGCAGAGCACAGACAGGGCTTTGCAGGACCCTTTTAGTGAGATGTGCCATGGAGTTACTGGAATTTTAGGGACGAGTCGTGATTAGAAAGAGATGGGAGCTGTGCAAAAAGCAAGTTTGGAAATCCTGGGAAAAAGATTTCCAGCCTATGGCTGCCAAGGCACCATTAAGGATAAGTGTGCTTAACAAGTTCTCGAGTGTTTCCCAAGCATTCATTTCTGCGTGGCCAAGTCTTCCAGCTGACTTGCACAACCAGCAGGGCTAAGGAAAGAGATCTACATGGGGAGGAGAGTTCCTAATAATGCCGTTTCTCCATTAAGATGGCCAATAAAACAAGGCGTGATTGAGAACACTTGGCTCAAAGCACCAGAGAACACAGCAAAACCCTGAGCCTCATGCTGCAGTCAAGCGGGTGATGAGGTGGCGTTGGCTGGAGCTGACGTTTGTTGTATAGACGATTGGTGGCTGTATTTGTGCCCAGGATGGGATAGCCTTGGCATCACATTCAAAGGTCATAAGAGGTGGCAAATTTTCCCAAAGAACTTATTCAAAGAGCAGCAGAACCTGTGAAAAGGAAGAAAGCAGCTGACACTAAATCTGTTTGAATCCATGCCAACAATGTTCTGAAATAAACTTGCTAAAATATGTTGGTAGGACAGTTCAGAGTGAGATTTATTACTACATCCCCAAACTCCCAAATTTTATGCTTCTAATTTAAGAACAATAAAACTACCCATCTCTTCTATAAAAATGTCTCACTAAATATTTGCAGGTGCAGTCGTGTTCATTTCTGTATTATAATCTGAATTCAGGGATGTGGTAGGATGGGACTGGTGCTCATGGGACCATTGAACCACAGGAGAGGTGGCAGCAATTTTTGGTAACACGTCACTGAATGGTTCTTTTCCGCATCAGTTCTTAACAGTGTAATTGTATGAACATGCATCCTTCTTCAACAGGCTCTTGTTCCAAGGGTACCTCTTCTAAGCATCCCCAAAATACCTTGGGACATCTTTGTTTCTCTTTGATTCAAAGGCCTCTTCTGCTATGCAGCTTCTGAATCATAGACTTATGCAGGTTATTTATTTTTTATTCCATCTATCTGTTTATTTTGGTTAGATATGAAATATAAAATATGTCTGCACAGAACCGGGTGCTCCCTGATAGCCGAAACAACAGCATGGCAGGAGCTAAGGGCACCATTAAGCAACCAGTGCTTGTTGTGTCTGCTGTGGCACCGCAGGGGCCATACAGTTGGACTGTATGTGGTTTATAATGCTGGGCTTTATATGAATGCAACAGAAAGTCTGAGCTTGGCCTGCAACCTAGCTGGGCAACAACTGACAACAGAAAACTTGCAGCAAACAGAACTTTTTTGTTCATTTTCCATGGAAAAGAACAGTGGTAGGGAGGCCTAAAAAACAAGAAAATAAAAGGCTGGCATTACAGGCAGAGCACAAGCAGCAACATCCTAAGAGATGGTGGGTTGGGTGAAGCAGTCCAGGAGCAGCCTGAAAATGGAGCTGGTTTGTGTTTGTCGTTGTGCAACAAAAGGAGTGAGTATCGATGCAGAGAGACAGAGAGATAAACCTAGGCTGGGGGCTTCGCTCCAGCGATGGCTGCAGAGGGGGATGCTGCAGGTGGGGCGGGCAGGGGGGATCTGGAGTAATCTCCTGCTCGGTGAGAATGGCATTAGCTGGCTTTCCGGAAGAGTTATGTTCAGAAAGTCGTGACCCCCGCCTAGAGAGGGACCTCTGAACCAGCCACTCATCCAGATTCAAAGATGGCCTTTACACCTGGCATTAAAGTCCGGCTTTGGCAGCGCTCCTAGAGCAGGTCTCGTTCCCTGCTATTCAGCAAGTTGCCGGAGCTTTTAAATGTAAAATACACGCCTCGAGTGCCTTGCTGATTTGAGGCTCTCTTTTCCAGGGGAGATGCCTACCAAGCAACATAAGCAAAGTGAATGACACAATACTGACAGCTAGGACCACCAAAAAATTATGAAACTTGGCCAAAGAAACATTATATTCCCAGCTTTGGCTCTGGATGTTAACTACCATAAGAAATTCAGTGTCGCTTGGTGCTGGCCTCCCAAACAGGGTAAAATTTACCACTCTGCCATTCTAGCCAAGGCTATTACACTTTCTTTTTTTCTATTAGGATAAAACGTACCTTTAAAATACAAAAGATAATTCTTTATCTCTGAAAGTTTCATTTAGAGCCATGGCTCAATATTTGCCTGAGATATTTGTATACCTGGATGTGTCTCATACATGATGATCCCTGCAAATGAAAGGCATTGTTGATTTAGTTTATTATCCCAAAAGATGATATCGTGGTTAAGGTTTGTATGCAGTACATCAGGAGAAAAATACGGAAGGGTTGAATTGAAATAGATTTTAATTCTGCCAGGTATACTGCTGAAGTTAATGAAAGTCAGTTAGACATACATTTGGCTGCTGTTGCTAACTGAATAATACAAGTAATAACAGAGGCATCAATTCAATTCCTGATGAACGTGAGTAATTTCCATTATCTTAAAACGTGTAGGAGTTATGAATTATAGGTGCAGAGATTGCCCAACACTTTTTCATTATTATATCTTGTTGTCAGTTGCTTATACGTTTGCCAAAGTTTAATGCATCAAGCTGAAATTTCCTATCCTGGGTATCAGCCTCCGGCTGACTTTATTTGTTTTGTTTTATTTTTGTTTTGCAAGTTTTATCAAGAATGGTGCATCTGTATCCAAGAGCAAGGTTAGGAGAAAGTATGTTATTTTGTCTATGGTAAGCCAAATTCCTTCAAACGTTTCTCTGAGAACATTTTTTACCTCCGTGCATGGAAGCAAAGAGCAAAAATTTGGCAAAAGGAGCCAACCAAACACCAGAAATTTGCTTTTCAACACATTTGGGAAATTATTCCCAAATTTGGACCACGTCTAAGCATTACTGTCTTTGCAGTTTGTACATGCTCAGTAGAGACTTGTTAAATTCTGTCATCTAAAAATCCCATCTAGGCCGGGCATGTTCCAGCTCAGAGCCACAGAAATCTCTCTGCGGTTGGTCTCCAAATAAAAGGGCTGGCTGTAGATTTCCTCTCGGCACTTGCGAGACAAGGTCTGCTGTGTGTGCCTGCACAGCGAGGGGGAAGAGAAGGGGATTTGATTTACTCGTGGAGGAATAAAGAGAGGGGCAGTGGTTGTAAGAGTTGGAGAGTGAGGAGGAAGAGGGGAGATATAGGGAGGGAGCAGCACGGTGGGAGAAGGACAAGAGCGAGGGTGGAGGAAGGCGTTGGCACAGAAGGGTGAGCGCCAGGGCATCAGACCCATGGTAGGTGATACCCGCAGGGGCAGCGAGGGAGGAAAGCGGGGCAATGCAGTGTCTGGGGTGGCCGGGAGAAGAAGGGGAGGGAGACGGTCCTGCTGAAGACAAGATGATAACTGCCCATCATTGGGCAACTGCGTTCTCCTCCAGACCTCAGAATCACCACTGCCGGACATGAGGCTCCACGTTCCTCTGCTGTCAGCAAATAGCGATGGGAAGATGTCTGTCTGCCCCAACACTCTGCATTGGCTGATCGGCATAAATAATAGGCTGTGTAGTGAGAGATAATGTTGTCAGTAAGAGCCATGCAGCGTTTTGTTGCAGAAGTTGAAAGCTACAGAGACAATGACAAAGACGACTGTAATTAAAGATAGTATCATAAGGCATTAGCTGCAAGGACAACCTTAATTCTGATGTTTCTCAACTCCGAGCACTTTGCTTTGTAGCTTAAATGTTTTTATAGCAAAGGTTTTCTTAATGTTATTCTTAAAATATTATGCACAACATGTCACACTTGGGTTAACTGTTTTCTGTTGTCTGACCCTGGAAATCCGTACCCACATGAATAATACTTGCACACATGAAAAAATCACTGGAATTAATTGACACCACTTATCACCTCCTAACTTATGGGAGTAAACAGATACTGCAGGACTTGCCCATAAAATATACTGAGCATGCTAAAGTTAGTCCAGATTTGTGTATAATTGATGAAAGTATTTTAAAACAGTATCTGCTACCTCTTGCTTTCTCATACTTTATTGTTCAGATATAAATATAAAAATTTGTTTAAAATAAACATATATTCCAATAGCAAGTGAGCATCTGTCTATGTCAAGCCTTATCACAGCTATTTGGGTTTTTTGCATTTCTGTTTCTCTCTCTGTTGGTGGTGTTTTTACCTTCTCAGGATGGAACTGGATCTGGAGCCAAAAGAATAAAACAAAGACGTGTCCAGCTCATACATGTTTCAGCATATTTATTTCAATCTCAGGATATACATCCTGTGAGCATCAAAACAAATTAGTCTGCAGTACAAGGAGAGTCTATGGTCTGACTGTTTCTAAGAGAAAATGCAGCTGGACTTTTCATGCTAGAGAAAAAGCTTCGTTTTCATGTTACAAGCTTTTATTTTTTTGAGTGTAATTGCAAACTCCTCAGGTATGTAGAAAGGCTGCTTATTAGGAGTGAAATGAAATAATGACCAGTGTCCCTCAGTGCTTGTAGAGCAGTCCCCGAGGGAAGTCTGGCACCCAGGTGAGGAGAAGAGCCACCACCTACCACCATGAGACGACGTGGGGCTTCCCCCTGGCTGGAGCATCCCTCATTTGGGGTTTCTGAAATCAAAGGGTAGTACACGCATTCTCGATAATGATCAGCTTCCTAATGATAGTAAAATGGGAAGTATGCAGGGCTGCAAGCAAAGGACAAATTCTGAATGAGAGAAAATGAGTTCAAAGCATGTGATTAAATAGTGGTAGGCTTAAGGTCTTAATTCTCCTCTCATGCTATGCAAAGCAGGAGTAACTCATTTGTAGTCAGTGAAGCTACAGAGATGTAAAATGGCATCGGAGGAGAATCAGGCCATTGTTCTCTGCGAAACTCACTGATAAGACATTAATTACTAAAGAGAAAATGCCATCAAAAGGATTTTAAATGCTTTGCGGAACTCAAGAGACAAACTCATTAAATGCTATGTCGTACAGGGAATTAGTTCCAAATTTGTGAATGCAGAGAAGGAGAATGCTGCACTACAGATAAATGGATGATCATTTTGAAAGCCTTCTTCGGAAGGCCTACTTTCTTTTGGAGGGGGAGCCAACCCCACACATTACATCCAGAGATGTGAAACAATTCCAGATAAAATAAATCACCCTGAACCTTGGTCCATCTCACACACTGAATCCCAGCCAACTGCAGTTGTTTAAGGTTTGTAGAAGTTCACTGGACTCTGTTTCCTGCCCAGCCTGTCTCGCCTTCCTCCCCTCCACTCCCAGCTCTTGTCTTAGGTCAAGCCAGGCTTGGAAGCAGAAAAGCTAAACACCAGTCCGACAGCATCATGTGCGGTCTTTCTAACTGAACACCCAGTTAAGGTGCTAGAAATCTCACCGGGGGAAATCCCAGATCCAGGGATACGATAAAATCTATGATAAAATTCTCATTTGACCTCTCCAAGGGCAAGATTTTACCATCATCCTCAGGATAATCCCCAGATAGTTTTGCAGACCCCAGTTGCTGAGACAGGGTGACCAAGTATTTGAAGCTTCTGATGTCTTTTTGAACAAAAGCCCCGAGCAGTTAACCCTCCATCAAATACAAATCCACCACGGAGGATATGAAGCTTATTAATATACAAGAAAGAACAGCAGAGGAGTTATCAGTGAGAAGTGGAAACATGACCACGTCACAGGACACAGTGCTGCCTGCCCCAGCCACCCCACGTGCCGCGTCCTGCTGGGGGACCCTGGATGCTGAGGTTCCCAGTCCATCATCCTGGAGATCTTGAAGACACATTTTTGCCCCAGGATTTAGCAGTGATGAGCAGGATGAATAATTGCCCCATCTGCCTTTTGCTTTGGGCATGGGCAAAAGTCCTGCAGCAAGACACCAGGAGTCAGGCTTCTTGGGGCTGAGGTCCGCATCAGGCTGTATGATGGGATGTGGGAAGCAGGACAAGAAGATGCACTTGTCACATGAGCCGGGGGCAAGGTGGGTATGCCAGGACAATATGTCCCTAACACATGACTTGTGTGCAACACTGTCCTGTGATCTGATGGGGTAACTGCATTCCCGTCACAGGATCTGTGTGAAAGAGAGTCCTTTTGAATGTCCCCTACCTCCCAGCTTTTTCTTGTCACTGTTGTTCAAACCCAGCCACTCGAAGCAGGAGAAGGTTCAGACTATGTCATTGGCGTCACTGCGTACTGATCACACTTTGGGACTGGTGGCAGGAGCTCAAAAGGATTATTCACAGTCCCTTGAGCTGCCAAAGAGGCTGTCCACTGCAGAGCGGCAGGAGTGGTTCCCTGGCTCACAGGAGGACAGGTCTGCCAGGACACCAATGGCTTTGGCTGTAGGACACGTCTGCCAGGACAGCAACGTCCTTGGCTGCAGGACTTGCCTTGTCATCCCCATCCAGCCCTGGGCACCTGCAGTTCAGATTCCTGGGTGCCAAGAAGATTGACAGGTACCTAGCTGTGTTCAAAGTGATCGTGATAACACAGTCTCACTCCTCAAAACAGGGACAACCTGTGCATTGGCCAGAGACTGCCCCTATTATGACTCTCAGTGGACGGTGCTGCAGCCTCACAGATGTCGTTTCCAGCTTGAGTGGCACAGCAAGGCTGTCACCTTTCCCTTGCACATTGGGTTGGATGCTCTTCTACTACTAGATAGTTCCGGCTTCTCCTGCCCCATGTAGTCTTTGCGTTTCCACAGTTTGGCTGCACTTGGTTGGAGTGTTGTGGCTGTCAATCCTGTGGTATAATTCTGGGCAATAGTGCAGATGATACACCTGCAGATTTTTTGGAATCTTTCCTCCTCCAGTCAAGGAGATCAAGTCTGATCAAGTGAGTGTGACCACAGAGACGTGTGGGCAGAGTCACTAGAGGTGCAATGTCTTAGACACAAAACAGGCATGACCTGGAGGATGTCCAGCTGCACAGTTTGAGGACAGTAGAGGTTTTGTTTGTCCTGTTACAATGGTAGCGGTAGCTGTGAGCGCTCCTGTGCCAGACTGCATCGCTCACCGGGCTGGCATGTGCCCAGGCTGGCTGACTGCAGGTATTTGAGACCATGGGTGGCAGGGAAGTGTGTGCCATTGGCTAGAGAGATGTACAGCATGAGGTCCTTCAATGCAGGTAACCACTGGCTACCTGGGGAACACCTGACCTGCCCTGTGCTGTGTGTGATCCCCCGGAGGCAGCAAGAATACATGGTCATGGATTGGGGAAGAACCCAGAGAAGGTGTGAGCCAGAGGAACCACCCAATGTTTCTGGGCAGGACCAGAAGTCAAGACATATAKCAAAGGTCAGGAAAAGCCTTAGAAGCAGCCACAATGGATTTATCTCATTAACAGTTGGATTAATTGCAAGCACTGCCTGGAGCAGCCGATCATCGTGCTAACCCTCAGCTCCAAGGCCAGCCAGGAGAGTGTCCTTATCCAGCAGCAGGTCATAGATGGGGGGAGCCCTAGCAGAAAGAGCGTCTTTTTTTGTGAGTGATACATTTTGAATCCAAGTCTACGTGGGACTTCTTTTAGTAATAAATTTATAGTAAATTGGGGAAAATCTTAGACATCTGCTTTTACTGTGTTTGCAAAGACATCTTTTCAAAGCGGGCCAAAAAGTGGATTAATAGTACGAAATAAAAAAGAATTAAACCAGCCAACATCCAAGTCATGGCTGCACTGCTGCAGTGTCCCATCACTGGGCATCAGCTTGCTAGAACTGTGTCCGTTCCAGTGTTTTGTTAAAATACTGCATTGGGAACAGTAATTAAACAGATTCTGATGATGGTTTTTAACACATGCCAGCTGGCTCCCAGCCAGTGTCGAAGCAGAAACATTGTGCAAACTCATGGTCAATGATGACTTTGATCTTTGAAGGGCTTTGTAGTGGCGGAAGGAAATGGGAGGATAGGAGGGAGGGAGAAGAGTGCAAGCAGCGGGGAGAAAAAAGAGTAACATGCACTAGAGTGGGAATTATCTCCTGCACCTTGACAAAGGCGGTGGGTGCTTTCTTCCTTCCCCTCTTTCTTTATGTGGGGCAGTAGGCACAGTCATAAACATTATCATAAAAGCCCAGTTTTGTTAATGACAACCCATATGAGTAACAGAAGTCCCTTGAATATTCCCATGTGTGTGCCATTGGGATTGCTCTGTGAGTGACTTCCTCTGCATGCTGGCCTGCAGTAGCCGGCCCTGCTGGAGTATTAATGTGCAACGGACACTGAACAGTGTTGGAGTCCTTCAGGACAGAACAAGGGTGACAGGGACAAGGGTGAAGAAGAGGTCTTCTGTGGCCAAGAAAATCATAAACACACATGCTATTCAAATTATCTGCTTAGACATTGCCTGAAATGCTACAACAGCTCTTTAGGCACAAGGAAAATTGTTGCTTCTGTCCCACAAGGTTCTCTGTTTAGATGTTGCATGAACAAGGATCAGGGATAATGGACAACTGCAACTGGCAAGAACGAGCAGAGAGGGAAGTCTCTACAGTTCTGAACAGTTAGTTTAATTTCAGTATGACTTTCCCATGTTAACAGTTAACAATGGGCATGAAGAAGGAGAATCACATTGTCCTTTTTAAGCCTTAGAGATATGCAGACGATTTAGGTAGATGATGTTGCTGGTTTCCAGGCGTAATGCTAGCTGTGCCTTGGTCAGCAATGAGCCTGTGTTCCCGAGCTGTGCTGGAGGGCTCTGAATGTTGGTGTGCTCTCTCTCAAGTGAACCTCACTTCAGAGATCGCAGCTGCTTTTACTCTAATATTCTTATGAAATTCTTCACAGAAGTATGACTGGCTCGACAGTACAAGCTGCAATGCTTCTGTAGTAGCGCAGGAAAGCTGGAAAACCTTGGAAATATTTTCACATTGAAAAAAAAATCTTTATTTCCCTTCCAAATTCTTCACTGATGTTAGATAATGACACTTCTGATTTTTTCCCTCTTTCTTCTTTTCTTTAATGAACAACATTTTAAAATCATTAACTTCCAACTCTGGAAGGACACATTTAGCAGCCATGGGGGTTTGGTGTGGCTCCTAAGAATTTCAAAGAATAAAGTCCTTAATGAGTTCTCCTGTGCTTTTGCATGCACAAAAGATGCTGTCAGTGAGAATAACCTTTAGTTTAGTTCAAGGGCTCCAGCAGACAACAGAGTTAAGTAACTAACCTTGCATCAGCTGAGCTCCCATAGATGTCAATAATCATCTATGTGCACTCCTCACCTGCTCTAATTGCAAGGTGAGGCAACTCAGCACGAACTCTGGTGGGAGAGTTTTAAGCTAAAGCATTTCCTCCACAACTGAACAACAGTAGTTCAGTTTTGTATCTGAGCCACAAGAAAACAAGAAGCTGGAAAAGATAAGCGTGTTGTTTACGGATAGCGTCTGGCCCCACTGCGAGGAGACCTTGAACTGGAATGTAAGTACAAGCAATCTGTGAATCAGTCTTGTATTTTATACCAGTCAGGTTCTCTGTGTGGACATATTTAATTGATTTACAACTGACTAATAGCAAAGAAATTGATGTAAATTAGTTCTAAAGCAATTTAAGTGTGCATGATGTAGCTCATCCTCTTAATTAAAATCCTATTAATTAATGCAGTTTTTGTGTTTATACAAAACATATTGCAAAGTTCTTCAGATAGTGCACCTTGAGCTCTAACAGCAAAAATGGCCATGGCATTGAATCCCCCAGCAATACGCAGAAGTACAAATGCCAAGCCCAGAAAAAAGATCCTGGCAATTATGTCCACCATGGACTTAAGGTAAGATAATTTCCCATGTGCTTCTCCGATGTGCCTGACATAATTTGAGCATCTTTGCTTTCTGAGTTTGTTTGGATGCTGAGGCAGGCTTGCAGAGAGGTGCTAAAGGAGGGCAGCAGGAACTCAGAGGCTCTCCCTCAACACAATGGAGACCCTCCTGCACATAGCCACTAGGTCTCCCTGTTGGCTTGCAGGAAAGAGACCCAAAATCACAGCAGGCCTAACTAAAACGCACAGTCCGTTGGTCATTATTTTAGTGCTATGACAAAATCCTTGTTCAAAAAACTGGGAATGAAGAACAGCTCTTGCTGCTGCAGCAGGAAGGACTGAAGCAGGTCAGCAGCCACTGCTGGAGGAGCAGCCTCTTCCACAGGGCTCCCAGCTCCCCCCGCTCCCAGGTCAGCAGCCACGGGTGCTGCCAGGCCCCCAACACAGGGCAACACCCCTGAATTGTCCCCACCCCTCGAGGAGCCAGGAGCCAGGGCTGCAGCCCAACCAAAGGAGTAATTCTGCTTCAGACGATGCGTCGGTGCCTCTGTCCCGGAGTTGCCTGCTCCCGGGATGCTGCTCCCAGCACTGCGGGGAGCTGCTGGTGCTGCAAGGCTGCGCTGCAGCTGAAATATTTGCCACCTGCATTTTTAACTGGATTTTTCCCAGATGGATAGACACATGTACATACACAGAGATGATAATGCTAAATAACCACCTTACAGGTCATTGATTAACCTCACCTTTCACAGATAAATGTAGAACTTACAGCTTTTACAGTAACAACAGGAGCTGATAATAAATACTACATTCTATGGTGGGCACCTGCTCTAACTGCAGTAACACAGCTGCCATCATTGGTACTTGCTGCACGTGCTCTTCTGGGAATGACCCTCCACCTAAAAATAAAGGGATCGCATCCGACTCCTAGAGACACCAATGGCAGCTTCATTGGCTTGGGACTGCAAGCGGCTCAGTCACGGCGTGGAGAGGCATTTGTAGGCATTTATCCATCCAGAGCTCCTTTACTACGGCAAGGTGTATTTTTGCTAAGTGAAGATAGTAAGGCAGGAGATCTTGGTTGGAATCAAGGACTTGTTTACTGTAAATGCAAAAGGGAAACAAGGTCAAGATAACTGATCTACTGCCACGTCCAGTGAAGCCACTCTCATACCAGCCAACCTGGGGGACGGATGGAGGGAGGGCCTGGTACCTGAGCAGAAGTACAAGCACAGTTGTGCGGCTCGCAGGCAGCTGAGGCGAAGTGTCAGCTTGGGAGAGTGTGCATGGCACAGGCAGGGGAGTGACAGGTACACGGGGTTTAAAATAGTCTTGAGGCAAGACCTCAGCACCAGACTGGGAGCCCTGACCTCACACCTCTGCTCTGCCAGGAGCACCTAGTATGAGGCTGAGCCTTTGGGTAGCTCAGCTGCAGGTGGAGAGAGCAGGGGTGGGAGCACTTCTCCACCGCACGGGAAGAAATTGGGACAGCTCACTGAAGACTGGGAGGCTGTCATGTAGCAGGAGCAATTCAGAACAATAATTATATTTATGCTTTGCTGGAAGGCCCAATACTTAGGGCACTTGAAAATGTTGTCCTGTATAGCTAGGGACTCACCTCTGCATCCCAGTGGAAAGATAGACAAAGCCCGATTTACGAGCTTTCCTTACTTAGTTAAGTATTATTTTCCAAAATACTTGATGAAACTAGAGTCACCATTTTCCTTGGAAAACCAGATTACAGCTACCCTTATTCTTCTGGAGTCCTGCTCTGTCCATGTGAAAGGTGAAAGGGAGTTCCTAGGAGATATTTAGTCACAGCTTAAACAGACCTTGCTTTTTCAGTTGAGTTTGATGGCTCGCAGAAAGTTACTCCTCCCTTAATGAGCCCCTGGGGATCCAGTTGTGTATTTTTTCAAGATCTGTGATGCACATATGTATCTATCTGGCATTCTCCCAAATCTTTTCAAAGATAAAATGTGAGATGAACATCTGGTTCACACTATTACAATCTTTATTAAACACTAATTTCTTCTCCAGAAAAGCACCATCTGCCACAGCTCCAGCACTCGTTTTCTAACATGGATTTTTCTTCAGAAGTACACAATGAAATAAATCTTCACCAGTTATAGTCCCCAGAATTTCCTGAGATGAAAAAGCACAGTGACAGTAGTAGGCTCCAGGAGTCGATTTGCTTCAAAAATCCTGTTATTATTTAACTCGGTAAGAAACCATATTATCAAGGATACTAGCTCCACTTCACATTACGAAGAGTTCACTTAAGCATTTTGATAAATCCATTGCTGAAGGATTTGACACTTTTTCAGCAGCTTAGAGCACTGTGTCTTCAAGCCTTGATAGTCAAGGTATGGATTTTGCAAAATCTCCCTTGCTTCTCACAAAATTTTTAGAAAAGAGAGACAGCTTGTTATAGATATGTAGAAAGTTAATTTTCATGCCAGTTAAGTCCCTGTCTTTATGACGTCTGTTCTTAAGCCCTGTAGTACCCAAAAGCCAGGGGAGAAAACACCTCTGAGCCATGATCTGCTCACCTCCTTCAGAGGCAACAGGATTCCCTGCATCTCCTGTGGTTGGGGCATAGTCCCGAGTCACTCATGTCTTTTACATGACATTTGGAGATTCACCTCACCCTGCTCAGGAACTTGAGTGTCTAAAAGGATTATAGTCTCCTGGGCTGTTACTAAAGCAAATCTAAATAAATGCTATTAAGAGGCTAAATTCAATTTGATGTCTCTTGGTGTTCCAGCATCAATAAGAAGCTGTGTGCACATCGCTCTGTGCCCGAGCAGCACCATGTAACTGATGCCTTCAAAGGGCTTTGTGAAGTGCTGAGTCCTTAACGTCGTGGCGTTGGGCAGTGGCAGTGCATGACTCCAACCCCTGCAGTCAGTCCTGCCTGGAGAAGACAAGGCTGAATGAGCACATTTAGCCTGATTTCAAACCCCCTCAGGTACTGGCAGCTGAAGAGCTTTGCACAGAATGAGCTGCTGCCAGGATCAGTGTTGGTTTTAGGCTACGGGAAAGGAGGGAGACCAAGATGGACTCAGTCCCTCCACCTGTAGCTGGCTGAGGATCTGACTTGACGTGCAATGGCCAGGCAAGCCCCTGCAGGGACTCCTTCTCCACTACAGGCCAGTATGGGTCCTTTCTGTCTAGAGAGACTCCCAAACCCTGAATTTGCACCTGCTGAATTGTTGGTGTCAACGGCAGGAGAGAGGACGGATGAACTCCACAGACACCACAATGATGCTTTCCTCCACATCAACGTCCAAGAGCAGCTCCCCGCACCCCCAGCTCTCTGTGATGGCAACATGCAGCTACACTCATGTTCGTAAATTCTTGCTGTATTTTGCTGCCTCTGTAACTGCGCTTTTGATGCCCAGGCATTACACAGTCCACGGTGCAGCACAATATGAAAACAGCCATGGAGACTGGGCCTCCTGCCCTTCTCCGCCAGCCTGCTCTTCCGGGGTGCCCTCCCTGCCTGCGTACCTCTCACAAGAGTTTGCTGGAGTTTATGGTCACAGCAGCAACAAAAAGGAATAAAGAAAAGTAACCCCACCATGATACAACTCCATGGTGAGACTGTTAAAGGGAATTCTACATACTACAAAAATCACATATTTCTAGTCTGGACCTGCTCTTTGAAGAGTATCAGAAAGATGTACCGAGTAGTGACAATATAACAGATAAGGAGTATGCCTTTTTAATGAAAATCTGAAATTGATCCCAAATGTGCTGCTGACAAGAGTGCTTAAAGAAAAACCCTTGGGAGGTATAAATGGTGTAGGGATTTTCATCAGTTATGACCTAGTGGGTGGAAGTTCATATCTGTATCAGCTTCACAGTAAGTTTCCCAAAAGTGAGGTACAAACAGGTAGAAACTGAGATTAGAGCGAGTGGGCGAGCATCATTTGGAGCCAGAAATGCCTGCTCACACCACAGAGGACATGGGGAAGGTACGAGTGATGGCATGCTGACTTAAGGGAAACTGGAGGTTTTCCTGCAGAGGTTCCTGAAATCTGTACACCTGGGGGGAGAAAGGTTCAGCCGCCCGTGGAAATGGACACCAGCAAGAAGGATTCAAAGGAGACCCAGGCAGCCCGTGGCCACAGCTATCCCAGGGAAGAATCACCTTTTCTTAGTGATTTCTGGATTTCAGTGGTGTTCCAGCCCAGGTAGTCCTCCCTCGCCCTCTAGTACCGACACCAGGTCCTGAGTGTCTTCAAGAGGGCAGCTGAAACCTCTCCTGTTGGGCATTCCCCTGCCCTTGGTGCTGCCCCTCCAGACACCAAACAGGTGCAGAGCATTCCCAGAAGCTCTGTTATTTATCCCAGCTGGAAATGGGGCTGAAACCACAGTGGGCACAGCGCAGGGGTATCTTCTCCAACAGTGCCCGTTGCATAAAAATCCTCCTGTTGCTCCTGTGGTGATGCATCCTGACCAAACTGCCGGGGACCTCTGGCAGCTCCAGGGGAAAGGGCTAGCTTGCATATCTGCTGCTAAAACTGAAGCATAGGCAAGTGGGAAAATTTGCTTCAAGATCACTGTGCTTGAGGGCGGCACTCGCAGAGCAGCCCAGGGCTGGCGGGCTGCTGCTCTGACCATCACCCAGCTGGGTCATTTGGAGGAAGGGAGGTCAGAGGTGGAGGTCGCCTCTGTGTCACCCTCCAGGTCAGAGATCAATCCCGTGGCATTCCTTGAAAAAAGAAGAGTGAATGTGTAACCCCAGTGATGTTGCCAAAATTCCTTCTGACCGTTTAACAAGCTGAAATAGGCATCCAGAGCCATCGGAGCTGCTGTGCCCAAGAATTACCTATGCAACGTGGTTGTATGGTTGTTACCAGCTGATGAATTTCCACCACAGTTTTACATACCACAAGTGTGAAAAATGCAATAAAAGCCAAATTCCTCAGGACTTATTTCACAACAATTTTAATTTTAAACAGCTCCTGCATGCAGGCAGGGCAGGTACAGAAGGTGAACTCAAGGCACGGGCATGCAGTCACATGAACAAGACTTCCAACGAGCAGCGTTTGTCCAGAACTGATATCTATTGCCAAGCACATGCACAGACTGATGAAACCCAAAGTGACAAACTCTAAACGTGTGCACTGAGTCGGTTGTGTGAGCCATTTCCATGCACTGAGCCAGGAGATTACAGGAACTTGCTGCACTGGATAATTCCAGCGGGGTACGAGGAGTTTCATCCTGTTGCCCGAGGGCAGTTTGATTACTCCGTACAGCATGTTGCAATCCTCAGTCAAAACTTTTCACTACGTTCAGTATGCCGCATGGGAACATCTGGCAATTTACAGCAGAATGTCTTGTAGCATTTAATGCCCAAGTATCTCTTTCCTACAACCTATCTTCATTTTACTGAATAGAGACCCAATTTCCTGAATTTTTAAGCAGTCTTGCTAACATAATCAAATTACCATGATTACTCGGCAACGATTTCAAAAAGTCCTAAAAGCGCTGTTCCGACTTTGCAGTGAATTCCTATTACATGTAGAAGATTTTGTAAACACTTTAAATAAAATGCTTTTAATTCAATCAGAAGAGTAAACAGTGTTTGTTTTTAGCTATTCAACATATTTGAGCCACAAGCATTTTTCCAAGTGAGTGGCTACGGGCATTTGTAATGCAACGCAAAGCAAACACTGAGAATATAAAATCACACTTGTTCAAACAGGATTAGAGAGTTTATTCTAGCAGAATTTCCAAGGATTTCAAAGAGAAAATAGCAAATTTTTTTTCGGTTAGGGAGGTGGAAAATATGTGATGCCTGGTCAGTGATTGTACTTGGTAGGATCCCAACGGTACCGTGCAGCCCACACTCATGCTGGGTAGCAGGGCAGGGATGCCATTCATTTTTCACAGTCTCTCAGCCCTCTGTGGCTCGCTCTGGTTCTGCCTTTGCTCAGCATTCGCTTTCACTGTATTTTGTTAACACGAACGGGAAGCCAGCAAAGAACTAAAGCCTATTTCTGGCATGCACACAGCATTTGATGAAAAACTTAACCACTCCATGCTTCTTCGCGTATGCTTTTTGCAGGCTGTGCGTAAGAAATGATGACAAGAAAGGGAGCGGTTTCCTTGCCCTGGGGTGTGGGTTAGAGCCACATGGAAGGCACAGTGCCTCAGCCCTTGCTTGGGCGATAGCTCTTGCTCACATGGCTGCACCACTGAACATCTCCCTGCATCCCTCCTCCCTCGCCGTCCCTCCCTGTGCCTCCTGCAGAGGTCTCCGGTACCTTTTACCAGCATTTCCCAGCAAAACTTCCTGCCCAGTGCTGGAAACATCCAAAAGCACGGGGCGAGCATCGTCTTTCCTCTGCTTTCAGCTGTGTTGAAGCACATGGTGGCTGATGTCCTCTCTCCCACAGCCCTGCTCCCCAAGGCAGGGCACATCGGGGAGGTATCAGAGCTTTGTAGGAGATGATCGCAAAAATCTTGCCCGATTCAAAGTATTAGGCAACCTAGAAAGGTCACTGCAGACTCCTCTAGAAGGATTTCCTAGGTACCACACTCCGATTTTTCCATGATAATAAAGTACTTGTTGCTGGGGGCTGTGAATACTTCCCCCTGGATGATGGTTATGAGGTCAATCTATGAGCCCCCACCCATTTCTTCAAATGCATTTGTTATTCATAAGCAGTCACTGAATTGCTTGGACAGATGATTTGCAGATTATGGGTTGTGCACAAACTTTTTTTGTTTCAGCTGCTCCCTATTCAGGACTTGTTTTGTGCGATTGGCAATTTAAGTGACACGGTGTCATTTCTGATCCCGGATTAGACGGCTGAAGTATTTTAAAGAGAAGAGGCGAGAACGACAGACAGAAAACAATGCCGTTCTGCTGCAAAGACACATTTCTTCTACAGTTCATCAAACTTCCACAGGATTTTTGTAGCCATCGACAGTGGTCCAAACATTGTCAAAACGACAGTAAGATAATTCCACCATTCATAGCAAACTGAACCCAAGGTATTAAAAAAAATAATAAAAATGTAGATTTCTTTTATCAACTAACTGTGTGTGTGTGCATATACGTGGGCACATTTGTGTAGGGGCACGTGCGGATGCACAAATATAAAAAGAAAATATTAACCTTGTGCAAATACTGTATGCACGAACAGTTTCTAGGCTTTTACTGTGAAAATGTATCATTTTGCAACCCCTCTGCAAAGTTTGAAAAAATGTTTAGTGTCACCCATTATGGTACCAAATCTCTGAATGCTGCCTTGATTTAGTGCTCAGTTAGCAGCCCAAAATCCTCAGCAGAAAAAATCAGAGCGCTGAATTTTTATTTGTCATTGATTTCCTTAAAGCTGGCATTCAAAATCAAATAACATTTAGAAACTGCAGTGGTACCTAATTATTTCTGATTTAATTCAGGACATTGGGGTGCTCTAGAGAGCCTGGATAATAAGAGTGAAAATTTATGTTGTCATTTGAAGTTATTACCATCACAGAAGCCCTGATATAACATAAAACCAACCATCCACATGGATATTTCAAAAAAAAGGGTGATATTATTCCCAGGCATTTTGGGGCAGTGCAGCAACACACCATGCCCCCTTGCTGCTCCATGACTCTTCCCACCAAGGGCTGGGCAGTGCCAGTGCCCAGAAGGATTTCAAGGCTGTGGAAAAGCAAAGCTTGGCAGCGAGTCCTCCCCGGGAGTCCTCCCCGCACTGCAGGAGCCCCCGGCGCGTTTCGGGGCTAACAAAAGTGAGAGTTTGGGTGTGTTTTCTTTTGAGGGTTCCTTTTCACCTCATTGATGAGCTAATGATCACATTCATTTGACCAAACTAGGAAGGATGTGTTTAAAATAGGGAAAGTGAATGCCTCCACTGGAAAATTTAGATTCTGAAGAGTTATCAAATATTTTTGTCACATGGGTGGGAGGATTTCCCCATACAGCTTGCAAGATGATATTGCAGAAAGACTACATATAAGGGTAATATTAAGCAATAGTCATATTTTTAGCAACCTTTTAAGCAATTGAGCAGCTGGAAGTAAGGAGAGAGAATCATTCCCACGTGATTCACGCTGCAGGATCTGCTTTGTAGGCCAGAGTTTGGGATGCTCTCTCTACCAGTAGCTATTTCTGCAACAGGCTCCAGTGTGACACCGTGAATCATTTGGCACCAGCGTGTAGTGCTTTCTCATCAGCATGTATTGTTGTCACAACTTCCTTAGAAACCCAACTGCAATGGCAAAGCTTTCACAATGGGATCTTCAGACATGAGACTGTGTCTCAACCTAGAAAATATCCTTGTCCATAAATCTAATGGTGAGGAATTCCTTAATGACAGCTATTTCTCAGCTGGCTGCGTGGCATTGCTGTGGCGCTGGGGGGACACGAGAAAGGCTATGGCCGTAAACAACGATGATGGAGTGAGTTAAACAGTATCAGTTCTCCCGCTGGAAGTCCTCTTGCAGTTTTTCAATCCCTCTTGCTTGGCTATTTTTATTTAAGTAAGTGCAATCTAAATTAACAAACAAATTACTGAGCATTTTGGAAACAGATTTCAAAACTTTATAACCAGCTGATATAGTCAGTTATTTACAAAATATTGAAGCAATGAGGTTCTTGCTGCGTTTGTTGAGAAATGGAGGGCTAGGATATTTATGGAATTTATTTTTGTCTTACCAAAACCATGAGTACTCGATGCCAGTTGCTCACAGCGCCACTCCACAGACTCTGTTCTCGCCGTGCGGGGCTGTGAGCAAGAGCTGCAAATGTGGCTGTGAGCCAAATTCAGCTCTTCTCCCGTTAGACCCATCCCTTGGCCGCATCCAGGTCCTTCTCTGCTCCTTCCCATGCATCCCGCTTGCCAAGCCTCCAGCAAGAAACCCTCACGTAGCAGTAGGGGTCTTGGCACAACTCTGGGTGCCGTGGTGGAGAGCACCGGGTGGTGGGCAGGGGGAAACCCTCTTTGGTGGCCATGTGCTTTGCCCATGCAGGAGGATGAAGCCTGCACATGCCCGCCGTCATGGCAGAGCAGCTACCATATGGTAAATTGATGTGCTGACAGGTAAGGAGGATGGGAAGAGAAGGATCTGTTGGGCTCCAGCAGGTGTTTTGGCTGCGCACGCACAAGGTCCAGCCTGCTACCATAACATGGTGAATTACCACCTCAGGTCCTTTTTTTAATGTGCAAATATTACACCCCTTGCATTCAGGTATTGCTCATGTACTTTTTTTTTAGCTGAAAGCCCTAGTAGGGTAGGGATTGTACCATATCAAGAGCACACAAAATAAATGAAACCCTCCTCTTCCGCAGCTGGATGCTACAGCGTACGTGGTGCCCACCGCTGGGGCCTCCAGCCAAGCCCGGCAATTCACTGACACAATAGATCAGTTGTGGACACTGGCAGCTAGTTAGGCACAGCATGAAAGCTTCTAATTCCTGCCTTTTATCATTTTATCTCATCACCTTGACATCATTGAGGCAGCATTTTATTGGTAAGCTTTGGAAGCTGGTAAATAACACCGTGTAGAAAAGAGGTATGAGTTAAGCGCTGATAATGCGAGTGGGCTGAGATTTCAAATACCTCTGCAGACAGTAGATAGAGGCAGGAGATGGGCACTGGGATGTTTGCTTTTTTTTTTTTTGGTGTGTTTAAACTGCTGCAGGTTGTGTAGTTCATTTGCAATTAAAATACCTAAGACCAAGAGGCCCCAGGAATACAGTCATTTTCGACTGCAGCGGTGAAAGACAAGAATGTTGAAATTTCAGTGAATGTTATTCACAGCCTCTTACTTATCAAAAGAACCATGCTATTTAAAGGTAACTAATGGATAAAATATGAATAAAGATTAAACTACAAAGGCTAAAAAGGATTATTTAGAGCACTTCCATTATGCAGAGTCCTGACATTAATATTTAGACACTCATGAACACTTACATAACTGTAGCTTATTTTTAATGGTCTTCTATCTTGCTTTGTTAACAGGCTGACAAAATGTAATTTAGGACTATAAGCTGTGAGCCCCACATGGAGAAGAAAAGCCTATAATTCACATCATGCTCTGGCTTTTAAGACTTAGGAGACGATGGCGATTGTATGGCAGAATGCAGCTTGCAGGGCAATATCCATTTACATGCCATTCGAGACCCTCAGGCTACGCGAAGCACTGCAGAGTGCATCATAAAAAAAAAAGGAAGAAAAGAAGCCGGTTTAGTTACAATTGAACTGACATGATGGCAAATTAATTCATAAGGTAAGGGGAAGAAAAGAAGCCCCGGTTCTGCTGTGCAGCCGCGTACCCACTGACTCGGGCACGTCTCCGACTTCACTTTGCATCGTTGATTCATCACTCCAGATTTTCTGTCCTTCCCTCAGTATAAAACCGCGGGAAAGGGGTACAGCATCAGATCAGCGTTTCCCAGGCAAATAGAAAGTCAAGCGGAACCAACGTTAAAAAAAAACCCTGGTTTTGTGTATACTGGGAAATCAAAATTATTAGTTAATGTTTGTTTTCTCCTCATCCAGCCTGAAGTTAATAATTATTAAGCCTGTTTTGAGAAAGGCAGGGCTAGGACTTGACCCATGTTAAGCACAAATGTCACCAGTAATTAGCCAGGACTGTACCTGACGTGCTCCCTGGGGACTCGGTGTGGGTGACAAGGCGCGGAGGTGCTGCTGCAGCACCTGAGTGGCTGATCTGCCTCTAATTTGCATTGCTGCAGCTATTTTCCACTTGGAGGCACCTGCTAATGTCGTTAGCGGTTCCCTCAGGGAGACCCTCAACACCCTGTGTGTGCTCAGGCTCTGAAGTGTGAAGGCGAAGTGCTGCTCCTGCTGCCCGTGGTCAGGTGCAAGGATCTGGGCACATGTGACTGAGGACACCGAGACCGGGCGGCTGCTGCAAAGAGAGGAGCCCTGGCCACCCTGGGGTGAGGGCTGATGCTGCTGCTGGTCCTGGGGTACGTCCAGAGGGTGGCTGGATGGATGTGCCACCTCCCTCTCGGTTAGTCCCCTCGGGAGCCAGTGGCCTCTGAGGAGTTGAGTGGGGGTCCCATCTCTTTGCCTGCTACAGTTTGTCCTGTTTGTCTCCAATTTCATGGCCACATGCTTTGGGCTTGAATTTATATGCATAAAAATATGTGTTTATATTCCCAGTCTAGCAAAGGTTGGCTCTATTCAGGGATTATAAGCAAGAGAGAGTGAATATAAAAGTAAGGTGAAGACAGAAGAGGTGACTGCACTTTATGCACAGTCAACATATCTGCCGTCAGTCAGGGTCTATTGCTGCACCATGTTTCCAACCTCCTTCTCAACTAAACTGCCAGTGGCAACTCATGGTGGCATGTAGGTCTGGTTCTTGGATACCGTCTCTGGGGGAGACCTCAGACATTGCTCCTCTCATCCTCCTCCGGGAGCTCCTCAGGGAACAAAGCAAGGCTCTGGTTCAGTACCAGCCTCTCCTTAGGCAAGCCCTGGAGCCTGGGCTGCTGGGACAGCCTCTGCTGTACAGACCACCACCAGTGGCCAGCACCTTCTACTCCTCATCCCATTTCACAGGTGCTCTTAGATGGGCAGTTTGCTTTATGTTGGCTTTGCAATAACTGCTTTAGTCAACATCTTCACCCACTGTGGCTGGTTCCAAGGAGGTCACAGGTACGATTACAAGCCCTCTGTGTGATCTCCCAGGCCTGTCTACCACCTAGCACCTCCCAGCCAGGCATAGGTGTCCTGAGCCTGGCTGAGGCCTGGCTGCATCCTTCCTTTGCTGGAGCCTTTCTTAGGAAAACAGCCCTCTAGAAGTTGTTTTGTGGTCCCACAGCTTTGCCAAATCAATAACTGAGAAGGTATAGCCCATCTCCATAGGTAAAAGAGGCCTGCTAACACTGGTGGCATGCTAAAGACAGAGGATAGTGGCCTCAGTGTCCAGGTGAATTGTGGGGGGATTTGGGAAAATCTTGGTGGAGTAGCCTGGGAGAGGGATGGGCACCCATGCTGTCTGCTGGGGCTGCTGGAGAATAGCCTTCCCCTGAAGATATACTTGAGATTTTCCTAGGATTACATCACTTGGGTCTTCCTAAACCTTGCCTAAGGGTCATTCAGGCAGTCAGCCCAAGGGTTTGCTCTTAAGAGACGATGTGAGTTGCCAGGCTGCCTCCCTCAGCTCCAGCTGCCAGCAGGTAACATGGGCTGTCTCCTGAAGGACTGACCCTCCCCCTGATCCACCACGGCTACAGAGAAGACCATGCACTGATGGCTCTTTGGTGGTGTTAATGCAATAGTGTGGTGGTGTAACTACACGGGTCTCAACACATCACTGCATTAGTGTATAAAAATGGCTGTGAGAAAAAGCCAATTCAGCTCTGACAACTATAATTTCTTTCTTCAGTCCTTGCTATAAAGATAAAACCTACCTCTCCTAGCTTTTTCTGATCTTCATCTTTACTGAGAGGACCTGTGTCTTGAAGACTTCTGTAATATGTAGCTGGAAGCTCCAGGTTTAACCTGTGACAGGCAAATGAAATCATTCAATGCAGAATTAACTTTACAGAGGACAGGCATTGCCCTGGTCCTACAGCCAGAGCAGGCACCCCCACAGCTCTGTCAGAAGAGAGGCATCAGGCAGAAAATTCAGGGGAGCCTGAATTAGGATTGCATACAGAAACGGCATGAAATGGCACACACTGGGAAAAGCCAATTTGCCCTACATGGAGCTGGAGGAAACAGAAGTGACACAACAGGTTCTCCACAGATCAAGGGCATTGTGAAGAGCATGACATGAGCCTGGAGGGTGTCTGTCATGTGTCCGCTCGGAAGACTGCTGGTTTGAAGCAACAGAGAATGATGCAAGACAGGATGAACAAACCATCAGCTGGAAAGAAGATGGACATCTCCTGCACTGAAGATGGAGAAAGTGCTTTGGGGACCTTGCTCAGACTATAAGGATGTCACCTTGGGTGGGCAAAGCGTCAACTTCTCCTGACCCCAAGAGGGGGAGGAAATGCTGCTGAGACAGCCACTCTGCCTGAGAAGGCTTCAGAGACAGCAGTGGCCGCTGGTTTCCTTGTGCCTGGGAACATGATGCGATGTGATGTTACAGAACTGAGCTAATGAACTCCCTCCCCGACGACACCGGGGAAACCTCGCAGGTCCAAGCCATGACAGAGGACTGCAGATGGCAGCAACGCTACCACAGGACTGGGCAGCTGCTGCCTGCCTTGGACCAGGAGCCTGAATCACACAAGAAATGCCGATGTTGGGGAGGAAAAGGCAAGAAACACCGGAGCCTGCACTGACATCTTGGGCAAATATGGCAAATTATAAGGTTTTTTGTATGTACTAGGACTTCTGTTGTGCTAACAGCAATGTTAGTGGCCTTTTGGTTAGGCTGGGAAGGGCAAGGAAGAGGTTGGTGACAGCCCTACAAAAGTCATGCCAGAGCTAGTTGCTGTCTTGTGCAGTGGCCTGTGTTAGCCCTTGTTAAGTAGTTATGACTCAGACTCAGCAGAAGCAGATCTCTGCCAATTCTGTTGCTAAAAGAGGTTTCTAAGCAACACCTCTACAACCTGCCTATATTTTTATATATGTAAATACATAAATGTATCACTCCAGCTCAGGAAAGTCACAGGTAGAGAGGCTGTTAGCCCAAGTGCTTCAACAGAGTTGGAAAGGGGATGTGACAGGAGATGCTGGGGACTCCATTCATTTTACACCAGCTCTTGGGAAGCTGGTTGTTGGTGCTGTTTGTGAAGACAAGCTTGCTCATTAAAAGCTTGATGCTGCTGTTAATGGGTAAAACTAAAACTTCTTTCCAATCTACTGATGTCCCAAGGAGCAACACGGGTTAGCTAATGTAGGGACATCATACTTTTAGCATGGCAATATCCTGTCCTCACCTGATAAATTCAACTGAGGAATCCTCTAAGCAACACTGTACAAAATGATACATATTCCTGTTACTGAACATTTCTGTTGCTTGGGTAGTATGAAACTACCCAATGTTTAGGCTTTGTAAGGAAACAGTTATGAAGAACATGAAAAAACTTGCTGCAGCTCTTTTCCTGTGGTTCTCAGGGACTCTTGAAATCCATAGTAAATAATAATATTTATTAATAATATTTAGCATTTACCATATGGTAAGTAATAGCAATGAGTTAGGCATGCTGTTCGATAATGTTCTGCTCCTGCTTTGAATTCTCGTAACATAGTGTGCTCCCAGAGCTTTGAAGTAACATCATTTTAAAGAAAAGCCTGCCATGGATGGAGGCTTTGCTGTGCAGGCTTGTACCAAAGCCAGCAGATGCCAATGGAAACAACCCCATATGCTGGCTAATGGACTTTAGAACTGCCAAGGCATGGCTGGAACAGGCAACTTTGGTCAGAGCAAAGACTAATTCTGCCCTGGTAGCAGGTACTGGACAGTGTCATTCACTTAATTTCACTTTTTGTCTCCATATTCTTGATGCAAGGTAGTCCATTAAATATCAGATGACAAATCAATGATTTGTAAATGTTGTGTGCTGCAGAGACACTTCTGCTCATTTCCTGTGTGAAACTGTTTATTTGTTTCTGACAAAACCTGTAGACTGGAAATTCAGGCTTTTAAATTGAACATGATACTTCCAACACAGCAGGATAGCCATCATATTCCACACAAAACCATCTGTAGTAATAAAAATACAACATAAAACCCAGACCTCACAATGAAAAAGTCCTCTTCTCATTTTTTAAACCTTCTTCTTCGCAATAGTGATACTCTTAATTTCCCTCTTCCTTACTGGTACTGCGAGCCCAGATGGGTCTGCCACACTGGTTTAATTTTCTTCTTAGAATATGAACAAAAATTTACTACCGGAGATACGTTGTTATCAACCTGCCAAAGAAGGATTTTTCCATGGTACGATGGCTGCTGCTTTCTTCTGTCAATCTGAATTTTAACCTCTCTCTTTGTGATGGACTAAAGGATGGGGATTATTTTGGGGTGCTGCAGAGTAAGAGGTTTCAAGGATATTTGGTTTTAAATATTTCTTTCCTTGATGCCTCCTCAGCTCCCAGGCCACAGGGCAGCATGAGGAGCAAGGAAGCCCCCCACAACTCTTGTCCCCAGTGTGGACTGCAGAGCAGCCCAAGCGACCACTCAAAGGTGAGAGCCCACACTGTCCACAGGCAGCCCAAATGCCTGAAACCTCCCTCCTCCTAAGGTCTTGAACCCAGCTGGGGCATCCTCACAGCACAGGCTCGAAGCTTCACTGAGCGTTGATGGGAAGTGAGTCTTCTCTGGGGAATAAAAAACTTGGGTTTGGGTCCATGAACATCCTCTGAGTCCAGTTCTTTAGGCTTCTGGTAGGCAATTTTGCCTTGGATTTCATCAGGGATTTGTCTTGATGCTCTCTGGGTCATTTCCTTGGCTTTACCCACTGGCGTCAGGACTGTGGCTAGAGGCAAATTGATTCTCTGATGTCCTTGCAAATGAATTAAAAAATCATTTCAAATGCCATTGAGGAAGGTTTTTCAGGCTCCTGTGAACAGCCACCTTTCAATGCTAGATGATTCTGGCTCCAGATCTTTTTCTTGAAATACCTTGAAAATAAACACGCAGAATCCCATAATATTGGTTAACTTGAGTAAGACTGAATGAATAGTTGCTGTTCATAATAAATGATCAACCTAATGAAGGAAATTTTAGCATTAGCTCTGTTTTAATTTCCAAAATAGAAAATTAGATCAAAGAAGAGAATGGAATTACTTTTCTAACACAGAAATTACAGGAACGGATTTCCCCCTCCTTTGCACAGACATGAAGTCCTCCCAGGTGAGTGCGGTATCAATAAGAGGAGAGCCTAACTTAC
This sequence comes from Phoebastria nigripes, assembly GCA_035582835.1. Lineage (NCBI taxonomy): Eukaryota > Metazoa > Chordata > Aves > Procellariiformes > Diomedeidae > Phoebastria > Phoebastria nigripes. The sequence continues at coordinate 766,295 of JAYKAV010000511.1, read as the reverse complement.
AGGTTCGGGTGCAAACAAACCCAGGACTGCTGCAATCAGTAGGACATTGCCATTTGCTTCAGGATGTGTAGGCTCTGACTTTTAGATGCACATTTTCCTTTAAAGTAATTGCATGCCAGTTAATTGTTTGTGTGTGTATGTATGTGTATGTGGACCAGATGCACAGATTTGTGGACCCCAGAGAATTTCAGTGCTTTCAAAGGATGTGATGTAAAATTCTGTACACTAAATTTATTTCTTCCCATGCAACTGTGTACAATCAGTTCTAATAGGAACTAGACACTTCCTGCACGTCTGTTTTTTAATGGAATCTGCTAAGTTTTATAAGGGCCATATTTGGCTGTACATCTTCTCAACTGTTAACTGTATTATCCTTTTAAGGAAGTCATTAACTGTTCACTAAACACTCTTCCTATAGTGGTTTTACAATGCATGCATATTGAAATGTGGTTCTCTGTGGGCTAAATAGCTCTTCATAGTAAAAGAATCAGTGCTTGTGTATGTGACTAGAATAAATGAGGAGAACCTCTAAAATGTATGGCACGATTAGCAAATAATTTCTTCTTGTCTGCCCTCCAACAGCTCCTAACACAAACTTCATATATTTAAACCATTTCCTTTTTTTTACAACTGATCCCGGGACTATTGCTCATGTCACCCAGAAATTATATTTTCAGTTACATTTTTGTTTAAGCTTGAAGGAGAGAAATGATTTTCACATCCTGACTGGTTCAGCATTTGCAGCTGAAGATGTTTTCTTCCTTGCGTCATTCTGGACTAGCTCCTACATTTCATCTCACACTGTTCTGTTATGCTTTCCATGTACAAAGCAGAACCATCAACTTTCAGCCTAAAAGGTCTATTTTAAGATGAAGGGGAAATAAAATGAGGAAGATCATAAGTGAAGTCTCCATGAAGAAGTACGCTGCACTTCCTCTTTATGAAAACAAACTGGAGGCTGCCCCTGGCAAATATGAGGTTTGTTTTAATGTAACTGTACAGTAAAGACCTCAATCCTTGAACATGCCACAGTCCTGCTCTGTGAAGTCTGCATAAAGTTTACATGGGAGTTATAAATCAGAAAGACATAGCACCGAAATAAACGGTCTGTACTTCCTATGGGATAATGGTATTGTACTCTGCCAAGCTACAGGTTAGTTTATTGCTTACCTCTTATGCACTTGAATAACCAAATGTCAAGAACTCAGAAACTGCATTCCTTTCTTCACTTACCTGCATCCGCTTCCTTTGCAAAAGTGAAAAAAAAACCCCAGCAGTTCTTACTTTCCAATGTATGTTTTCTTCCTGTGGTTTGTGGTTCTTTCTCCCTCTAACTGAGACTTGTGGAAGTATGTGAGCAGGTGCCCAAAAAATTTCAGGCATTCCCACATCAGGAAAACTTCCCTTTCCAAATCTGCGAGACTCTGCAGCCCCTGGAGGTGGGTCAGCAGTAACGGGAACTGCGCACAGGCTCGCGTAATCCACCTACTCTGCCGTCCGCTTCTACAGACTTCTCCTCCCACGGCAGTGGTAGGCTGGAGATAAAAATAAATGGCAGAAAAATAATTATCCTACCTTATATTTTTGAGAATTTTTATGTTTGTTCTTTTATCCTTTCTGATTCTGTCATGGGGAAGGCAAGAATGGATGGGGTCACAACCCCAGTGCAGTAGCAAACTGTCAAGGTATGGACACACAAATAAGACCTGCTATCCCAGCTGGCTGGCAACATGTATTTGAAGAGAAAGAAAGAATGAGATGGCCAGGGAGGATGAAACCTTGACGATGTGTGTGCTCAGAACAGGCTAGTAACAAGCCTTGGGAAGGTATTTGCATGTGTCCACATATGGCAGAGGAAAAGAAGAGAAACATGAGCAACCACATCAGCTGAGACCAGCCCAGCAGGACCACGTTTCCCAGCCAGTTCCCCAGCCCAGGCACGTGGGTACTTACAGTCAGCACAAGGGTTTCTTGGCTCATCCCAGGAGACTGGTGGCATCGTGACCTCAGCCTGACTTGTGATTGCTCTGCCGTGCTCTGCGCAGCGGAGGGGATTGGGGAGTGGGAAGGAGGTGGTAGGTCTTGTCTTCAGTCTGGCAAAAGGACACCTCATGCGCTCTCAGGCTCTGCGAAGCCAAGGGGCCACACCACATCCTTCTTCCCAAAACTGCAAATCCCAGGAGTCTGATAACTGGGAAAATCCAGAGTAAAACATGGAGAAACTTCTTAGAGAGTTTTCCCTTCATCTGCATTTTTAAGAGGCATGACCAAGATCTCAAGGTTGTTAGCCTAACATTTGGCATCCATTGAAAAAATATTTATTTTCAACACATAAACATTATTGTCCACATAAACAGGATCTTTTTTCTTTTTCCTCCCTTCTGAAAGAAAAAAAAACATATTGGCTGATATATTTCTAGGAAGCTAACAGAGAGTGAGAGTGTGTACAAAGCTGTATGTGTCCACTCACTGTAAAGCTCTGCCATGCTCAGGTGTTTGTAGGACTTGGTCCCTTATGAATGAAAACAAGAGAAATTCATTGAACTCAACATGCTTCAAAACAAATATTCCTGGAGGAATAATGTAAGAACAATGAAAAGAAAATATTTCAATTTTTACAGAAATTAATGGAAAAAACTGCTTTTCCAAAAAATCCCCAACCTGCTTTTCTAGAAATAGTCAGAGCTTAATTTTTCAAGAATTATCCTACATTTTGTTTTGTTACCTCCCTCGATGGAGCAAGGAAAATGTTAGGATGGGAAAGTGCGCAGCAGACGCGATCTGAGTCGCACAGAAGGGCTGTCATCTGCACGTTAGGCTTTCAGGGGGATCCCAGAGGCCTCATTCACAGCTTGGATCCCACCAAACAAGGCCCTGTGTAAACTCCCTGAGACATGCACAGCCAATTTACTTTTAAGAGCAGAAGTATACAACGAGTTGTTATTATTATACAATGGGAAATGGATGCAGAGGGTACGGTTTTAATTAAGGAGCAGTTTACCTCTATTATGTGCAGGAATAAATGACTACGCAGAGAGTGGGGCAATGGGGAAAACAGTCTTTTTGACGGAGAACTTCAGTCTAAAAGCCAAAGTCTGGTGTTTGGGGTAAAGGCAGATCCCTGCGTCGTGGAGGTGGTGGAGGAACCGCTACGCGCTGACTCTTGGCAGATGCAGAGAATCAGACTGCCTTGCCAGGGCTCCTTGACCAAAGGCTTCTGATAAAACTCCTGACCAGAGCCCTGGGGAAACTGCAGGCTTGGTTACAAGAGAGGAAACAAAACATAACTTTTTGCAATGGAGGAAGGTCACCAAGAGACTTTTGCAATTTGTGCTGGGACCTGCTGTTCAATAGACTCGTAAATGACCTAGACAAAGAGGTGGGCAGCAAGGTGAGAACATTTTCTGATGACAGCAAGTATTCAGGATAGCAAGGCACCCTGCGTTCCCCTGGGCAAGAGTTATAAAGTTCAATCTGATGCATAAAACACATGACATAAAGTCCTGAACGTATATCTCCTAGTGGCAATGCTGGTAGCTCTAGACTGCCAATGGCGTGTTGTATGTATAACTACACTGTAAATAGATTTATTTCAGTTTATCTTTTAATTAAATTTGTGTCTGTAAGCTGCAAAAACCAAACACTTCCTGGGGACTCAGAAGAGCTGTGCCGGATGGAATGACGTTCTTCGGCTTTGAATCAGATCTCGCGGCTAGTGAAAAAGTATGATTAAGAAAGACTAAAACATCTGGAAAACAGCTGATGATGATGTCCCCCCAAGGGACGTAATCAAAATATCCTGAAAGAATATTTTTGTTGCAGAAGCAAGGCCAGTATTGCACACAGAGAAGTAATTTTTCTTGGGAAAATAAAAAAGTGTCCTTGTCCAAAAGGCTTTTTTTTCCCTCTCCCCATTAAAATTTAGAAAAAAAATGGAAACAGTAATTCCTCCTTTTTCAGACAATGAAAATAAATGCTTACTAATATCTCCATATTTAGACAGGCCAGCATTCTTGGGGGATATAGTCACTCATTTGGTATCAAGGGATCCTTTGTTTGCAGAAGCAAAAATAGCGTTTGAACAACCCTCGTGGACACTTCTGCCTTCAAGCGTAATGTGGCTGTAATACAAAATTGCAAGTGATTCAAACCCCCTTTGAAATCAATGTCAAGATCCAGCTCTTTAAAGAGAGGCTGACTCCAGAGGGGTTTGCAGGGTGTTTGGGTGGACATCAGCCAAGTCCCATCGGGTTCATCCCCAGAGCTGCGCTTCTGGGCTGTGCAGCGGCTCAGGCAATGGCCAGCAGCCTTCCGGCAGGACAGCCCTCATTAGCCTTGCTTCTTAATTGGACAGAGAGATAGCTGCATATCAAAGCTCCTTTCCATGAAGGAAGAGTGATCTGCCACTGTTGTCTTTAAGGCCTGAACTCATTTCCTCCCTGGCAGAGCCAGAGACTTCCTCTCGTTTGGCGACACAGGGCTCGGTTCTGCCCTCCACGGCCATGTGCTGCCTGGGAAGGCGCAGAGCCGGGTGCATCCGTCTCCAGCACAGCTCAGCCCAGGACAACGAGCAGAAGCAGTGGATGCTTGAAGGCGACCTGGGGCAGCCTCTCAGCTGGCCCTCTGCCATTCTGACAGAGCCATGCCCTTTCCCACCCTCTCTGTGCCTTGTCTTTTCCCTGCAGGGTGTAGGCATCCCCTCCAAAGTGCTCAGTCAATCCACCTTTTGCATCATTTAGCCACCCATGTTATCATCAGATACTGTGATGTATCAGGGGAGAAGCAATACTTGGAGAGCTCAGTCTGCTCAAGTTTTCCTCCAAGACCTGCTCTGAGAAAGTGAAGATTTGATAGTGATGAGTTATAGCAAATCCCTCACATCAGGAACAGCACTGGACAGCTTGAGAATTAAGAGAATGAAAGCCCTATATTTAAAAAGGGAGCAGAGAGGAAAACAATCTAGGTAATCCCCAGACTATTTCCCTAACCCCCATAAAGTCCAGTTCTGGAAGGCGCTGCACAATTTAAAATACATTTTGTGGGGAAAGGTATTTACAAGCATGGAGGTAGCTGGAAAATGGGATAAAATGGTAGATTTAGAGATTTTTTCTTTAATAAGGAGCTGATCATATGGATGATGGTAATTTTACGGATCACAGATCTCATCTGGTTGGACTTCAGTGAACCAACTGATGGGAGGACACAAGGGGAATTATTTGTTGAAATGGGGAAGAGGGGATCTCAATGAGAAATCTCAATGAGAAGGAAAAAGAAATAGAATCACAGAATCATAGAATACCAGGTTGGAAGAGACCTCAAGGATTATCTGGTCAACCTTTCTTGGCAAAAGCACGGTCTAGACAAGATGGCCCAGCACCCTGTCCAGCTGAATCTTAGAAGTGTCCAATGTTCGGGAATCCACCACTTCCCTGGGGAGATTATTCCAATAGCTGATTGTTCTCATCGTGAAAAATTTTCCTCTTGTGTCCAATCGGAATCTCCCCAGGAGTAACTTGTACTCATTACCCCTCGTCTTTTCCATGTGACTCCTTGTAAAAAGGGAGTCGCCATCTTCTTTGTAGCCACCCTTTAAATGCTGGAACATGGGGATAAGGTCTCCCCTAAGCCTTCTTTTCTCAAGGCTGAACAAACCCAGTTCTCTCAGCCTTTCCTCATATGGCAGGCTTCCCAGTCCTTTGATCATCTTTGTGG
>JAYKAV010000511.1:643727-760153 GCA_035582835.1 Phoebastria nigripes | reverse complement strand
CATCAGCAAACTTCATCAGGGTACACTTGATCCCACCATCCAGATCACTTATGAAGATATTAAACAGCGTTGGGCCCAATATCGATCCCTGGGGGACCCCACTTGTGACAGGTTGCCAGTTTTAAAAGGAGCTATTTACCACCACCCTCTGGGTGCCACCTGTCAGCCAGTTCCCCACCCACCGCACAGAGCACTTGTCTAGACCGTAACGCATCAGTTTCTCTAAGAGGAGGCTGTGGGAAACTGTATCAAAAGCCTTGGAGAAATCCAGATAGACAATGTCCCCCACTCACCCCACATTAACCAAGCAGGTTACTTTGTTGTAGAAGGCGACCAGGTTTGTCAGGCACAATTTGCCCTTGGTGAATCCATGCTGGCTTTTCCCAATCACGTGCTTCATTTGACTTGTGATAGTCCCAGGAGGATTCGTTCCGTAACTTTCCCAGGGACTGAAGTAAGGCTGATGGGCCTATAATTTCCTGGATCCTCCTTTAAGCCCTTCTTGTAGATGGGGGTGACATTAGCCTTCTTCCAGTCTTCTGGGATGTCCCCTGGTCTCCACGACTTCTCAAAGACTATGGAGAGCAGCCTCACAATGACGTCAGCCAGCTCTCTTAACACCCTCAGGTGGATATTGTCAGGGCCCATTGATTTGCAGGGGTCAAGCTCCTGTAATAGTTCACATACCAACTCTTCCTTCACTGACAGTGGGTCTGTGTTTGCATCAACCTGGATTTTTGTTCCCATGGCCTGGGGCCCAACAGTGCTGGTAAAGACAGAGGTAAAGAAAGTGTTGAGAACCTCTGCCTTTTCAGTGTTGTTGGTGACTAATTCACCTCTCCTGTTTAACAGTGGGCCAGTATTTTCCTTCTGTTTCTGCTTGTTGTTTACATACCTGAAGAACCCTTTCTTGTAGTTTTTGACATCTCTGGCCAATTTTAATTCAAGCTGAGCTTTTGCTTTTCTAACTGCATCTCTGCACACCCTGGCAATGCCCTTGTAGTTCTCAACGGGTATTCATCCGCTTTTCCATATCTGTTACACTTCTCTTTTGGTTTTGAGCAGACTCAGAAGCTCGCAGTTAAGCCAAGGGCGTCTCTTGCTCTGCCGACTTCTCTTACCTTTAAAGGGGATGAACTGTTTTTGTGCTTCCAGGAGAATGTTCTTGAAAAACTCCCAGCACTCGCTAGCTCCTTTATCCTCGATGGAAGCTTCCCACGGAATCCCTCCTGACTGAGCTCAGAGCAAGCTGAAGTTTGCTCTTCTAAAGTCTAAAAACTTTGTCTTAGTAATAACCTCCAGCATGCTCAGCAGGATCCCAAACTCCACAATATTGTGATCACTGCAGCCAAGGCTATCGCTAACCGAGATACTACAAAGCAAGTTTTCTTGGTTTGTGAGTAGCAAGTCCAGCAGTGCCTCATTCCTGGTTGGCACATCTAACACTTTTATGAGGAAGCAGTCCTCTACGCATTCCAGGAACTTGATGGATGACGTGAGCTGCTGTATTGTTCTTCCAACAAATGTCTGGGTAGCTGAAGTCACCCTTAAGAACCAGGTTCTGTTGACCCGAAGCTTGCTTAAGTGACCCAAATATTGCTTCACTGGCCTTATCATCTTGGTTTGGAGGTCACTAGCAGATGTCTACTGTAAGATCCCTCTTGGAGACGACCCCTCTGATCTTGACCCAGAGGCATTCCGTAGGGCTTCCACAACTGCTGTAGTTGACTTCTATACATTCAAGGTTCTCCTTAACATAGTGTGCTTGTTTTGGCTGGGATAGAGTTAATTTTCTTCATAGTAGCCTGTATGGGGCTATGTTTTGAATTTGTGCTGGAAACAGTGTTGATAATACAGGGATGTTTTAGTTACTGCTGAGCAGTGCTTACACAGAATCAAGGCCTTTTCTGCTTCTCACACCACCCCACCAGCGAGTAGGCTGGGGGTGCACAAGAAGTTGGGAGGGGACACGGCTGGGACAGCTAACCCAACTGGCCAGCAGGGTATTCCATACCATATGATGTCATGCTCAGTATATAAAGCTGGGGGAAGAAGAAAGAAGTGGTGGACGTTGGGAGTGATGTCGTTTTGTCTTCCCAAGTAACCGTTACGTGTGATGGAGCCCTGCTTTCCTGGAGATGGCTGAACACCTGCCTGCCAATGGGAAGTAGTGAATGAATTCCTTGTTTTGCTTTGCTTGCGTGTGCGGCTTTTGCTTTACCTATTAAACTGTCTTTATCTCAGCCCATGAGTTTTCTCTTTTACTCTTCCGATTCTCTCCCCCATCCCACTTGGGGGCAGTGAGTGAGTGGCTGTGTAGTGCTTAGTTGCCGGCTGGGGTTAAACCACGACACATAGAGTGCGACTCCTCCTCTTCTTCCCTGCCTGTCTTTACAAAACAGCCTATAGCCATCCATCGCGATCCTTCAGTCATGTGAGTTGTCCCACAATGTTTCAGTTATTCCTATGATAACATAACTTTCTGACTGGGCACGGAGCTCCAGTTCCTCCTGTTTGTTCCCCAGGCTGCGTGCATTGGTATACGTACACTTGAGGTGGTTGGTCTTCTGGTTCTCATCTTGGGAGGCAGCTAAGGAACATTTGTTGCTCCTCTGGTTGGCCTGGCTTATTCCCCAGTTGGTTGCAGTGGCCTGAGCATTGCCACTTTGGACCCTGCCCCCTGAGTCCTTCAGTTTAAAGCCTGCCTCAGCAAGTTGGCCAGCCTGCTGCCAAAGACTCCCTTGCCTCTTCTAGACAGGTGGATCTCATCCCTCCCTAACAGGCTATAGTCATCGAAGAATGTCCTGTTGTCATAAAAGCCAAAACCCTCACGACGGCACCAGCCATGAAGCCAGAAGATTTGCAAATTTGCAAATTTACAAATAAGTAATGGAAAAGTATGAATGGTGAATTAAGAGATTAGACTGAGAACTGATTTTTTTTTTTTTTTAATGTCTTCATAAATGGTCTTGACACAAAACATAGAAGTGGCTTTGAAAAGTCTGGTTGTGATATAAAGCTCCAGAACATTGCCAGGTTGGAACAGGATATTGGATGGGGAGAAGGAGGTGACTTTGAAGGCACAGGTAACAGATGGGACTTAAAGAAGTAGAATGAAAAGTGGGAATTCAGGACTTCAGGGATAATAAATGAGGATTCCTACAATAAACCAGGAATTAAAAGGAATAAAGGAAGGGAAAGATGTAGGTGTCTCAGTTATTGTCAGGCTATAAATCACCAATGCAATGTGACAGGCAGTGCAGTAAGTAGGGAGACATTTCCAGTAGAAATGGGAATTGTCGATACTATTTTTCAAGCCGCTGGTAAGACGTAACCCAGAGGTATGTGTTCAATTCTGGCTACCAGCAGTCAGAAAGGATGAACTGAGCCTGGGAAAAATGCAAGGAAGGAGCAGCAGGCCACATCTAACTTGTCCAAACCAGGAGGACGTCAGTTCCTGGCCTCGGTGCTCGTGCTGGGCACATCCCAACCTGCAGCAAGGCAGGAGCTGGCAGCACGCACCTGGAAGAGCACGGCCAGGGGAGATGCACCACAGGTGGGCAGCTCCTTGACCTGGGTAATGAGGAGAATGACACCTCAAGAGGTTCTTGAAGAGCATTCCCACCCCTCTGGCTTTCTGGCTGCCCCAGTCTCCTCTTACTAGACAGGACCGCATAGGGCTGGCTCCTCCAGCCTACCGAGGCAAGGCCTCGGCAACTGCTGTCTGTAAGTCCTTTTCTAGCCATCCAAGGACATGGAGGCTGTGAGTCAGCTTCCTAGTCAGGGCAGTGGGGACAAAAGAAGCTGATGAGTTTTAAGATGGAGCTTGATCCATTTAGTAAAGGACCTTAATGAGCTGTTGGACCACTTCTCAGTGATCTGGGAGCCCCAACTTCCTAGGAAGCTATAGGCTCCGTATTTTTCCATTCGTACAGTACCAGCTGTGCTCCCAGAGGACCGCCGGCAGCATCAAACAGCTGATTTCTGGAGTGTTGTGCAGAGCTACAGAAATGCTGGCCAGTACTGTTTTCAGATATTAACCTTTGATGATTTAGTCAATCCTTGCTTGCACTATGGTAGCAAAAGGTTCCTTCTTATTCCTGAACTTGAATATTGCTTAGTTCTGTTCTATTTCTAGGGTATTTTTCTCCACTTCTTTTACATTTCCAAGGAGGAAACCAATGAATCAAATGGCTTTAAAACAACATTTTTTCAGCATAATATTTTTCCAACATGTCTTGTGGGCAGCAGTTGCTATTACCAGCCTCTTGTGCCTGTCTCCGTGGGATTCATTTTTCCCCTCATGGCAGTATTAAGTTAATACAATCCTGCCATTACCTGCCGTGTTTCCAAGGTGAGTCAAGTCATTTCAGTGAGATCTCAGAAGCAGGCATGCTTCGCTGCAGCAATTTCTCGCACATGACAAGCACCACATTCCAACGTGTCAGCAGCAATTAGCTCCGCAGTGTGAAGTTAGCCTCGGTAACAAGGTAAGTTGTTCAAGAAGTGAGAAAATGGTGAGGAAATGGGAGAGTTGCAATCCAAAATTTTGGGTAGTCAGAGCCATCTGAGATCCCATGCTGTGAAGGTTGGGCGAGATATCTATTAGTAAGGCTGCATGACTCAACGCTTCAGTCCCTCTTCACATCCTCATGCAGCTGTGCTGGAGTCAGGGACAGTCCACGTGGCTCCAGCTTCTTGGAGTTTCAGGATTTTTGCCTGAGTTTTAAACAGTTACCAGAATGTAATGGGAAATGTGATCACAAGGAGTACGGAGTTGGTAGCTTTCCTATTTAGTTAATAAGCCCGTTTATTTAGACTTAGCAATTTCCTGTGGTCTACAGCGTATTTCCAGAGAGGAAACTCAAGTGCTGCTGTACAACTGCTGTCTATAAGTACCACCAAAGAAAGACAATATACAAGCCACTTTCATTTATTTCACAATTCAGAAGTAATCACCCTCCTTTGTAGTCATGTGCCTTTTACTCAAAGCTCTCTGTGTACTTCCCCTTAACACAAAATCACTTTCTGTTGCTAAAATTAATGCTTCCTAGATACTGATCTCATGCCAGAAGAGCTGGTAACACCACTGACTCAGTGCCACCTGCGTACATCACTCTCCCCAGCCAACACCTTGCCAGAAGGAGTCAAACCTGCCCCTGGGTGCAAGCTGGCCTGGCAGAGTCCATTCCCCAGCACCCTACACATGGCTCCTAATGAACTGCTTTGCCTCCAGCTCCCTAGCGCTGCACTCGCACTGTCTTATTCCACGTAGAGGTACCCAAAAGAAGAATTGACTCAGCCTGTTCAGCCAAGCTGGGTGTAGGACTGATGGCTCTTGATTTCCAACCATGAGTTAAATTCCCATCTGGCACTACAGTGACGTTTATTAAAAACAATAACAAACTCTCAAAACTGTGTAGCATCCTGTTGCTGTCCAAAAACAATCCACTTACGAAGATCATCATCACTCAACGCTATAAAAATAAATAGAAAAGAAAAATTAAGTGGGGTATGTTACAACTGGTTGCCAGCTCCAGGCAGCTCATGCTATGCCATCAGACCCTCTCAGAGTTCATCCCTATAACACCAATTAAATCAATTGTCAGTAATCTGGCTAGAGATGGCCTGTGGGGCTGAGTTAAAACAAAGGAAAGAAAATGACAGCAATAAAGGAAAGTGAATCCACGATAATACTCATAACAGCAAACAGTAAGAAACCTGGCTCCTCTTTTCAACACCATTAAAGGTTATTAAATTTCTATGCGATCATTACAGGTGTGTGTGCAGGATGCATCAAATAGTTGTAATCCAAGTTCTTGCAGAAGGTTTCAGCTGTTAATGCATGCACTGGTGAGAGTAACCCAAAATGCTGTGCTGTCTTCCCGCGCTGCTGGCCCCATGCAAGCCTACGCCCTCCAAAGTACCGGGTGGTTTGGCATGGGTAAGTCTGGGAAGGGATCTGGAAAACATGTTCACAAAGATGTTATTTAAGGGACAGAAATTCTAACCCGCAAATTTGTGGTCGGATTTTATCATAACATGTGTATTTATTGTTTACCCAGAAAATTGACTAGTTAACAGTTCTTCTTATAGCCACAGCAGCTGAAAGTATTTGTACTGCCCAGGTTATGCACAGTGACTCTGAAGCCAAGCTACAGTTTGCATTTCTAGCCAAGGCTCTTCGCCGAGTCCTTTGCCAATGGGGGTTTTGGAGTGAAACAATCTCCCCGTCCTTCCTTTGGAAAGACTATCTCATAAGCCCTCAAAATCCCATATCCTCTCCTCTTCTCCGTCTTGTTCCCACACTGTCTCTGCACATGCTGCCACCAAGACTGGTGGTCCCTTGCCCGTGGCAGCCAGTGCTGACAGGGGACCGGTGGGAGCGAGCGGAGCAGTCCCCAGCTTATGGGGAAAATATTGCCCAGGTCCAAGCACCTGAGGCCAGCCCCAGCCTTACCCACGCCATTATAAACAAACAAGATGCATCATTCAGGTTTGTTAGCAGTGGGGTCGGAGCGGTTTAGCCACCTAGAAACTTCAGCAGGCTGGTGGGGATGGTGCCCAGCCCAGCAGGTCCTGCCTCCATCCGTCCCGGCAGCCGCAGACAGCATGTGCTCGCCCACGGTGGCTGGTGCAGCTCAGAGCTGGGGATAAGCAAGCACGCCGGTGGCCTAGAAATTGGAGAAATATTGACAGATGGATGGACTTTAATTTGTGCAGGCAAATTCTTATGTTGCTGTATTGAGGGTGATTGCGTACTGTTCCTGCTTTTCCAATTAGTCTGAGGTAATTTCATTGGAAAGCGCTTGTTTTCTCACGTGTGGTTTTTCGGGGTTTTCTTTGAAGCATGGACTGGGGGTGACTTTTAACGGGCTTTTAAGGGTTTCCCAAAGGGAGTTCCATGGGCGGAGAGTCCAAAGGCTGTTGAGCCACACTATACGGATGCTGTTTTATACACATGTGGTGTTAGCAATGCTATCCCACCACACGCAACAGAGCAGGCTGTCTTTCATCTGCCCTTCCAAGCCATCACAACATTTTATTTCTGCTTTTAGCCAAGGAAAAGACTGGAATAGTTTCTCCCAGGAGCAGCTGGTGAGCCTGGAAGCTGGGCTATGGATCTAAACCTAAAGCTTCATTCAGTGCAGAAGTTCAACCAAAAGGAAAGTGGCATTAGAAGAAACTTGTCCTGATACTATCGTTGCTGTTTCCTTTTCCTCCCAGGCTAAGGATTTGTATTTAAGTTAACTCTACGTTTCTAACTGGCTTTTTGATTTACAGGGTTGGCTGGGGAGGGAAAAGCTGTCATAAATCTTTTTCCCATCTTTTTTCTTTTTTTTTTAATCAAACAAACTCTGGAGGAAACTGTTTTACAAACAAAAAATAATCTCCAGTGAAACTTGGAGACCCATCTAGTCCCAGTTTCACATTGATTTCTGGAGCAGTCACTCACACACATAAAAATACTGGTGTAAAATGCTGCAGAGAATCTAGTTCTGGAAAACTTCATCTAATGTATGTCATGAAAACTACATTTATATTAGGAATGCTAAATATATATATATTTTTATATATACATAAGATTTTCAGGCCAATATTAATGCCCAGAATGTTAAAAGGTGGCTGACTGTGTCCATTTTATGCAACAGAAAAACTGACAAGTGATTGCTACCAGCTTCCTCATGCTTAGGTCTGAAATCACCTCCTCTCTGTTTGCGAATGCCTTGGGAGACATTACTTGAGAAGAGAAGGCATGAAGCAAAACCCAGCTTGTAAGACGTTAGCACATATTGGCTCCGGAAGAGAAACTACAATGACAATTAGATTTGGCCATTGATAATGGAGCAGCTAATCACCGAAGCTAAAATCAGATTACCCGAAATGAAAGTCTGTTGCCTGGCTGCAGCCGAGTTTCAGATGTTCTTGTTGTAAGTGTACCAAAAGGAATTGCAATCCCGTTACCCAAACAAGGACCAAAAGCGCAAATCAAATGCCAGACAGATTAAACAGTGACTTCCCGCGTCCCCTCTGCCACGCACGCTGGTCTCATTGCTGAGCCCAGAGCTGGGCACTGCCCCTCCTCGGACACCTCCTGCCGGGTGCTGCCTTCAGCTCTCCACCAGCAGTGTCTAAGGCAATTCACAGCACCCAACCTTCAGCTCCAGTTTGAAAGATGATGTAGATATAAACTGAAAAGTCTCGGTATCTTGTCTCATTGGTCTCTGGAGCTTTTCCACTCTGTGTTCACATGTTGGTTGCAGGATTGCACTTAAATTCGACAACAAATTTTATCCTCTGCTGGACACCTGAGCCATGGTCAGAGGCAGTGCAATATCATGTTGTCAAACATTTGGGCTCCTTGGTATTTTTGCAAATTTACTAATATTCAGCCAAAGTTTGCAGAAGGGTTTAACTGAAAGGTCAATGAAAGAATATCTGCATACTGTAAATCTAATAATCGGGAGAGCTGTAATTTGTTTAAATTTAGGAAAAAGCCAAAGTAAACTCTTTAAAGAAATTGCTCATATATTTGAGGCTAGCAGTGGGGTAATAAAAATAGAAATTATGTACATAGGACCTATTGTGGTATAGAAACTTAACCTCAACATATTGATTGAGGCAGTTCTTGTCCCTGAATCAATATACGCCTACGAGTGAGTATTTGTTTTAGGAAAGTTAAATAGAAAGGCCATGAATAAATATAAAGGCTGAGATGAAATAGCCATCTGGACTACATTAGACCAAAATGCGTAATTGAAGCAAAGAGAGCGTACATCCTTTGATCCAGTCACGCACAACTGAAATGAAAGTAAATGGGCAATTCCTCATATCTAATCATCGGAGAAGAGTTTGCAGCACATGTGAGCGAGAAGGACCGCTGGAGGGCTGCAGCTGGGGCCACCTCTGCGGCACAAGACCCCAAGTGTGCCAGCAACAGGTATTCTCGTGTCGGCTGCTATGTCAGGGCCAGGACTTCAGCGTAAGCCCTAGCTGGGCTTATGTTTAAACTGCTAAAACCACGTGTCCAGCCTCTGCATCTCTGCCGTTTCCACAGGATTAGCAGCAGAGCCATATGGCAGGGCAAGCTTGAGCTCGGCTCTTTGTGCAGCTGGAAGAGACAGAGTGGCTTTGCAGTGCCCTGCTCTGCCACAGCAGGGACACCCATGCAGCAAGCCAGGGTGGGCAGCCGACCATGAAAACACTGGTCCCTTTTAATCCAGATCAGTCTTGCAAGCAATGGCACAGAGAAGGGACACACATTGTCATCCCTCTGCCTTGAAGTGTCCTCCATTTGATTAAAGGTGAGGACGTGGGGATGGGATTGCCTGCTCAAGGCCTGAGCAGGAATAAGCTGCCTGTTGACGTGGTGATGGGCAGCATGTTGCCTGCGCGAGGAGACGGCGGCGCTCAGGAAAGCAGAGATTGCTGAAGGCAGTTTCTGATTAGTTTTTCGCTCGCTCAGGAGCTGGCTGGGATTTCAACAGCTGGTTCAACCACTGTGGCCCAAACTGTCTCCTAGCAGAGCCCTGTCTGGAGCGGGGGAAGAAGAAATTCTGTTGAATCCAAGGAAATAATTTTTCAAGATCCTGTTGTCAACTGCCAGCTTCTTGAATAGCTTTTCCATTTCTCCCGTGCTCCTCAGTTCTGCGCCTGTGGTTTAGTCCTGTGTTTAACGTGATGGGTTTGGGAACAGGCAGAATGTAAAGTCAGCTCTTCTGTGCTGAGGGCAACAGGCTGGATAATAACCTTGAAACAGCTCTTTGGCGAACGGCATAATATTATCTAATAATTTTTCTTCATTTGAGACCCCACCTGGAGTACTGCATCCAGCTCTGGAGACCTCAGCATAAGAAAGACAGGGACCTGTTGGAGCAGGTCCAGAGGAGGGCCATGAAAATGATCAGAGGGATGGAACACCTCCTCTATGAAGAAAGGCTGAGAGAGTTGGGGTTGTTCAGCCTGGACAAGAAAAGGCTCCGGGGAGACCTTATTGCAGCCTATCAGTACTTAAAGGGGGCTTATGAAAAAGACGGCTGCAAACTTTTTAGCAGGGCCTGTTGGGACAGGACAAGGGGAACTAAAAGAGGGTAGTTTTAGACTAGATATAAGGAAGAAACTTTTCACACTGAGGGTGGTGAAACACTGGCACAGGTTGCCCAGAGGGGTGGTAGATGCCCCATCCCTGGAAACATTCAAGGTCAGGTTGGACGGGGCTCTGAGCAACCTGATCTAGTTGAAGATGTCCCTGCCCACAGCAGGGGGGTTGGACTAGATGACCTTTAAAGGTCCCTTCCAACCCAAACTATTCTATGATTCTATTCTATGATTCTATGATTATTTTCCCAGATCACAGAGCAAGGGAAATGATTTGCAAATGTTCATACACACACACACACGCGCATATATATATGCATTTTCTGACATTGCAACATCAAATATTCACGTGGAGAGTTTTTCCATTATTTCCCAAGCTCAAGCAGAAATTTCTTAGAACAGTTTGTGTGACTGCCATTATGTAGGTCATTTCATAGTTTTTACAGGATAGAGATGACAATTCCAGAAAAAGAGGGTGCCAGCGCCTGCCGATTTTGGGAGAGAGTGGGAAGCTTTTAAAAATTAAATTTTCAAATCCTTCAAAAATTCTTCATGGAGTGACTTCCAGGCTGAGACAGTGGCAAAGCTGGCTGAGTAACTGAGAGATGTGTCTGATATGCCTCCCTCAAGGCTACCAAAACTTGTACGATGAGTCCTGTGATATGCTGGTCACGATGGATGCTCTTTGGTAACAACCATCAGTTGAGTGAAGGTGAGTGCTTCCTTCCAGTTAGTTAGAAAAGTCTGTATGCCAGGCCCTTACATCCAGAGCAAAGACACAGCGATATAGGGAGGGAAGCTGAAAAAATACACTAAGCCTTTGAATAACAGCTCCGAGGCCTGACAGCTCCCTTATTCAAATCCAATCTCCAAGCTGGAAAACGACTTGAAACAAGTTTTCTGTCAGGGGCTGTATCCACCACTGTCCTGTCCATCCTCTCACTGGAGGATGTCTTCCCTTTGTACTCAACAGTTTGGAAGAACTTTTTTTTTTTTTTTCCATTTGCATTTAACTATATTAAATGAGTAAAACTTGCACAAGATTTCAGGGGAAAAGAGGATACCCAGTATCTTGGGCACTCACTCTTTCCCACGCAGCCTGGCCACCCTCCTGCACTGTCCATCTGCCAAGCAAAACTCTACATTGCAGAGACAAATGTCAAGGGCAAAGATTTTGCATGAGAAACGGTGAATTTTCAGAGCAAATACCATATTCATATTTGTCAGAAACAAAAAGTACAGTTTACAGCCACGTGCAGCTGAATATAAATTAGTTTGCACAGCTGAGTTAACCTTTATCCCTGCTGGGAAGGAAAAGATTTAGCTTAAACGGGAAACCCCAGGTCAGATTTCTCCAGCTGTAGCCCCACGCAGTCCCATACTGTCCCTTTCGGTCACACCACTGCAACCTGCCACTGGCCACCTCTGTAACGGAGGCGTTTGTAAAGAAAACACCGTACTCCAGGACCAGGGGAAAGAAATACAGTTGAGGACTTTTTCTACCACATTGTTCTCCAGACCTGAATCCAAGCCCGCCTGCATTTGCAAACCTACCAGGAAAGCCCTCTGTGCTCTTCCTTATCCAGACTTCACCGTGGCTCCGTGAAATCCAAAAATATTGTCTGAAAATTAGGTCAGGGTGACCCATCTGAAACAGGAAGGGTGAAGTCAGAGGGTGAGGCAGATCTTTACAATGATAAACAAACACAATTGCTACCTTTTGTCCCATTTCCGAGTCAGTCTCTCAAGGTCTGTAGTTTCTTCTCTGTAGATGTGGCTTAAAGTTCCTGCTCTGTCCTGACTGTTCACGTAGGCGTTTCTGCTGGAGCTGGTGTCCTCTTTGGCTGCTCTTAGCTGTGCTTATCCAGCACTCACAGCATCACTGCCCACCCCTGGTGGTAGCTGGCTCTGTGCTTGGTGGACACAAGACCCTGTTTCTTTCCTGCAGTTTCCAGCAGGTTTGGAGAATAACTCAAGCCTGGTTTGGGGCTCCCTGGTAGGACTTCCCATCGCTGATGTGGTGCTGTGTGTGCCAGGCTGGGGAGAGGCTGTCTGCCTGTGACAGCAGCTGAGTGTGCCGCTCGCTGCCTCCATCCCCTCATGGGGAAGATGAGGGGAGCCCAGGGGTCTCTCTGATGAGGCCCAAGCTCCTCAACTTCCTTCACCATCACGAGGACCAGCTGGAGATACTCAGGGCACACTGTGAGAGCTGATTAGCTGAAGTGGACTTGCTAGCGGTCAAACGCAGGCTGCCAGAGGAAAGATTAGGGGATAGAAAAGAGGGAGAATGCCATATGTCTGGGATGTGTCCTCTTTCCACCCCTGTGCATGTTGGCCGAGTTGAGTTTCAAGGCTCCATACGTGTGCCTGGCTGAGAGCAGGAGTGGCAGCCAGGCTGTGACATCCCACAGTGCAGGTGGCGTGCAAGCCCCACAGCAGCACGGGAGGAGCAGGTCCTGTGCTTGCCTGGCGTGGCTGGCTCCTGCGCTCCGGCCGGGCCGGCTCAGGAAGGCAGTGGCAGTTCTGCAAGGAAAAGGCGTTTATGCAGCTGTAGGCTGGGGGAGCTGATTTAGTCGTCCCTGTTGAGGGTTTGATATTGCTGGAGATACTGAACTGCGATACCAGTCAAGTGTCACAGGGGCCAGGTGCCAGCCTTGCATTAAGAAACTCCCCCCCAGTGAGAAATTGGGGTTTAAAAGAGTTGGGTACCCAGACTGTCTCCAGTATAAGGCAATGTTCTAGGTTATTGTTTGAATCAAAGCTAGTAAATCATGGGCGTAAATAGGTAACCTGAGTAACTTGGCCTTAGATTCACTTAAATGGATGCATGGATCCTCCTCTGGTAAAACTCTCCCAGCTTTGGTGGCCTTATCCTAGAGCAGCAGCTGCCTGCATCTCGTTCCAGCTCGGTGACAGCAGGAAAGGCTGAAGCAGACCGTGATGGAGTTGATTCTCAGGATCTTTAGTCTGTCCAAGGCCACTTGAACATCAACTGGTCGCTGAAAGTACGTGCAGTTCCTGGAGGGAAGGGGGAGCCCTGGGTTCGGCAGGGGAGCTGGCAGGGGGGTGTTTAGTCCTCAGTCCCTAAACAAGAAAGTAAATACAGGAAGGCAAAGAAAAGTTTTCCACAGGAAAAAAAAGGGGAAAAAATAGTCAACTTGCATACATGATTTTTATATTGAGACGCACTTGTCAGGAGCCACAAAACCAACATTTCACTAAGAAAGCAGAAGTCATGAAGGGCTCATTTGCTGACAGGCTCAGTCTCCTGTGGCTGTTGAACTCGAGACCTACAGGGAAGTACAATCATTTATACTGTGCAAAAAACCACTGGGCTTTATCATAGCCTGCCAGGGGAATACTGACGCCTACAGATCCGGGGGTGTAGCTCCGATCAGCGGGCAAGACTAGAAAGGCGGGAAAACTTCCCCAGGGGAACTGAAAGCAAAACAACCCCCCAACCTTCAAAGGCAGCTTAGCAAGAGAAACAGATCCCACAAGCTGATTTCTGTAGGCACTGCTTATCATTTCAAGTGCTGGAGGTTTTACATTTTAAAGGCTCACTTCCTCTACAGTGCTCACACAACATCAGTATAATAATATTTCCCCCTCCTCCCCAGTGTCAGTCATTATCTTCCAGCCTCCCATATGTCTTATCCAGATCATAAACGCCAACCATTTGTGGGCTCTTTTGCAGAGTCACCCGTTCACACATAACATCCGAACAATAAATGATTGCGAATCATTCCCCAAGGTCTGTTTTCCTAGTGCTGTCAGATTTTTTTAAGACACCTTATAAAACCCAAGCAAAATGAACGGTCCAACACAAGAAAAATAGCAACGTTCAGGGTGATTTTACCCAACCTATTAAGAACTATACTTCTGACAAGATAAATTGCCAGCATCTGCAGATGGCATAACAAAGAGGACCTGAAATGTCCTATATTAGCATGTATGTTGGCTCAGCAAATTCTCTTTTTTCTATGTTTCTGTCTTTGGTCCTTGCCTATCCACTGCATTACCTTATGCAACAACAAAATGTTTTCTAAATAAAGCTCCAAGCCCAAAGACCCCACACTAGATAAATTAACTGAAGTAAACAAGCAAAAGCACCTAACTGGAGCTAATTATATATCTGCCAGCAGCCTTGCTTTTAAGCACCTTAAAGGTGAACATTTTAATTACTTAATGTGCTCTATTGTTCTCAAATTAGGTATGAGAAAAATAACATTGAACCAATCCTTTTTTTATTTTTACACTCAGGAGTTGGAAGGCAAGTGGCTTTGTAAGGGGATTACGTGTGCGTTAATCCTCCTTAGCTATGATAAAGTTCTCTGCTTCCTAGTGAGATTGTTTAACCCTCTTCTAACAGCTGCAGCTAGCTCCTAAAGAAAGAAGCTGGGGAATAAGAGTTACAGCTTGGGAGAGTTGAGAGAAGAAAGAAAGAAAGAAAAGTTTGTCTCTTATCTCTTCCCATGCTGAATATCGCTTATCCTACTGGCAGTAAAAGAGCCTCAAATTTAGCGGGTCCTGTAAGAAAGGAGGTGAATGAAATGTTCATTCTGGCATGGATCCCTTTGTTTCCTTTTTGACCCTGTAATGGGCTCAGAGTATCAGCAGCATCCTAAAAGCACACCATGCCATCGGGAAGAGGGGTGACAAATAATTCCCATCCCATCAGATGGGAATTATCCATTGCTGGAGTACAGTATTTCTGCATTTGGAAAACAACATCACACTGTGAGGACCAACAGGGAAAAGAGATGGATGGCTCAAACCAATGGAGCAACACAAGTCAAGGGCCTGGACTCATCCCTTGTAATTTAGGTGCTTCCAGGAGGTGTTGCAATGAGAAGGCTGGTGTAGCTACACGCCTGCTGCTGGCAGCAGAGGCTCCTCTGGAGGTCACCTATGACTCCAGAGGGTGATTAAACCATCTACAACCTGCCTTGCTCTTTGAAGGTGCCTACTGAATATTATTGACTGGCAAGGAAGCCTACGGAGACTCTGCACCTAAATTAGGCTCTTCTGTCGATTGTCTCAAGTGGAGACGAATCCAGGCGTCCCATCCCTCTGCTGGAAGGGGAGAGGCTGGCTGCTGCATGGGGGAAAGCGATATGGCTGCTGAGGGAGAGAGGTAAAAAATAACTGTGAGCGAAGCAGCACAGAGGCTGAACCAGACTGTCACCAGGACACCTCTGTCACCTGTTGAAAGCTGAAGCCTTGTGGGATCACATTAGATCGAAGGATAGATGAGCCAGGAATCCAGCTCTGAAAGAAAAGCTGTATTTTGGTTCCTTTTTCTTTTCACTGTAAAATGGTTGGCATCCTCCTATCAAGTTCAAAAAGTAATTAGTCCTTGATGAAAGATCTCTGACATGTCAAGGCAGAAGAGCCTGGCTGATGGAAGAAAACACCAGGGCCTGGACAGGTTTGAGAACAGTAGTTAAAGAGCAGAAATTGAAACTTTTTAGCCTGGTACAAACTCACTTGGGTCATCATCTCCTTTACTCTTGATCTAACAAAACAGGGAAAATAGCATGATGCAAAGGCAATCAGCTCACCCAGCAATTTTGATAAATGCAAAACCAAAACCATGAGGGCATTAAGGTCCTGGTATTAGTGGCAGGACTGTGCCAAATCACCCACTTCTACAAATTACAGTTTCCTCATGCAGGTGCAAGAAGGCAATGCGTGCCTGGGCACACAAACCCAAAGCAAACAGGTTTCTTTGCAACAACATCAGAAAAGAAGAAAAAGTTTGAATTTATGTGGTGGCCAAACTCCTACCTTATCCCAGCTCTGGGCTCTGGAGACATCAAGGTCTTCAGAGAGACAACTGATGTTTCAGTGCTTGGCACTCCAAGTGATTTATAGCAGTGTGGTTTTGAGTCAGCAGTTGCTTAGAAATACCGTGGTTATTTGGCATGGAGTCGTGGCCCATGTACTTAGCTTGGATTTCATACCAGTTTTAACAGCCAGTGGCACACGAGGAGTATTCATAGTCATCTCTGTAACCAAGCTAATGAGAGCTAAATTTGAAAGATTTGCTGTTGAGAGACACAGGAGGACTGTGCTACCAGCTAATCACAGCAGCTTTTCTTGGAAAGGTCCTCTGGAAACTTGCTAGGAGTCAGATGGTCAGATAAGCAAGAAGTGAGTGATGGTCATTATGGAAGCCCACGATAAGGACAACCTTGAGTAAACTGAGAGACAAAACCGATTCTGGCTCATGAGAAATGGACACACCCGAGAGAAGCAAAAGGTCCAAAATAATCTCACACCTCAAGACAGATGTGCAGCATCTCAATAGAGAGCGCAGCTCTGCACGGAGAATGGGTACGGCACCTGCATGTATCCAAACAAGCAGCAAGGAGCCCATGAGACCAAAACATTGTTTATCTTGTTATTTATTTTGGAACAGTTCCAGCTACTATTTTTTCATGTATGTGGGGGAACAGTCTTCCAGATTACTAAGATTTCCCTTTTAAATTGGTTCTGATTCAAACACGGGACGAGAACTCCGCTCCCAACCTCTGGCTGCTATCCTTTCTGCAGCCCTGGTTCAACCAGGATCGCCAGACTTGGTGAACTGTGAAGAAGGCAAAATGGCCTGCCTGTTTCAGCCCTTGGGAGGTCAAATGTATCAGACTACAAGCGTTATCGAGAAAAGCAGAGAGCCACCAGGTTGGTTCAGAACCACGGTGCCCCAGCATGCGTTGGAGATCCAAAGATCTTCTACTTTGCCCTACATGTCTTGACCTACCATTAGTAATTTTAAATCAACAGCCGAGGTATTGGTCATGAAAACTCATTGGAAAAGGTAGGTAAATTGAAGTAAGCCAGCAAAATAAAATGAAGACTAGAATATATGAATGGACAGAGGGTGTCACCTCAGTCCTGTTCCCTCTTTGTGTAACACAGTATGTTTTCATTTTTAGGAATTAAGACATGCAGATAACATTCTTGGATTTACTACAGAAGCCCTTTTTTAGCAAGTCCCATGATAATTTTCTGGTAACAGCATGGGAACCAAAGGTCTGGGATCTTACTCTTCTCTTTGTCTTCAGCTTCCCGAGGAAATGTAGATAAGTCACACTTTGTCCCCATTTCTAATCTTTAACATGAACTTACTGGCCACCCACCCATCAAGTTTGCAATGTCCTATGCATTGTTTCAAAGAAATTCCCTCACCATGGAGGCAGTGTGAGAAGAAAACTCTACAGCATGAAAGATCATTACTATTAATTGTGTTACCATCCCTGTGAGAAGCACTGGGACTGAATGAACGGTGTGTGCTGCTAAAACCTGAAGTCAACAAGTGGAACACTTCACCCTGAGAGATATTTTGGGATGTTTAGAGAACACGTCACCAGGAAATTGCAATTCAGCTCTATCTGGTTTCTCCGCCCCATCTCCATCCTGCTATTCCGAATGCATTTTAAATGTAGGCAAACGGAAYGCACAGATCCGGACTTGGGATCCATATATGGCAAAGTCAGCAAATGGGCAGAAATAAGAATATTTTAAAAGTTGTAAGCATCGTTATGCGTCACCTACTGCTCTTACAGCACATACATAGGGGGAAAAAAACCTAAATGTCTCAGCTAGTTTAATAAAAGGTCTTGGTTTTCCTCCAGATTATTTATTTGATTAATGGAAATATGTTTCCTTTAGTAGTATTTTTCACTGTTTTTTTTTTTTTTTGCTGTCCAGTAATAGTTTTGTGAGAGCAAGTACTGAAGTCAGGCTACAACAAAACCAATACAGGTTTCTACTGGTGGTAACCCTGTACAGAGCTGGATTGAGAAGAGCAAGGACACCGTGTTTCCTCCTGCAAGGAATGAGGGCTGCGATTTCTTCTCTCAGTTGGCCACATACAAGTTAAAAGATCTGGATTTTTTTCCTAAGTCAATGAGAACATCTCAGTGTTAACAGATAGAAGTCATAGTAATCGGTACAGGTCGGGTGCCCTGTTGAGGTTTGTGACCAACAGGATTTTCCAAATCTTAAAAAAAAATGCTCAGTGGCTCTTATTGGAAAAATGGGAATTCTTTGCAGATGGTATGAAGTTCTCTGAATACTTCCTGAAACATACTGAACCATCCTAAACTCTGAGCCACGTAAAGACATAAAGCAATAATAATTCACACRCAGGGGCTTCCCTTTCCCAAACAGGATGGCAGGGATGAGGGATGGGCTCATCTGAGCAAGCAGGTAAACTCACAGCTTCATTGCTACAGCCAGAAACTCAGGCGAGCGCACAGCACTGGAGACTGTGGCCTGCTCCAGCCGAGTTCCTGGGAGCAAAAACTAAACAACCTTTTCAAACAGCGGTCACCCTGTCCCACCCCGATGCCCTACACAAAGGGCAGTGGGAACAGGAGGAAAGCCAGAAGAACCCTGCCCAGAGCTTCATCCTGAAGGTCCTCTGGAGGGAGTACCGCTCCCTTCAAACGGGGAAGGTACTTAGACAACAAATTGGTAGTCTGTGTGTTTGGTAGAAACCAAAATAGAAGTCTTTTGCTCTTGCCCTCCAAAGACTAGAGCTATCATTTAAGATTTTAATTAAAAGCCTCCTCAAAGCTACTCATTTGATTTTATTTTGCTTTGGTTGTTCTGCAGCAAGTTTGACAACATGGGCACTTTGCAGGCCTGTGTGTACAGCACATATAATTAAAGTCAACAGGAGTTATGAAGTCTTTAAAACCGAGCCAGGGTGGCTAAAGCCAGTAGCCCAAAATTAGAAGCAACATTTGAAAATCCAGGTCACGTTCTCTGTGTGTTTGTATTACAGCATCACCTAGGGGCTGCAACTGAGATTAATGCCTATTGTCCTGGACATTATAGAGGTACATACAGCCTTGGATGCTTCCAAATGTCCAGGCGCACAGCAGTCATTGTCACAGAGACTATACTCAACCAGGCCCTGAGCATTTTGATGAGAAAGTTCATCTGGTAGATTTGTATGTATATACACATACACACAAGTATTTTATGCATTTTTTAAGCAAGAACCACCGAAATACTGAACTGGAGGGCACAGCAGTTGTAGAACATACTTTGGATCACAGCCATAGGAATGCTACTGCTGTAAATTCCCCTACTCTAAAAAACATTAAATAAGCCATCCAGTTATTTCATGATCATCTGCAAACTGAGATCCATGAAAACTATGAAAATTAAACCCATGTGTATGCTTAGTATAGTCTGGCACTTACATTGTTGCTGATTATAGGAATTCAATGTTTACAATTTACATTCTTTCCCAGACTTTCTTTTTTTCTGAATTGAAGTAAAAACTCAATTGGTCTTACCATAATATAACTTAGACTGTTGAGGGCAGGACTGCTCCTTTGTGAGAAAAGCAAAGTCCAAGCATGAGAGACCAATTCTGGTCTTTTACTGAGAGATGATGGAAACACAAGAAGATACAGTCCAAATTAAAGACATAAGAAGGAGCTGGAAATAAAAATTGATCCACAAAATTTCCAAAGTCCTTTGAGGTAACCGTGACTTGGACTCATTTTTAGAGTATGAGGGAACTTGCTAGATTTTGCTGAGCAGCTGTCCAGAGTGAACAGAGAGGTGAAAAAACACACTACAGAAGACTTGTGCAGGATCTGCTCTTCATGATGTTCTGCAGATGTATAGCAAACTGTACCTTGCCAAAGGCAACAGCAGGTCTGGAATCCTCCAGAAAACAGAAAAAACAAGTAAAAGTACTTCTTCCAGACCCAAACTGGGTTTCTAGAGCCAACCTGGTAGTTTATGCATAGAACTCTCATGTACAAGCACGTTATTGGCTGATTGGTACCATATAAAATGTGAGAAAGCCTGAAAGCCTACTATCTTCACACTTTCAATGTTAAGCCCTCCTGGACCCAGATGTGCTGAGAAGTGTGAAAGGTGTATCACTAACTCCAAAAAGAGCTGGGAGCAGGCAGAGCTTGAATATTAGCTGGCCTCAGAGGGGGCTGGTACACATGAAACCAGCACGGGGGTGGGGGGGGGGGGCACCTGAGGCACACCTGCAGCCACAGGCACAGCACCAGTAGATGAGTGAGCAGGCATACAGATAACAGACCATACATCTTGTTGGGCATAAGCTAGCAGTCAGTTTGTCCTTGTGCTTTCAGCCCAGTGTATGAAGAGCTTGTGGCTTTCTAGTCCCACTTTCTTTGAATAACAATGTATGTTCTCAATTCCTGACCAGCCACGCAAAAAGCAAAAGCAAAGTGAGTAATGTGGGGTGTGTGTTTGTCCAAAACACATTTCCATCCAATTGTGAAACTGCACCTTTAGGGAACTACCTTAATTTGTTGAAGTAGGACCAGTCCCTGCTGGGGCTCTGGAGAACAAAACTATGTGGTGGCAATGGGTAGATAAGAAGGCAGAGCAGATCTGGAGGGAGAGGGAGACAGAGTACTGCAGGAGGTATTTTGAACATATGAGGCTTAAAATCAGCTCAGAAACCTCTGGTTAAACCCCAGCCCCTGATCCTGTAGTCCTTACAGTGCTCCAGCACGGTCAGATAGAGGAATACCAGTGGGAAAACAGTGGCACAGGAGAGTAGTGCCTAGGCCTATGGGCATGTTAACAGGATGTAGCTGCATGTGAGCACTCAGACATCAAAGTAGGCATGGACACCAATACCTATTTCAATCAGTACCATGCCAGCTTTTGGCTCTAGCTTCCAGTCTGTGCCAAATCACATTATCAAAATAGTGTGGCAAGTTGTGCCACAGGACAACTGAGCAGGAATGAAGACGCCTGGCTCATTTGACCCTATCCTGACACTGCTGATTACAGTTCCACCCGCAACAGCAACTATCAAGACACAAAATAGAGTGATCCTTCAAAAGTAGCAGAGCCCCATGCTTACAAAGGAGCACATTTTTCAAATGTTACTTCTTAAAGGAAGTTTCTTCCAATGCTTCAGGGTTTTTTCCAGTATTTTTAATGCTTTAATTGATCAGAATGAAGACATAAAAAAGCCTTCTCCAATGTAGTAAGCAGTGTCCTGTGAGAGAGGTGGCTGTTATAAATTGTCTAATCAGGTATTTTCCCACTCTTCAGAAGATATTTACAAACTCAACACTTGCCTCTTAGCTGTTCTTCCCAGAGGATGAACAAGCTTAAGTCCTGGCTATTTTACTACAACCTCAGAATTTATGGACTCTCTATAAATCAGTATTCAAAAAGATAAGTCATGTTGAAGAAAAGCCCTTCCCAGCAAGGCAGAAAGCCCCAGTATTCAATGCCTGTAGAGAGAAGGAACTGAGGAAGAAAGGGAAAGCCATGCTTCTTTACACACTAGACATCAGGCTAGTGCCAACAGCAGAGGAGCAATCAACAGCTCACAACAGGTTTTAGGTATAAAAACATCTGGAAACTGCTGTTGCAGAGACCATGGCAGCAGTGGAAGCCAAAGCAAAGTGTTTCTCATACTCAGTGACACCTTTATACTGGCAGAAGTTTACTTGCTGATAGCCTATCTGACAGTGCTTCTACAGGAAATCTCATTTCTTCTTTGAAGGCCTGTCATGAGACCATCTTGCAACTCAGCTCTCCCATCCAATAGTAAAACAAATCCAAAAAGAATAATTAAGACAAGACTTATCTTGTACACTAGAGAAACTTCAGAAGGCATAATATAACTGTTCATATTATCGGATCTGCTGCTCCGAAATAATAAATTACAGCAAAACCTTAGTGTGCACTGTAGGCTGCTCAGGAACCGCTGCATTTGTCAGCATGCAATTACATAGAATAAAATGTAATAGCTTCTAAAGGCAGTATGTAATCATTTCCTATACCTTGCAGGTACAGACAAACACACATAGTGGTGACATGGGTTGATTTACTGAGTTATTGCAAAATACAATACTTTGCAATCAATACAGAGCAACTCTATTCAAAAACTATTAAATACATGGTAACATCTCTGTCCTCTTGTGATAACAAAGTAAAAAATATTAAAGTTTTAACAGCTAGAACATCAAATGATGATTTTCACGGAAGAGTAACAAAAACACTGGTTGAAATCACACTCCAAATATTTAATTAGATGCAGCATATGATCCATGCAGCAACTTTAATACTGGAATCCAGTACTCAAGGCTAGCTCTGGTTCACTGTATACCTGCATTTTAAAAACTTTCCATTTTTATTTAATCCACTACTTAAAGTTCTTGCCACTACCCTCTGCTTACACCATGCTGCCCCGAATTAGYCTTCCTTCAATGCCTGACATAATTGATGGACAGCCTCTGGAGGGCCAATTCAGATCTCTCCATAGCAGCAGGGGAGATCACTAGAGGACAGAGAAAGGAAAGAACATCAGAAGCAGGAAAGTAGGAATGAGAGGCTGTGACAGAACAAGTAGTTAAAAACAGGACAGTGCATCCGTGACTGTTACAAAATACTGTTCAAGCAGCAGAACTCATACATGGATGCCTGTTGCTAAACAGCTCAGTGATTTGTCATTGTAGGTGTTACACACATACAGAGTTCAGCAATAGCGCAGTAAATGATAAAATTGAGATCACTAATTTTACAGCAGTGATCAAAAGCACCTTTCCAATGCCTGCCAGTGCAAAGCTCACATCCAAAACGATGGGGCTGAAAATACAGCTGTCAGTCAGTGCAGGACTTGTGAGAACACATGCGAATTCCAGCCAGAACTGCTGACAGAGGACACAAAGTGCCATTTTCCAAGCAGCACTTGAATAGTTTACTTAAGTTTCCCCTCTCCCTAGCCATCCCTCTTTTAAAGTAGTAAAAAAAAAAAAAAAAAACAATCAAAAAAAAAAAAAAAATTAACCTGTTCTAGTGAATGTTAAAAGGTTATGATGCTGTGTAAGCTATGCTTAAAAAAAAAAAAAAAAAAAACCAACCCAAAAAGAAAAATCAAAAACCCCCCAGCCAAACACAAAAAATTAAAGTAAAAAGACTTAATGGGAAATATTTTCAAAGGTGTTGTCAAACAACATTTCTTCAAGGCCAAGCTGTTGTAATACTATACAGAAGTCAGCTTCCAACAAGATGATACTTCATATTTGCCTTTCCAATATTTTTAGGGTGCGGTTCAGCAGTGTGAGCACCAGGTCTGCATTTACAAAAATGTGTTCTTGTCCCCCCAGGCAAGTAGATATTGTACTTCAGCATCTGCTTACACATGTAAGCTTTGTATACATAGTTGGTGTGTATACACCTTGCAAGTACAAAACAGGCTCTCTCCTTTGAAAACCACAGTACTTAATATCTAAACTGTTAGACTTCCAATCTCTTGCTTTGGTATTGAATCAATAGAAAATTTACAATGCCATTCTTCAGTCTTACACAGACTGAGTTCTTAACCAAGAAAATAAAGTAACAAGTCTCAGTATCCAAAGAAATCTACAAATACATTCATCAATATGTAGTACATTACGAATAAGGAGGCAATACATGGAATTGCTATAGTATGAATGAAAACCAAGTAGTTGTAGGAAAGTCTTCCTAACATTTTTTCTCATGTAACATTTAATGTCACTGTAGCAATGATGATATAGCAGCTTCTACTATGTTACTTCGCAAGTTGTACACTTTATGTTTGATTGAAAAGGGGGGTGGGAAATAAAGGGCCTCTGAGGAGTTCAGCAGCAACACTTAAGTGCATTGAAAACGTTGATAATCTGTGGCACGTAGGAATTAATGGGTTACATGGGATACTTTTTTCCTATTTACAGTATCATACACTTGTATGAAGTCTCTGCTGCATTTTTTAGTACTTAGCCTGTGGCAGATCACAGTAACATTATTCAAAGAAAAAGGAAATCCCATTTTTTATGAAGACTAAGTGACTAGTAGGTATCACTTATCCTTGCTTAAGCTATCTACCCCTCTGAACCCCATGAATCCCAAAATCTAATTGGCACAAAAACATTTGGTAACTTAATACAGGAACTGATTGCTCTTGATTGTTTACCTCTTGACTTAATCATTACATTCACTGCTGGAGAATTATCCACTTTGCTAGATGTCAGAATTAATACATTTAAAAAAAACCAAACAAAACAAAAAACCACCAAAAAAACACACAAAAAAAACGTGCAAGAAAGAGTGACTTTGCTGTTGGGTATCTGACTGCATGATGGGAAATACCAAAGCAATGGGGTATATCACAGTAATATCATGCTGCCTCTCAGACACCAAAGACTACAGCAAGCCTTCACAAATAATTATGTTTATAGAAGTAGTAAGCAACTCAGCTTCAGCAAAAAACTGCCTTATCACCAGGCTTAGTAGGGCATCAGAGCCTTCAAAGCAGTTTCTGATATCAGTCTGAAGATACTGGGATTTCTGGTTCCAGCTGAGGCAGAGGCAAGTTAGAAGGGAGCGGGAAGGAACATTGTACACAATGTGACAGCTGAAAAAATGACGTATTTGCACCTGAAGATGCAACACACACTGCATTAAAGGAGGAAAAACAACTAAATGACATGACATCTGTCTCTGAGGGCAGGAGGCATGGTCCTCTACTTTGCAACAGGTTTTTATAAGTATTTTAAAAACTTAAATCGAATGTGTAACAATCAAGCAGAAGGACAATGCAGAACAAAAGAACCATGTTTGAAGATCAATTTCACATCCTTTGCAAGAAACCTAGACCCATTTCTTTGCTGGTAAAACCCTGTCACTAGGTCTAAAGAGCCTTTACATAAAAGCAAGCAGATGGATGCAAGTATGGAAATTTTAAATACTTACTAACTGTTGTATAGAAAAGTTTAGTTGTGAGACTGAGAAAGAAGGGCAGAGTTGCTTTTAGTCAAAGGATTGCATACTGTTCTAGAAAACAACAAAAACACAGTAAAACAAAACAAAAAAATCCAACTATGCCAACTGATTATCAGTTTACTAACCTTTGTGTTTATGTCCTCAGCTAAGATATTAAAAATGCACTTGCAACACCTGAACACAAAACAGGGTGTACCTGCTACGACAAAATCACTTTTCTTTCCAGCATACTTTTCATTAGCTTTTGGTGCCACATGCTGAAGAAACTAGATTTAAATCAGTGAATGGCAAGTGTCAGCAGGCAATGATTTGCACTACACTGGTGGCTCCATCTTGAGCATCCTTTTCTTCAACAGCTCCTTTTTTTAACTTTTTAATTTAAAAATCAATCTTCCATTTGGAAATTCAGAGCCAGGTCTGATTTTCTTTGTCACCTCTGGTCACACTGTAGGATATCTTCAGAGACCATTCTTATTTCTTCCCAATTCCATTCGTTACTTTTGACTTGGAGTGTCGATTCCTCCTTCTAGATGAATGGCTTTCACTATTGACTGAATGTTTTGGAGGACTACTGTCAGCACCTGCTGAGAAATAAATTTTTTTTTACTATATATATATTAGACTTTTTTTTTACTATATATATATATTAGACATTGTCGAGCTCTTGACTAAAAGACAGTAAGGCTTTCTAGAGCTACAGTGTTTACAGTATAGATTATTTCAGGATAATACAAACTGGTTGATACTCATACTCCATCTAGTGGCCTATTTTTTTAAAAAAAGCAATTCTTAAAGACTTCTGTAGGATTCTTCCTCCTCCAAAAAAATTCAGAAGTTTGCTATAGCAGAATATAATGGTGAAACATCCTCCATTTTAAATGACATCAATAATTAAACCTCCACATTTTTATTACTGGCAGGTACTACTATCGGAAATTAAGAACTATGGAAGCAAGGTCACAGATCCTTGTAAGAATACATTTCTTGTTTTCAGCCTTTCATATGACAGACCATGTTTGACTCTGAGAAAGCAGAGGGGGACAATGGGGACTGAAACAAGAATTCAAGAGCAAAACGTGAAAGACACTGAAGTTTGTAATTAATGAAGTAACAGAAAGTCAGAGAAAGATTTGCTTGGACAGATTTCTCCGGCATATATAAATGGGAAAAATATTTTGAGTGCAAGAAATTTTTCTCCAAAATATAAAAATCCACAAATTTACTAAACTGAGAATAAATTAATATCAGCATCCAGAAAAATCATGTATGAAATATAAAGAAGCTCTGCTGTAGGTGCTTTTCAAGCATATGATAAATAAGAAATTTTTAATGATACAAACACCTGGAGCATAAACTCTGACAGAGATAACTTCTAGGTGTGAACCTTGATATTTGTTCAATAAGCAAGACCCCACTAACAGAGGAGGCAGGTAACTTAACTGACCTCTAGTGTAGGGAAAAGAAGTCAGAGAAGGAGGCTGCCTTTGCTTAGGACAGAGAAAGCTGTTTATGACCATGAGCACTGCATTGACTAG
Organism: Phoebastria nigripes; assembly: GCA_035582835.1. Classification (NCBI taxonomy): domain Eukaryota; kingdom Metazoa; phylum Chordata; class Aves; order Procellariiformes; family Diomedeidae; genus Phoebastria; species Phoebastria nigripes. The sequence continues at coordinate 733,739 of JAYKAV010000511.1, read as the reverse complement.
GCAAGTGTCAGTAAGAACAAGATCCAGGGCACATTCTTGACTGTTTCTTAACAAGCTGGAATAAAAGCACAATTCACGTTCATATGTTTCAAATCAAACATGCAATGTTCAGAGAGAAAACCTGTCCACAACAGTTATAAAATGCATAATGCCCTAAACCTACAAGAATGGCCTGGAATAAAGACAGAAAAATTCAGTTGCTTCATTAAAAAATAAATACATTTCCAAGAGTTAGAAGAAAAAAGGCAGTAAAGTTTTGCAGATGATTTATCTGTATAGCTCCTGCAGGGATGTTTAAATAAGCCCAGTTGTCTCCTAGGTAAGTTTCTCAAGCCTCATTTCCTGGTGCTGGGCCTTAATGCTACCACTTCAAGAATATAGGTGCAACAGTGCCAATACCTCTACTGAATTTAGAATGAAGCCAGGAAGCATCTGGACTGTATGGGCTGTCTTCACTTTCTGATAAGGTCTGCAAAAACAAGGACACATGTCATTGGGATGCTGGTTTTTATGGTCAGCACTTCTCCTGTTTGCAGTTACACTTGTAAATTTAAACTGTGGCAGAAGTCGTCATAAAACATTCAGTCAGTACTTAAGACTTTTCCCTTCCTAGTTAGAAGGTACAACATAGATGATACAATAAGAACTCACCCCTTGCCACGTGATCTGTTGTGTAACCAGGTATTCTTAATATTCCCCTAGCATTCCACCTGTACAATGGGAACATTAGCTAACCATTCATCCCTGAATGTGTTACTAAAATTACAGCCTCGTTTTGAGTAACTAAGAGGACAGCATTCTTTAGAAACCACAATGTAATTTGGGATCTGTCCAAGGCCCACTGAATTCAGAGTTCTTTCTACTGACTTCAGCTAGACTCTGGACCATCCCCCCTCACCCCCGTTTATACTAGCTCTGGTAAAGAATTCTAATATCTAGGAGCACTGCAGTTTTAACTCTGGTACAAAACAAAAACAGGCTTCCTAATAACATACCTTTTCTCGGTGGCCGTAGTATTCTGCGTACCAAACCATACCATATAAACACAGGAAAGTTGTAAAGGCCTAAACAAGGGAGGAGAAGAAAAAGAAAAAATAATCTGTAAAACTTTTTCCAAATTCCTTGCTGGTTCAAGGTCTCAGAGTCCCTGGAGATTCCGCATTCAGAGACTTTCATGCTCTGTTTCTCTCTGTATCTTTTGTCAGGATGAGAGAGACTTGTGCTTCAACTTCAAGGTACACATACATTCTGCCAACATGGGGTATGCAGACCAATTCTCAATGGGGGCATGAGAATACATACAGATCACCCACATACATGCAGGATACACCGTCAGTATGATTTTTGTCCTCATCCTGTACAGTCATCATACAAAGGCAGTTGGTAGGCACTTGTAGGTATATTATCAAGAACAACCAGTCTGAGAGAAAAAGAATTCTCCTTCTCCCTGCCCCATGCTTCAGGCAGGGTTACATGTTTGGTTTTATGGTGCTCTGATCTGGGAAGCAATTCAATACTTTTCTTCTCTGAAATTTCAGGAATAAAATCATCATGCTAAGTAAGAGAACAATAAATTCTGACTCCATATCACCTGTTCAAACTGTGTTCCCAACTAGAAGGGAGACATATTTATCTGTCAGCCCATTATAAATGCCTTATTTTTCACTGACCATTAAAAATGTGTTCGGCATAGGAGTTACAAGTCTGGCAAGACAAACATCCATTTACTGTTATAAAATGAACATTTCATGCTGCATTTGCAGTAACCACACTGAAGTACAGAAAGTTACAGGCTGAGTGAGAATGATTTGCCTGATAAAGCAGGGTTGTTTATGTAGTTGTAAGACTTCAGTGTGAAACAACACGCCTTACTTATTAATGCTATTCATTAACTCCTGTTCCTTTCCAGTGGGCACTATAGGAAGCACCTCCAAAGTTAGCCTCAATCGAACTGACATTTTCTCTCATAAAGATAAAAAGCCCTGTAACTAGTGTTTGTTTCATTGTTAAACACTGGTAAAGTGGCTATATTCTATGTCAAGAAATAAAAAACGTTATTCTAGTCCTTTCAAAGTGTGTTCTAAACGATCTCACACTTGCTTTTCCTAGGACGTGCACAAAGCTTTTTACCAGCATTCCCCGACAGTGATCCCCTGCTGCCAACGTTCCAGAGAGGAAGCTATTTAGATGCTTTCAATGCTTTTGCCATGCTTTATGTTTCACATGAGAAATCTCACTTACCACACAAAGAAGCCAAAACACAACATACAGTATTTGTGTTTTGGAAAAAAGATCCTGTCCAAACTTTATGCACACAATAGCTTCAAGGAAAGCAATAACCCTGTAGGTAAATGAAAGAGAGAGGGGAGGAAAAAAAGTGGTTACAAACGCTAAGGATTTAACTCACACATTCACAACCCAGACCCCAGACTGTCAGCTTAAACAAGCACTACTCTCTAGTGAGCACACACTTCCCCAACACCTGGGGAGAATTAACTGAAATTCTTTGGGAAATTTATTTTTCTTTCTATACTTTTCTTCAGCATAAACAGCATACAAAAAGTGATCGACTGGCAGTTCACAATTCCGCGAGCCTCTGCTTGTCCAGGGAACAAGCAGGAGTGTGTGCCAATACCAGAGAATTTCTGTTAATACCTACCACTGTGCTTCAGCCCTCACCAGATATAAATTTCTTTCCCATGCTGAACAACCAATAGATTCCCTGTTGGGAGAACTAGAACTGTGCTTTGGGTATTTCTCTACCAGACGTAAATTTACTACAATTCTAAATAGGCTACTTTGCTTGCTTCAGATGGATTTTAATGAGAAAATTAACATGAAACAGAATTTCAAATTCTCTGATAATGCACACATTTGCTCTGGTTTACGTGTAAACTCAGGTCCACACTACAGTATCAGAGGATTTGGGGAGAAATGTGAGAGGAAAAATTACAATATTTACTTTCCTATCTGGCATTATAAGAATCAAAACAAGTATCTCCAGCTCTCTACCCATTACCAGATGTTTACATCTTTTCAGGCTCAAAGCTATGGAGGCTTGTCCACCATTTGGTGTGGAACAAGGGGTTATGAATCCAAAGCTTCCATCACCTGCCATGGAAATATATTTAGTTTGTGTAGGTCCTGGACACAAAATTACATCTTTTTAACAAATACAAGTGTAGAAACATGACTGTGCAGCAAAAGTGTAGAAAATTGACTCTTCTCAAGCTGAAGCAAATCATGAAGAAAACTATTAAATTTATAAAAGTTTAATACTTAACTTGTTCAATAGTGACTTTGAGGTTGTACATGAGCACATGCATGAACACTCCTCCTCAAACGTGTGCAGGTACACTTAACATCAGGTCAAGTGTTCCCGTCTCCCAAGCTCAACGCTGCAGGACACATTCCCTACCAGCACTCTCCACAATCAGGGAGCTATCAAAAACAGCTCTACTGCCTGGCAGACAGGACCCAGCTCCCTCAGTGAAAGACAGGGGAAAGATGTGTGCATGACTTAACCACTGGTATTGCAGAGATGGTCCTGGTGCAAATGATAAATTACAGCTTTCTCTGTATCATCTAATGTGACTTCTAGCATGATGAGTGGGGCCAAAACTTAGAATTGTCGAGTAACACCTAATTGACCAATACTGCAAATTAATGAGGTGCATATTAGTAAAAACTTGAGAGCAGTGTTACTCTGTTGGGTTACCAACTATTTTTCTTTCTTGGTTTTATATTATTCTTACTGATCCAGCTGCACATTAAAAAATAGTTAAACTGAACTACAGCAGTGGGAACAGAAAGACCACCATCAGGAAACAAACATATGAGGGTATGATATACTTGAAGGTATAAACAAAACAATAGGCTATTTTCAACAAGGACTTAAAAAATGATGCAGCTGTTTGTGCTGCATTTATACATTCTTTCCATTATTCTTGTCAAGAATACTTGGGTTAAGCGCATTGCACAATAGGACAGCTATTACAGTTAAAGAAGTGGTAAATCAAAAGATAGAAGAATGCTAACAGTGAAAGGCGTTAGTGTCCTACTGAAAGGTGACAAGAATACTCAATAGAACTAAAGACACTGTAAGTTTTTATTCAATAAAAATGGTCTTGTAACATCCTAACAGATATTCCTTTTTGAAAGGCTTCATCTTAATGAAAATGGTGCAATTTCCAGCAGACCTGTTGCACTGGCCTTGTTCATGCCTTACGTCACTTACTGCCCATCTGTTGAGAGTGATGCTACACTATATGTCAAGTCACAGAGAACACAGTTTCATACTAATGCAAGGCACTAATTTTAATTATTCCCCATGGTTAGGCTGTTACAAATTCAATTTGTGCCTTTAGAAGTGTGTCTTGATCACCACAGATATGAATACTCTATATACTTGCTTTTAATTGGTTCAGAAATTATACTCTGGATAGCTGAATTACTGGAAGAGTGCTGCTTTTCCAACAAACAACAGGAACTCCTAGTATTGCTCTGTTTTTTCTAGCAGATTACAGAAGCAAGCAGTACCAAGGAGAATACTTACTCCATGCACATTTCCCATGATTAGATCAGACTGTAGATGAATATTCTATTGCAGTTCTTGTTACGCGATCATAGTGATATTTGGGCATCTATTTATTGACATATATTACATTAATGTGTTCAGTGAGAGCTTTGAACAAAGGATGATGGTTTCTGTAATCCTTAACAGTTTTTCAGAGCCAGAAGGCAAACGTTCAGCCTCATATTTCCCTTCAGTTTGCAAAAGAATATGTTTACATTCTTTCTCTTGGATGAAACAGAAGTTCATCTTTCTTCATAATGCAGAACTTGAAAATTCTTCCCCCAAAATTATAAAATTGTTTAAAATGTGTCTTCTATAAGACTCTAAAATTACCATCTATAGTTGAGAAAATTTCCTTTTTCATATAAACATCTCAATTCTTAAATCATTTAAATACAGATTTCAGTAACATGTCTGTATTCAAATGCATATCTCCAAAATATTAATACAGTTGATTTGTAACTACTAAGATGTTTATGCACAAACAGAGCAAGGTTATTTGATTCTAATTGTAAATTAAGTAGTCATATTAACTGTGTGATTAATTAGTTATCTTCAACACTAAAGCACCATCCATACCAAACCCAGAAAGACAGGTTACTCTCCCATGATCATTAAAAAAATCCAATGCCTTTTTAAGGACTGTGTATGTTACAGACTCTCTTTAAGAATCATAATGCATGTTTTGAGGAGGGGGATCCTCCCTAAGTAAGGAGGTTTAGGCTTACAGAAAATACTATCAACTCCTACTCAGCACCAGTAAAACTAAACAAGAACAGAGTTACTACCTTTCCTATGTCCATTGTCCAAGGAGACACGTGTCATGTTCTCCAGGGTACATTTAAAACAAGAGTAGAAATCCCTTCAATTACATTGCAGCATGCTCTGCTCTCACCTCAATTAAATGTTGAGAAAGGGGTATTCTTTATGGTGGTGTAGTGCACCTGGAAATATGCCGGTTCCTAAAACTCTGTAACATCCCTGAGACTAACAGTAAAGGTGAGATAAGTTTGCCAGAGCACTGTCTCTAAATTAGATCTGAGTATTTTATGGCTCATTGAAATGCTATTCCAATTTAAAACAGTAATAGATTTGTCTATTAAACACAAAAATCGTTCAGACAATTCTGGAAATAAGACATACACTAATCTTGACAAAGAGAATGAAATGGCTGTTTTAATTTAAAATCATTGCCATCAGAAATTAGCTTCTTGAATAGCAACTTAAAATACATTTTTTTTTTCCTTTAAGACATGATTTAGGATCTTTTATGTTTTCCCATTTCTAAGTTTCCAAGTCATAAATCAAAAGGGACACTACTACGCTGCTTATTTACAAGAAGTTTTTACAATGCTACAATAGCATATGCTTTACGTTTCCAGAACAGTACATTTTAGTCAAGCCATCTAGAGAAGGAAGTTCTCACCAGAAGCAATCATGCAAACTCTTCATTTAAAGGTCTCCTCCAAGAGACATGTTGAAAGAGATTGTAGCCAAGGTAACCATTGTTCATAGCATTATTCTTTTCCCTCTTTGAGAATAGAATAGAAATAGTTGATAGCCATGGTTTGTTTCATTGTCTTCTGTTGTGATTCTGCTAACAGCAGCAATGCTCACCTTGACAGCCAGGTGAACATTGCTCCGATGACAGGCAAGTGGTAGAGGCAAAAGCTTTAACCTTCTCACCTGACTGAGAATATGGGCAGCAAGGCCAATGCTACTTTGAAGGAGCCTAGCTTTATCCAGCTTTATCCTTCTGTTCTCCTCCTTACTCATTCCATCACTTCCCATGTTCTACCTCCAAATCCAGAATTTTCCTTTCCTCTGAACTTGCAAAAAAAAGAAAATCTCTCCATACTGTTCTTTATACTAAAAACAACACAACACAAGGACTGGCTTCATGCAAAGCCTGTTCCTGTGCTGGACTCATACTTAACACTTGTCCAAATGCTTCAAGAATGCAGCAAAAACACTCACCCGAACACCCAGCACTGAGTTCCCACCCTCTTGCACTGTGTATCTGTGAGGTACGCATAGTATTGCCTGAGAAGGGAAACAAGAAAATTCTTCAGTGAAGTTGAAAGTCCCCAGAGGATTTACATTTAGAAAACAAGGTTATGTTACAAATGTATCTATACTGAAAATGAAGTGCCATGGTTAAAATCACATGCAATCATGCTGGATGTCTACCAGATGGCTTCAATTCTAGTAGGACAGATTATCACATAGATTGAATAGCTTGAAACAACACAGAAAACAATCCTGAGAGCAAGGACTGGGAAAGTATCCAAACTAGTAGGCTAACAAAGCTATATATTTGCCTCCTGCCTCTCCACTGAATCTCCAATTCTTTTAGGCAAAGTGCAACAGCTTCGAAAGAATTAGAGAATCCCCCACTTTTTCCACAGTTTGTCTTTAATTTATTAACAATTGCATTTTCTTGAGAGATGTGGGTTTGAATCTTGAAAGAAACTGAATATGGCTATTCCATATCCTGGGTGAGTGCTCTAACCACCGGCATGTTTTCCTCTCAAGAACAGAGTAGAATTTCTCACTATTTTGAAAACAGTCTGGAGACCATTCTGCTCTGTTCTTTATGCTCTTTATGCTCCTAAATTTTAAGGGTTTAGAGAGGGGAATTCTGATGAAGCGGAACCAAAGTTCCTTTTCTCAGTCTCTGATTTCCACTGACAGATGGGGAAGACAAGTGTTATTAATCCAACAATACAAGGATTGTTTAAGAAAAAAGACTTCTACAGGTTGGCAAGCGCCAGAAAAATACTTAAAAGCTCACTTATACAGGAGCTTTAAGGTGATTTAATTAACAGCGTGAAATGACTGCACATAACTTGAAACACTAACAGCTGTATTTTAGGAATAAACCAATGCATGGCTGCCATTTAACTGTCCAGGGTAATGTCACTTTACTCATGAATGTGAAATTCCCAAGCCTCTAACTTCAGAACTGTGTGCATTCTGTCTACCTTCAGCTACATCATAGGAAAAAAAAAATTAAGGGGACTCTGCTAACAACGTGAAATAGCATGCATGACTAAAAGCAGGTTAATGTTTCTAACAACTGTTAACACTGCATATATACTGTTCTGTTACTCAGAATATGGTAATGCTCTATCTTTTCTTATAACATGCTAACATTTCTAACTAACATTCCTGTAGACAAACAGAATAAGGAGCTCAGTCAGAAAAAACAACAGGTCTATTTTTCTTCATCTACACTTTTGTGAGCATCTGATTCATCAACTTGGATACTTTCACATGCAGTCCTCAAGGATAACATACGCAGCTAACTCACAAAATAGGGAGATGCTATACAAACAGAAGATGGATCAGACTGGTTCTGCATCCCTATGGAAACACAGATGTTTATATACATTTTACCTTATTAGTTTACTTGTCAGAAAATACACTTTATTGAAAAGTGATGATTGTTTTGCTTTTCATAGTGGCAAAAGCATAAATTTCTTGAAATGTGCCGTACTTATTCACCAACTATATGCAGTTCTTGGGTGCCTAGAAGTCAAGCTACTCTAAACTGAAGAAAAAACACCATGGCAACAAAATTACCTTACAGTGGGTGCTGTAATGATTCCTATGAAGAGAATTCTCCCCCAGCTTAAAGGGTGGCTTGCTTGAAACACAAAGATATGTTTCAAAAAGAATGTGTTCAACTCAGTCAGCTAGGAGAAAAAAAAAAGTTAGTTAATAGTGTTCAACTTACGTAAGTCTTAATGAGTTACCACAGAAAATGTGCAAAGATTAATAAGGAAACTAAAACATGGAAGGAAAACTATTTATGCTCTACTATAGCCCTGCTGGTTAGATTGAGGATTTAAGGAGTCTATGATTCCTGTTCTAGGACAAGCAAGGAATATATGAGTAAAACAAAGAATTCTCCCCTAGACACCTCTATGAAAGTATTTGCTCTCTTTCCAGAAACCCATTAAGAGACCAGACACTAATTCACACTGCAGAGTTCTTCTGTTAACTTTCATATGCTAAATCAGGTATGAAAAAAAAAAAAAAAAAAAAAGAGTATATCAAACACTTCCAGTTCTCCTTTTAAAAACTAAATTCAGCAAATTAAAAAAAAAACAAAACAAAACAAAAACAAAAAAAACCTCCAAACAATCAAACAAAAAAAAGGTTTTAGTGAAGTCTGCTAGCATTTGCATGACGAAGTACCAAAGCAGTTGGGACATATTACGGAGTCTTGCTGGATCAAGGCCAGAACTCTGAGTATCAGTGATCCATCCACAGTCAATGGGAAAGAAAAGAAAAAAAACACTACCCACAAAAAAACCCCACACAACAAAACCAAAACAACAAAAAAAACCACTCCAAAACACCACCGTCTAGCAGTTTTTAAAACTGCATCAGTTGCAAAGAGCAATCTGATGGCCAGTACAGCAATCTGTAACATTTGGGTTTTTCCCCACAGATTCTATAATTACCCTCCTGAACTATCATGTAAGTCATGTGAACAATGCCCTGACCAATTCTGTATTATCAATTCATTTAACTGTATTTCAGTGATGGACATACGTTGCGTTAGAATATCTTCTGGCCAAACACAGCCAATAACTGAGCTCATGGCAGCTTTGATTTTACAGAATTTATTTCTTACCTGCCAAATTATCATGAAAAGGTAGATTCCAGCCACTCTTTGAAATGAAGACTTTGGGTCAAACCAGCGTACATAGGTCCAGCTGGCTGGGGTGAACTGCAATACAGCTCTCTTGATTTTCCCTGTGGTTGTGTGAATGTCCCTAGAAAAAGAGAATGGCTGGAGTAAATATAAGGAATATGCAAGGAGAAAAAAAAGCAATAGCCATGTTACTGATGTTTCAGAACAATCACACTTTTTCGCTGGACAGAAAGAGATCTTCAGACACAACTGTGTACCAGGCAAGGGTGAATTAAGAAATATAATCTATTAAGCATTTCAGTCAGGGTGCATTCTGCTACGAAAATCCACCCTCCTCTATCCTCAGTCAGTAACTAACTGCAAAACATATCTATCATTCTCTCCATGAAGGAAAGAAACAAGGATTGCGATTCTGCAACCCCCTTAGAAAATCTAGAGGATATTTCTTCTTACTCTATGCTGCCACTGCTCTTATCCCAAAGACTCCTTCTTCTAGAGCTCACTGACATCAATCCTTCAAGAATCTGTCAGATTCATTATTAATTAATTGTATAAGAGGCTGGCTCCACAGGTTTGAAAATACTGCACTTCCAGTACACACAACCCCTCCTGTTCTGATATTAGATGCATGTGAATCTTCTGGAAAGATGTGATAGCACTGTTAAAAGCTAGAAGGCTTTTAAATACCCTTTTGAAAGGGGATGTAAATGGAGGTTCATCTGACAGATGTGTTACTGGTTCTTGCTTTTGATAACGTTAATTCAGATGAGCAACAGCATCCAAAGACAGGGAATCTAAGAAAAACTCTGAGTTTCCTTTTCTGAAGGAAGACTAGCAGGGCTAGAAATCAGTTTTCACCCTGTTATTTCCCTGGCCCTTCTGGACAAAAATGGAGATTCAGATTTGATATTTCTGATACTAGTGTTCTTTTAGGCTAGTGGGATTTTAGGTTAGGGGGAACCTTCTAATCTTTGAGATTTGTGTTTATTCAATGAAAAAAGAAAAAGAAAACAAAAGGGCACGAGCAAAAGCTTCTCATTCTATGCAGCTCCTCTTCATATTAAAGGTCCAAAAAATCTTCTCATACGAATTGCGTATTAATTAAAAGAACATGAGGAAAAATTATTCCACAAAGACAGTAAACACTAGTCCTGCCATAGATATTCTGCTGTTTTAGCTTTCAGTGAACTCTCTAAAAACAGAGGGACCATCAACTCTATAATGCTCATTATTCCTCCTGAATTGAAATGCAGAAAAATTGAATTGAGACTAAAGGCTGGATGGTTCCCAGAGAAATTAACAAATTTGTGAGTAAGAAAAGAAAGCAGTTCATGTAGGGTACAAATTTGGAAGTCAAGATTTGAGCTCCTTTTCCATCTCTCAAGGCAATATCCTTTGGCAATTCATTGTACTTGATCCTGTTTCATCTACACCATTGGCAACGTGCAGATAACCATGCTTGCCACCAACTGGCAGGGAAGAAGGCAGGAGAGGGGCAAAAAACTATGGAAGAAACCATACCCGGACAGCTAAGAACTGACACTTACTAGGCCACAAGCTGTTGCCTTTTATACAACAAACACCACTTTATTTAGCAATTACTCTATTTATTTTAGAGGGTCAGCAATGGGGTAAGGCAATTCACAGCACAGGTACAATCAGCCTGATTCCTCTTCTGCAATTACAACTAGTGCTGACAGATTGCCACACTAATGCCTCATCAAGGTGAGCCCAAATCTAATTTAAAAACATTGTATAATGAGAAAACAATTTGGTTTGTTCACTGCCTTCTTACAAGTTTTACTTGGACAAAATAAACTGAAAATGCAAATAGCTTTACTACTTTCTATTTTCATTTGGCATCAATGCTTGTAACTTAGATTGCAAAGGAAAATTATATATACATAATCATATTTACAAATACATGCTGTACAGTAGCATTACTATGAGATGGATTTTTAACATTTAAAATAAATTTACAGCATTGTTAGCACATGCAGATTGCATGCTATTTCTATACCACATGCATTTTACATATGCAAAGAAGGTCTATTTCCCAAGGAAATGAATTTAATATTATAACATTAAACATAATGTTTACCAAGCTTTAATTTAGACCTACTTGAAGCTTGCCCAGTGATAGGTCCTCATCTCCAAGAAACGACAAACTACCATGCCCAACCAGATGCCACCCCCGTTACAAAGCAGGATGTCCAAAATGACTTGATCCCACCAGCATTCAGCAAAATTAGGCAGGAGGTGCATGAAGAAGAGCTACAGAATACAGCAAAAAGATTCTGGATGAGGAACAGCACAGAAATCATATAAATTCACTTTTTAAGTACACATTCAAAATGAGCTTTTCAGTACATGTCATACTTCAAGGACATGAGCCACAACCACTGAAATTTGATGGGCATCCTTCCATTAACTTCAGAAGGCCTTGGATAGAACCACACAAGACATCAGAGGTTTCCTCCTCACCGTTCCCTGTTGGGGCTATGCTGTATATAAGGATATCATGCAGCTCTTGGCCTCTCAAAGATGATACACAGAACATTCATAGAAATGCATGAAACAAGCAAAACTACTGCATTTCTTGGAGGAAAGAAGGTGTTTTGTGCTTTAAAAAAATAAAATGAAGAGAATCTTCGTTTTATTTTTGCTAAATATTTTTAAGAAGTATGTTTTCTAAACCAGCAACAAGATGCAGTAAGTAGAATGGATGCATTTGTAACAACTGTCAGTACTAAAGCATGTTGGACTTCAGGACTTAAGGCTTGTTCTATTTCAAAACCCTTTCTTTCATTTACTATTTTTAGGAAATTTAGTGACTGTAAAAAGATTAAGAGTTCACCAATATTTCAGACACTACAAGCTTTGCTGCTGTACTTGATCCAGAATGGCTCAAGAAGTTAAGAGGATATTCCACTCTCCATTCCTGCTTGGTCTCTGCTAAGCACTAATGATGAAGGTACTTTTACAATGAAGATACTGGAAAATAGGCCAGAAACAAACCAACATCAGACTGAAAAGCTGACACCATCTGGATATATCAAAACATACTCAGTCCCTTAAAGATTTCCCCTGGAAAGTGCACAAAACATTTACCTCTGAAGCAATCTGTTCCTTTCTGAATACTCAACTTAACTGAAGACCGCTACGAGGCATTAGTAAGGCAATTAAATGTGTTTACAGATACATTTGGTGACTTTACACTTTTGATAGAGTGAAGGAGAACAACTGGCCAGAGTTAAGGCAAGATATAAACATAATTTACTGAGAGCTAGAAAAGGATTCAGCACCTCTCATTCTCCTTTAAGGAAAATAATTGTATTCTCTATTCTACAAGAAAAATCATAGCAACCCAAAAAAATAGACTGAAAAAGTCAGCCGTGGACTGGAAATCAAGACAGCCATGTGTTAGGCAGTCCCTTTGGAACACTTAAGATATGCTTAACAAAACACACAGCAAACTAAAGAATATTCTTACCTCCACAAAAACAGTACAATTTTTGTCAGTTAATGTACATACACTGTGTCTGTGGAAGATTATTGGTATGATTCTGTAATAAAGTATCTTTTGTTAACAGTTATATAAATAAAATATTGAAAAAATCAGATGTGGGAAAAGGAACAAGCAGAATGTTTCCTGTATACAGCAAGAATGAATACTGGTCCATTTATAATAAATTACAGTGACTGATATTGACAATGACAGTTCCTTTGAAAACTCTTGCAAAATTATATCAAAGCAACTTGTTTTTCTTTGACAAGGCTATGGGAATTTCAACCTGTAGAAAAGAAAATTTGAATTTCTCTTCAGGACCCAAGCTATACAATGTTGCTCATTATCCTGCTACAGTTTCCCTTTCATAATTTAAATTAATCTAACCTGAAAGGGCCACCAGGCTACGAATCTCATCTGCAATAATCCAGTCAAAGACACCAGAAGTTACAGATAATAAGGCAGCAAAAAACAGAGCATAGGTGTTAGCCAGACCATCTCTAAGGTGCTAGCTGTTTTCTCAGAATGAGACACCAAGGTCTGCCTGCATCCCAACTTTAATCTGATAGTATGGAGCACAAGCCAAGTATCCCATTTCAGAATGGGGAGCCAGTCGAAATCCATTAATGCTAATAGCAGATACACAGCTAAATCCCTATGTAACTGCCCTGATAACTTCTGTAGATTTCTAATGACTTTCCTGAATTAACTAATTCATTAAAAATCCATTTGAGTGGTGATGACCTCTCTATGTGTTGAACCTTACCCAACACATTGTCTGTTCCAATAATCTGCCTTTCAACAACAGGGAATACTAAACACCCCATGTGGTGTCAAAAAGACGACGATGGTTGTGTGATGATCAACTGAATGATAAGAGTGCGTGTGAGACAAATCCAAATTTATTCTTTTCCAGAGGGGAAAAAATGAGTACAATAACTAGCAAAGCTGTTTTTTGTGGATGCGCACTTGTGAATTCCCAATCTTAAGCAGTTTCAAAATAGCTTAGAAAACAGCGTATCCTTCAATGCCACAGAAAAAAAAACGTTTTGAAAATGAACTCATGGCACCAGTATTTTCAAACCCAGAAGTTTAATTTTAGACAACTAAATCCTTATCTATGTTTCTGAATTATAAATGCCTTGTCAGATGAGCCAAGCATTCTCAAGACAGCAAGCTCTACAGAAAACTATGATTTTAAAGACTAAATTCAGGTGTTTACATCTATACTTAGTATTTTAAGTGTGACAGGTTAGACTATGCTGTCCCAAAAGGTGATAAAATTGGATCTTTTTTTTTCCCTCTAAATTGTCCAATCAAAGAATATAATGAAATTAAACCCATTTTTATAGAAACGCATCCTTGGATTTTAGGTGACACATTCTATTAATCAAACTCTAGGTTACATGCAAATGAAAATATTTAGAGCAATTAATCAGCTTGAATTCTTAAAACAGATCTAACAATAAGGACCAGCAGTCCAAACAACAGTCAATTGACCGAATCAAGTCATGTATCTGTATTTTTTTTTATCCAAAATAGGATTTGAAAGTGCCAACAGCCAAATAACTTAAGCATGTGCTTGGGAGAACTGTGGTAAAGCTAGATAACAAAAATAAGCCAGTGGTCCTCCAAACCATGGTGCAGGGGACTACACTGTGTGTGAACTAGCTTAGATCCAGATCTAGTAAAAATCACATTTTTATGTCAGTGAACAAATAAACTAGGCTTGTGGGGTACAATTTAACAAAAGAAGGGCTATGCACTCAGGCCTCACGACAGAAAACAACACACTGAATGGTGTCTTGCCATTCCATATAGACTTCTCCTCATGGGTCTTCACACCTTCCTCAGGGATCCCTCAACTCCATTTCGCTGTACCGTATGCATGACTATACACAATGCGTAATACTGTTGTATTTGGGGTAAGGGGATCATGACAGTAGATCACAGATACTGCAAGGTGAAAAAGGAGAACAATTGCTCTGAATCAGGGAATATTAGTCAACACCTGAAGTAGCATGAGTGTTGACTCCCATAACAGCAGAAAAACAAATTATGGATGGCACCAATAGGCTGACCTAGACTTCCCTCCTATTCAAGTAGTAGTAAGTCACTTACCTAAACCCCAGCTTGCTGTTGTCCACTGATGCAACTGCATCAATTGCTCAGCATCTGGTTTACAAGGCTTAAAATGTAAATCTATACTGAGAACTAGTGAGTCAGCCTTCTAGTAACATTCACACCTCCCCTCAAGAACAATTCAAGTCTCATACATTTGCTTATAATTAAGATAAATGAGTGGCCTACCTCAGTGAGCTCCCAGGTGATGCTAATAGTCCAGCACAGCCCATAGCTGCGGATCAGCAAAGCCTTCATAGCCCAGCCCCAGAAATGCCCAAAAGCAAATATATCAAAGTGGCTGAGGATTCTCTCCCAGGTGATAACATGACAGTTCACAGCATACTCCTATTAATGAAAAACAAACAAAAAACCCACCAACAAAAAACCTCAATCAACAGGCAACTTCAGAAACACTAGAATGAAGAAACTTCTTTCTATCCAGTGCAACAAGCCTGAAATTATAAGGATATTAAAATAAGCGTTATTCCACTTTCTTATCCTTCTAAACTCTGCAGGAAAGCTTTCAGTATAGAGACTCAGCGTCATCACAGTACAGCTCTAATTTAAAGGGAGACAGAATAGACCTTGGTGCCTGAAGGAGCACTTATTTCTTATGTGACAGAGGAACAGCTGGAGCAATAAAATCAATAATAATAAAACCAGCAAACGATACTCCAGAAAATAGTTATTTGCTTTTCTTTGGAGTCTTGATTTGAAATAACCGCCTTTCCCCATTTTCATGCTGTCCGGTGTTCAGATGTGGCTCATCAGTGGCTAATCCTCACCAGTTTGTGATGTTATGTTACTCATCTCAATGTTCATTTAAGTATCTTTTGTGTCTTATTTTCCTCACGAAAGCAATTTCCCAGAACACATTCATATTGAGAAAGCTCAGTCACAGGGCTGAATTAAAAAAAATAAATAAAAAAAAAAATCAAAGGGAACTTGCAACTGTTTTGTCACAGATGAGTGGCAGATTCCTTAAGAATATTAATTAATATCCTAGTCATCAATAACAAAGGAAATCTGTTCTCTCATCACGTTGTACAGCAAGTGCTAGAAATCACTGCCCAACAAACAAACAAAAAAATCTATATGCCATCAGGAGGCTGCATCTGTGGGGTTCTGCCTCGTCACTGGGCACAAACTGAACTATTCCCAACTGGAAACACACATTTAAAAAAATGTCTGCTCTCCAACCCTCCTAAAATATACATTGCCACCTGCAGGTGACAACATAGCACTGCTCAGTGCTGCTGAATTAAGAAAGGATTCTCTTTCAGGCCAGAACTATTGTTAATCCTGCACAAATGAACCATGATCAAGTTAAAAAGGGGTTGGCAGAGAAAGACTTAAATCCTGGTCTCCATAAAGAGAAGAATGCACAATTTCATACAAATACTTCTATCAGTAGGCAGCTAAGTCCCACTATGAAACTGTAGGTAACCCTTACTGCTGGTGCTCCCTTAAGTGAAAGCATGATATTGCTTCTTACACATGCCAGTGCTGCTGGTCATTCAGAGAAAGGTGCACCACCCATCCTAAGGATGGCAAAGCTGCAGCTTTAGTGCACGTACCCAAAGAGATCTGAAACTGGCTCATTTGCCAGCATGAGAAGCACGGAATGCACAATGGAAGGTCCAGGCTCCTAACTGTTATCTGAAACTCTATGATGAGTGAACACAGTGAGGTTACTCCAAAAGTTAGCTTTTTTTCAGGGCTCTTGCTTTTTTGCTTTTCTTTTTAATGGGGCTTTTTCCCCTCTATCTCATCTTTCCAGCTGCAGCTCTGCCAGTCATACAGTGAAATGTGTTGAACTTTCTTTTATACTCAAGCAACTTTCCCAGCCCTGTGCAAGAGATTCATTGTAGTTGCACTTTAAAAATTTACTCCAACTTTAAGTGACAGTATCAGGATTGCAAAGTAGTACAGAGTAAGTTTCCACTGACTGCTACAGTCAGGGAATCTGCTGTACTGTGGTTCTGTGCCAGTAGTAATACTAGTCCTCCCCTGACTTCAATCTATTTATTTCTAACTTAAATGACAGGATAGCCAGGTGAATCTGACTTACTGACAGACTCCTCGTCTCAGCTCCCTTTTGTTGCTCAGCAACACCACTAACCCCCATGCTCATGCTCCATTTAGCAATGTGTCCTCCCACCACCCTAACAGCAGGCTGCCCACGCCTCACCACCACCACACATCTCCTGCAGAACAGAAAGTCACAGCCCTACTCTGGATGCTGGAGTTGCACAACACGTACTGCTGATCAGCAGAGGTGCAACACCTGAAGCATCCACAGTTTTCCACGTAAGGAGCCTGTATGCAGCCCTCACTATCAATCAACTAATGTACGCTTACTGCACTATAAAGATTTCCATTCCCTCTTATGTGCTGCTACAAGGCAGGAGTTTGCAGCCACTGCTGATTAGGTGCTGTGCAGTAGTTTGCATATGCAGTAAATTGCTATTTGCCAAAGACAGTCAGTGTAATTCCTTACTTTTGAAGCATGAATCCAATAACAGCACCTACTATACAACAAGTGACCATGGTGCGCAGATGCGCAAACCCAAGGGCAAGGAAGCACGCTGGTCAGGTGGTGGGCAGTAATTTGATGCAATAGTGAAGAGGACAAGACTGGCAATTCTTGCCTCTCCATGCAGTAATCTTCTGCTTGGTGCTGAACTGCTCTTCTGCCTGCCTCCCAACATACCTCACATACTTCTTCCAGGCCTCCTTTTACTACCTCAACTAGTGTCCTCACCTGAAGGGGAATGTTCTCTGTACTGAAAACTCTTTGCAAGCTGCTCAACAGGCAGAAGAACAAGCCTGGCTTTCCATGCCACTCCAGATCATGGTCCATGGAAGTAATTTCCCAATGGTAACAGCACCAGTGCTTAGCTGGGTGACTGGAAGGCAGCAGAGCCCTGCAGTTGCTGTGCCTGGATTTCCACATACTCAGTAGCATGCCAGTCATGTACTAAGCTCAGAGCAATAAGGCAAGACCAAAGTTCTTTGAGTGCAGCATTGTGGCATCAAAAAAACTGATCTGGGACACACACCCCACACAGGCCTCATTCAGGTACTACCTTGCTAAGTCTATTTTCAGTATCCAGGCTCATATCTATTATTTAAAGGAATCCAAAGCCACCCCAGTGCAAACATATCTCACACTCCTGACTGCACACTCATCTGAACATCTGCATTAGAAAAAATACAGAGAAGACTGTTTTTCACACCAATTGATTTCAATGTAAATAAATAGCAGCTGATACAAAAGGCTTGACAACTGTCAAGTATAGGCACAAACTTGTACTGCTTATGCCAGCAAATTCAGATTTATCTCTTCCCACTCTTGTAAAACATGCCTGAAGTAGCCAAAATGTCCAATAAAGTGCCATGGATACATACCATAATATCTGCTTCCCTTGTGGCATATCGAAGATTAGGATCCAGCCAGTACATCACTGCTTTTACCTGCTCAAAGTTAAGGAAGAGCACGAACACCAGGAACAAAAAATAGAGCACACTGAGACCTGCAAAAAGACTCAGCTTTAAAATCATGTTCACTCACAAAACTCCTTGGGACACAGAGAGTCCAAAAAGCTGCTTTCAAACTCTTGCTCTATACAGGTCCAGTTTGCACAAATGAGTTTTCTACATATAGTGGCTACATGCAAAAAAGCTTAAGAGACACAAGTCAGATAGTAATCTCTGAGCACTCAGCCCTTCATATCACCTCCTGTTTCAAGTGATATAATATATGCTTGAGTGCATGAATCAAATCAAAACAAAATCAGTCTAGACAGGAGTAGCACAAGGCTGTGATCAGGAAGCTCTTTAGTAAGAGATACATTAGGACCCCAGAATTGGATTAGCTCTGTCCCTTTGCTTTAAGTATTCTTGGTTTCACTAATGCAGGTCCCTAAGCCTATATGCAGATTTCAACACAAAGATCAATTTAATAATCCCACCTGGTAATTCTGAGCTATGCTGGCAATAGAGTAGTTATAAATATAAACTAATGCATGTTTGAGTTACTTGTGTGAGCTGGAAAATTTGCTGTTTGAAGCTTTTAAAGATAAAGATGATTATTATTTGTTTTCACACCATTATAAATTATGAAACATTATTGCATTTGGGACTATCGCCTTTCTCCTCCCAGTGTCTGAATATGGATTTTTTTTAAAAAAGAAAAACTTGTAAGAAGTTAAGAGTCCTAGGTGTAGATCTGTGGGTAGATGAAGCTGCTGTTCGGAGCATATCTTTACATTATTCACAAGTCCACAGATATCTAAGACCACATTTGGAAGAGGCATATAAACACTAACACCATTTCCATAGTCTAGCACTCAAACTTACTTGTATCCTGCAGCAGTGTCATGGAAGGCAGAAAGATTAATGTGAATAAACTTAGTATCTGCCATCCAAAATAAACTATAGCAATTCTAAAAAGATACTTCAAACTATAACCAGAACTCACGTGTTATTAATCCCCAGTGTATGCTAGAGAACAACTTCCATTCAAGTACACACACACGAACAGAAAGTATATATACTGTCCTCTGCAGTAGATCCTAAAAACACATCAGGTAAACATATGCCACACTACTACAAGAAGTACAGCCTGCAGGGGAGGGTGAATCCTGAAATGTTGAGGACACACTACTCCTGCCTTTCATCTACTGAACAGGTCTGAGACCTCAAGCATGGCTAAATAAGCCATGCCAGAAAAAGCAGAATTACACGCAGAAAAATGTTGCTCTTGATTTTGCATGCAACTTTTTCCCCGAAAGTACAGGGGGTCAAGCTCTGACAGTATCAACACTGAGAATGACCTTTTATTTTACATTTGCTGAAACCTGAAATGAGCAGTAGGACCTGTGTTTCCCAAACTTCACAAGGAGCAGGATTCTTTAACGAGTACTATCTAATCAGCAGTATCCTCTCAATGTCAACAGATGAGTAATCAGCTACTTTGGGAGGCTACTTATTTTTAGCTATATAAGGTGGCAGGAGAGAGAAACATTAGTCCCCTTAAAAAGAAACAGATCAGCTTTTAAATCAAATGTGCCTAATTCTCTGCAAATGTCTAGGATATGCTCTGTGAACTCTGAATTATTTCAAAATAAAATTCCTTATGTTTTTGCCATGTAACTCAGATGTTTAAGGAGCAGGATTTCACTCAGTCAGTTCTGTAGTTAACAGAATTATTTTCCAAACTATGAATGCAACTAATATTTACAGGTATTTTTGCTGAAATTATAAGTTAAGAATATGAATATACACATGTTAAGAATATTAATAAATGTATGTTAAGCTATACAATGATACAATTTAATAAACATATAAAGTAATAGCATATTTTGCCAGTAATGAAAAGAAGCACCCTACTAAACTGGATTTAGTTAGAAGTCAGATAGTATATGCAGTAGCTATAAAAAACCCAAACCTTTTTGGGGTGGGAAGAGATGGCAGTACGAAGGGTGTGGGGGAAGGAGATTAGGAAGCACTAACACAAAACAGGATTAAAACAGAGTATCAGAATGAATGATCCTTTTCTGGTGATTTAATTTACACCATCCTGACACAGAGTAACTACAATGACATTCCCAAACATAATTAAGAACAGATTATAAGCAACTGCTCAGAAGTGGGAGGGAAGTGACATTCACACAAGTTTGATGCACAATTACATTTCATGACAATTCCATTCATCTGAAGCTAAAATGGCCAGTGCTGCAGAAGCACTGAAAAAGTCAGAAACACAACTTAAACTTACCAAAAACCATCCTCCATATTGCAGGGTGGGGACGTGTAAAGGGTCCTGTGGACAGTAAACAAAAAGCTTATTAGAAGACAGTCAATAAGAACCACATAATCTATTTTTGAGTATATCTCATATGAGGATTTGGCATGAGCATGGATCAGTTCTCCATCAAACTGTAATATACCCAAAAGTTGGGGCTCTATGCTAAAAAAGAAAAAAAAAAAAATGGTTACAGCAGATTTCAGAGAGGAAAAGGAGACTGCCAATTACTAGGGTGTAGACAAAATTTTCCATTATTTTTATGGAGTTGTTTCCAGAACAGTAGTATGCTGTTTGCTCAGCAGACACCATATATCAGGTGTCACCTGAGGATCTCTTGATCTGGTTTCTAGACCACAACTCACACATGGCTTGCTCCCAATGAAGTCATTAAATACAAATTTCTGTGTGTTAGCAAAGAAACATGGTGGCTAGCCTTTAGACAACCATGAAATGTTAGCAAACAGGCCTCCTAAAACTTCCAAACTGAGTATCGTATATCTGACAAGAAGTATGATACCTATGCTTTTTACCAGTGTCAATATTATTTACTTTAGAGCCAGTGAATAAACAGACTTTATCAGATTAAAAACTTCTCAGTTAATGTGAAGAGCTGAGAAGGTTAAGTCTGGTGAAACTGGAAAACCTCTGAACATGAATCATACATCTAGGTAGGCAGAACTGGCTGAACAAATATTTTCAGCACACACTGTGGACTGCTCTTTCACCATTGTATGCGTAAAGCTCATTTTTCTCTGGCATTCAGTTTTGCAGGGAGCACTTTGTGAAAAGTATGGATTAATGATTTTTAAAATAGGAGAAAAACACATCCCAGCTCTGAAGTACAAAGCTGCCCTGAGTAGAATCACTGTTTTTTTCCTGAATACTGCCAATCCTGAGACAGTTCAGACTTGACCCAAGAATTATGCTCTTGCTGACTGCAATAAGTAAAAATTGAAAATAAATAAATAATAAATAAATAATAAAAAAGAACCAACAGGAAGACAGCATTTCCTCCACAGAATTAAGTGTCACACAAGGGTTTTTACCTTTTTGCACTTTCTGCTCCTCACACAATT
This sequence comes from Phoebastria nigripes, assembly GCA_035582835.1. Classification (NCBI taxonomy): domain Eukaryota; kingdom Metazoa; phylum Chordata; class Aves; order Procellariiformes; family Diomedeidae; genus Phoebastria; species Phoebastria nigripes. The sequence continues at coordinate 711,977 of JAYKAV010000511.1, read as the reverse complement.
ACCAAAACTTTTGTCCAACTTAACCTTCTACTGAGCAACTGTGGTTTTACATTGTAATGTGACTTAGACCATTTCTAACTATCACTAGCTTCTGGTAAGGTTTTATATCTCTGAGAATTTGTAGAATGACACTTCTGTTAAAACACACTGAGGCAGACTCCTTTTAAACATTATTTAAGGATCTGGCAGCATCATTACTTAATCTGAGCTGCAACTGCACACGTGCAAATAGAGACACTGATTTTGAGAACCTGACTTCTTGTTAGGTACAGACAAGCCATAAATAACTTGCATTTTACCATTATCTCCACTCAGTATGATTGCAACCCATTTTTAGACTGCTCTTTAACATAAAGGAATTCAAAAGAGCAAAGAAAAAAAATACATTAAAGATTTGGTACTTTAATAAAAATCAAAATAAATATAGTGGCAATAAAGAGAAATTCACATGTTACAAAAAGTGAAGTATAAACAGTATAAACCTTACTTACCATTAGGAAAAGCTAGAACACTGATGATTAGAAAGAAGAAAATCACAGAGAGGATACCCCTCCAAATATTATCCTCTGGGACAGAATCATCCCTGAAGAGACAGACAACATCAAAGTGTTAAAGTACATTATAAGGATGAAGTCGAAAGGCTCTGAAGATATCATATTATTTAAATAAAGACTACATGGAAATTAAGTATAAGAAATAAGCATGCTGGTTATATAACAAGTCAAGATAGTAACTGCACTGAATGATTTTCACCCTGCACTCCTGCATATCCCTTTCTCACAAGAGAGTTAAACATATAATCAATACATGTGAGTCATAAGCATTGTTAGAATTCAATGCAGAAGCAATGACTAAATTTAACACAAGGTGAAAAAAATCTTCCTGCTTTAACGTTCATAGAAACATCATCAAAAGTACTTTTACACAGCAAACAGAGATCTAGACCAAAAACTGTGGAAGCCTTGATGCATTTCCCAGGTTTCCCTCTGCTATTTTGGTGCTGCTCGCAATCCCCTTCACTTCCCTTGGCCTGTTCCCAATGCCAAATGCTTGAGGTGAGTGCAGAGAGGGGGGAAATAATGATTACAATCAGCCTTTGGAAATAATGATTACACAGCTTAGAATCTGTGTATAACAGAGAGACAGCAAAACTTAAAAGAACCAGGGAAAAATACCACCTTGCTTTTAGATCTATTAAGCTAAAGCTCTGAATAAAATACCAGGCATTATTTGTGCTACTGTCATATTATGGCCAGAAGAGAGACCTAAGAATTCAGTTTGGAATGCCAAGACAAGCTTGACTCAGCTCTTCTTTCTTTTCAGGCAGGTAGAATATAGTGTACAGCAGCAAGATTAACAAAAAAAAGCCCACCCAAGTCTTCTAACCAACAGTCAGCTTCTAGGATACTTCAGTAATACAAATAGAAACAAACTTCAGACTATCATAATATGCACAGCTAATATTTATAAGGTATCACCCACTTCAACTCAAATTAAAGTTTTACTGTCTGGGTAATTATCATGTACTTAGGATCAGTTTATCTATTCAAATATATTCCTTTATTTATTCCCAACCCATGATATGAAAAAATTCCCAGCAAACTTTAGAGGGATAAAGCTCTTCCTGGCAGAGCATCTGTCACATTTCTGGATGGTTTGGTAAAGAATCTGTGACAGCATAAATGTGCTCCACATTAGATATTTGCTGCAGTTATAAAATATTTCTCACTTTGCCAAATTATTTCCCTTTCCCTCAAAATCGAACCTTAACAGCTCCACAGCAGACTTTCATCATTGTGAGGTATTTAAGCACTGTGTTAGTTTAACTGTTTCTCTGCAGGCCTCAGGGACTCCCCACAGCATTTTTTTTTAAACCAGCTCAGTCCAGATTTACCAGTCATTTTCCAGCAGGCAAGCTGCACAGGCTGACACTTTACATCAGCTATCAAGCCCAAGTTCCAGAGCTTAACTCTGGCTCCCTTGGCAATCTCAAGAGCCTCGTGCCATCCAGCGCACTTCCCAGACAGAGCCTCAGGCTCCGATGGCTCACACAGCAAAACCATATTCCTGTTTTAACACACACGCACATGCTGTCACAAGTGCCACCAACTGGGGGAATTTTTTTTTTTTTTTTTTTTTTTTGAAGAGAGAACAGACTACTAGAGTCACATCACTGTACAATTCAGCATGGCCAAGAAAGAAGTGAAAGACACTGTGATCACATCACTTAATTGTCGCACCAGCTGGGCTGAAGGGTCCTCACCTTTGTATATCAGGATTCTGAGTACTATTCAGCTTCAGGAAAGCTGTCCTAGTCATGTTGGCACCACTTCCCCCCAAAATCAACAAAGATGTCGTATGCGGTGTTAAACTGCATTTCATTCCAAATGAGTGGTAGAGGCATTTCATTTTGGCTTGCAGATACCTTTCAAAACAGATAGACATCCAATGTTCTTGCCAGAAGCAGGTAAAAACAGGTGGGAGCAAGAGACTCGCTACTGTGTGCTAGTTAGGATAAGAATTATAGTGTTTGCCTGGAAGAACTATTTTGGGGAACGCCGAAAGAAACAGGGAAGCAAAATAACTTTTGGAGGAAAGACACAATCACAACAAGCTGCAATCAGGAAAATGTGCTAAATCATCTCCTCACGTAGCCTTAGGAACTTTGATGTTGACTTTGAAATATAAGCCTTCATGCAGCAAAAAGAAGATTTTAATGCTCGTGTGAGAGGACAGATGAAAATTCTCTCAATTTAAACCCACTTTACCAGCGCATTTTTCAATTCTATGGCTTTTTGGAGAAGAAATAATAAAAAAATAAAGCACATAATAACTGCATAACCTTTTTCTCTCTCCTGCTCTTCTCCCAGCTCCAGAGCACTACATTACACTGGCACATTACAAAGATGTAAACTAGTAAGTTATTACATCATGAAGAAAAAAAATGAGGATACTCAACTGAGGAAAAAATATCTAGGACACTAAATTTGGGGGCAGGGGTGGAAATCTTCCATAAACTCCCCAAATCAAACCTAAATGCACAATAATCCAGTTTAATCAAATCCATTAATCAAGGGATGTGAAAGACAACAGTCCTACATCCTTGTAGGTCTTACTCCTGCTTCCATAAACCCCTGCAACTTCACACCAGAAGCTACCAATCTGTCACCTTGCTCAGTCCTGCTGTTGTGCTCCACACAATATCCCCTCCAGCACCCACCTGCCCTCCTGCTGGTTGCCTCCAGGCTCAGGGAAGGCCACATCCCTCTCTCCAGGGAGGAGGACAGGGAAAGCTAGAGCCACTCCATGCCTCCGCTCCAGGGTGCAGCCTGGAAGCAGAGGAGCCTGTGTCTGGCTCATTCAGCAGGAAATAACCAAAGCAGCTGCAGCCATTGTCAGAAACACTAGGAGGATATGCTTTARAAAACAGAATACCCTCTGCTCCCCACTTTAACGTGGAGAAGTTAAACACTCACATTTTTTTGTCTGGATTATTATTACTGCTATCTGAAGTTCAGCTTCAGCTTTACCTGTCAGCTCAAAGACAGGGAGACCCCACGTTATGGCTTGGTACATCCAAGGGAAAAGCATTTTCTAAGTTTGTCTGAACCCCCACATATTTCTGACATAAAACAATTATAGAAGAGACAAGAAAGACTTTAAGGGAAGCAGAATTTCCTCTGCTGTGTTGAAGTTCCTGAAAAAAATAAATTTTACTTAACAACATCAGTATGAATGTATCATAGAAAATCCCCGCTTAACAAATTGACCAGGAGAGCTACGGAACAATTGACAGCACAGGGGAAGCAAAGAATCACTTGTCACACCTTACTGGGAAGTCTACAGTGCCTTGTGCCCAGGAGGTGGAAATACGAACCCAGTCACTAGAGACTCAATGCAATAAGATGATGGGAATAGAAAGACCAGACATGGGAGCACATACTGTAAGCATGTGGGGAACTGTCTCCTCCCTCCCAGCTTCTCAAAGGGTACATATGGTTTGGGCAGTGTCCCAAATAAGGCAGCAGAGGCAGCACTCTGGTATCACCCAGGAGATGTAGGAAACTCCTGTGATAGTTGGAAATAGCGGGGGTGGGGTGGGGGGGTGGGGAAATCAAGTAGCTTCCACAACCTGAGAAGAGGAGAAACAGAGAAGAGTTAAAGAGAAGTCAACAGGTATTTAAACACAGGAAGTGAGGCAAAGCAGAGACAGACAGGGAGAAGAAAATGAAACTGAAGAAGTCAGAGTTAGAAAGCTAGCAAGACAAATGGAAAGAAAAGCTAGCAATCCTCTTGGAAAAATGCAAACAAACATCCCAGAAGCGAAACAATATTCTTTGGGCCTAGAAGACTCTGTAGTTCTGAAATCGCTGCTTGGCTCATCCTCTGCCTGAAAGAATTAATGGCAAAATTCCTTTCCTCCCCCAAAGGTGAGTGATCAATTCCATTAATCCTTCAGAACGATGTCTGGATGAGAATCCTTTAGTAACTCACAAGTTTGACCTAAATTAGCCCTATAGCGAGAAAAGTGATCGGGTGGTGGGAGACAGGACAAGAGGAGCACCTGTAGCAAAGGTGTCATTAAACATTGTACCAAAGCACAGAAACATGTCTCTGATTTAAGAGTTAAGAAGGGATCCCTGGGACATTCTGCCTTAGCTTAGATCTTGTTACCTAAGTAGAACAAGGGATGTGTTCACCCAAAATATCTTCCTTGGGGCCATACACAAGTTGAAACAAGAAAAGGCACACCTCGGACCATTTGCAGCTACACTATTTTACGTTCCCTTATTCTCCTTTCTCAGCTCAACCCAGGCTTGACCATTATTTTCATAGCTGATAAAAACTATACATTTGGATTCTTAGAATAAGACAGAAGATTAAACGCTGAATTGTGTATCAGGTCTAGGGACAAATAATGATGTTGTTCTGTCAAATGCAGAGCTTAATCAACAAGGCCATTGAAATCTGTGATTGTGTACATACAACGTCACAGAAGTGTAAATGAGCCCAAAACACTATGCACAACTCAGCTAAAACCTCCCAGGAATCACTGTTTGCCCAGAGACTGCACAATTTAGCCTAAAGGAGGATTAAGTTATCATCTCCACAGCCCCATCCAGTAGGAGGTAATAAAAAGTATGCCCATTTAGAAAAACACTGGAAGATACCCTTCAGACTGCACTGCTATAGCCTTTGTTTACAGATAAGGCTCCCAAAAATAACTGTGTCCATTCTTCGCTTTATTTCCATGAATGACTGCAGTAGTAAAGTCCACAGAGCTGTTCCTGTGGTGGGGAAAGGATGTGGCTAAGCATATCAGCACTGGGGCCTAAGCCAACGTGTGACTGGCCTCAGACAAAGTGTGTTGTATAAAAACGATGATCAAAAACCAGTCACTCCTGTCCACTGAACGCTTAGTAAATTATCTACTTGAGTGATGTCATTGCTAGGCTTCTTGATGGTCTAATAAAAGCCATTTTTGATAACTGCTTGAAACACACGCTCATTTCGGTAAAGACTTCAACAGAGAGGCACAAAATGATCAACAAGTTCCCAGGAAATATAGCAGAGGAGAATAACCGCTCTCCGAAAGGAGGGCCTCCCGAGCAGGGTGCTCTCCAGCCAGTTAGCGATGCAACGCCCCTGCCCGCACAGCATACAGCAAGTCACGGCCCGATACCAAGTCTCCCGTTAACCCGCCCCCAGCAGGAACCACCGGCCGCCGGAGCCGTGCTGCCCGTCTTCGCCCCGGGGGACCGGCGCCGGCCCCCTCCCCATCCCCCGCCCCGGGAACCCCCTTCGCCCCGGAGCCGGGTACGCGCGGCCGCGGCGCTGCCGGCACCCAGGGGCGGGGCGCGGGATTCCCGCGGCGGCGCCGGGGGCCGCGCACCTGGTGAAGGCGAAGGCCATAAGGCTGAGGATGGTGAAGCTGAGGAGGGTGATGGTGTGCGGCCGGTAGAAGAACTCCAGCGTGATGTCCTCCACCTGCTGCTCGTTGATCATGCGGAAGTGCAGACGGTAGTTCACGTCGTCCTTGCTCAGGGTCCGGCTCCCCACGCACGACGCCATCTCGACCCCTTCCCCTCGCCTCAGTGCAGCTCTGGTTCTCCCGGGGCGGCGCGGCGCGGCACGGCCCGAACCGGCCCGGCCGCCCGCGCCGCCTCCCGCTGAGGCGACGCCGCTGAAGGGAGAAGCGCCGCGCCCGCCTCGCCGAGGGGCGGAGCTCGCCCTGCTGCTCCCGCGGCGCTCCGCGCCCACGCGGTGAGGGAGGAAGGAAGAGGCGGAGCCACACCGCCCCCTTCGAGCAAGCGGTGGGAAGGACCCTTTTCTGCCTGCCCCCCCTCTCCCTGCTCCCGAATGGTCTCGCCTGAGTTGGGGCGGGGGGGCACGCACGTGGGCTGGGCCGCGCGCGGGAGCGGCGCGAGGGGCAGGTGAGGCGTTGGCGGGTGCCAGCAGCCGGCCGGGGCTGCGTGGCGTGGGCTGCGTGGCGGGGCGGCCGCGCGCGCCCTCACCCTCCCGCGCGCGCTGTGTGCGGAGCGGCACGGCCTCACACAGGCTGTAGGCAGAGGCTGTTGGGCTGGGGCGGCCTGCAAGGGGCGGTGAGCGCGGCCCGGCTTCCCCCCGCCCTGTGGCGGGGTGTGAGGTGGCGGCTCTGCGCGGAGGACCCCATCCCTCGGGGAGGGTTTATGTCCCGGCTGGGCTTCCCCCGTGCTCCCAAGGGAACGGCTGTCGTACAGGGCAGCGGGCGGTGGTGTTCAGAGCCGGCTTCTCTCCTCAGTTATGCCTCCGTTTGTCACGCGTTTAAAGCCTCAAAGCAGCTACTTAGTGCTTTGTAGCGAGTAATTTCTGCTTTAATCCTCAGAGAATTAACGCTCACGCTCCCAGCCCAGCGGGCGAGGTGAGGCAGCGCCTGTGTTATTCCTCAGCCCTTCTTCTCCCAGCAGGATGCAGTGCTGAGGTGGAAGATGGCTTTGTGGGCTCGGCAGGTCTCCCGCTGGTGTTGCCTGCTGCAAACGGCCCGTGCTGCTGAATTTCCTCGGAAGCTGAGGAGCTGCAGCAGCAGCGCACAGGCATGTCGTGGGTTCGCCCCTCTGGCTCTTCTGCCCTCTAGAAATGACGTTCTTCCGTGGAGATTACAGCCATACAGGCATGTATCTGTAGGAAGCTGTTCTCCGCCTGACAGTGCCAAGGATGGATCCTTTTCTTCTCCCGAAAGTAATTTGCCTTCACCAGTAAAACAGGAACAAGCAAAAGCAGAAACATTGCCTGACCTGAATGCAAAAATACTGTATGAAGGTAAGAGGCCTTAGGGATACCATTTCTTCTGAATCTCCAAATCATGCTTTCAAGTATTGCCCTTGGTTCTCCTTTTTTGGCCTGTTTATCTGAAGTACTTGTCTGAAGTGCCTGACTTTCACTTGTTTTTAGCCCCATAGTTAACACAGAATTCCTGTGGTCACTCTAGCATATAAAGAATACCTTTAAGCCGAGATAAAGATGTGTTTTGGGTAGAAATGTCGGTCTGGAGCTGCTGTTTGAAGAGCTTTTCTTTTCGTAACTCTGCCTGCAGCAGCTGAGCATTTGCCTTTCCCTCATAGCTGTACTGGTACAAAATAAAGGGGTTTGTTGGTTTTTGGGTTTTGTTTTTGAGCAGTAGTGGGGGAGGCCACCCCTGAAGCAGCTCGCACAAAGCAGCCGTTTGAATGATCGGGGATGAACAACAGGAGGCAGCAGTGTGAAGCCTGCTTAAGCACTGCCCTGATGAGAAATGCTCGTCAAACTGTCTCCTGAGGAAAGGAGATAGATACAAGGTCGCCTTGGTGTTGTTGCCCTGAGGAAATTGCCTCACTTTTCTCTACATTTGTATCTAAGTGAGGATAAAAAAAATACCACCCTCTGAAAATAATTCTACTATGCTGAGGAAACTTGCTCTGGATTACTAAGCAGTCTTGTATGTTCAGATTCTGCTTTGAGCCCAGCCAACTTGGATCTTACAGAGCTTATTTTTGGGGTGGCTCAGAGCTGCAACTGAGATCTGTGTGTTTGTGCAGCTGGTTCTGGAAACCATGCTGCACCAGAACTGACAGGTCAGCCAGCTTGTATGTGTCTGCACCTGCGGTGCAGTTTATTTACGTGCCAGATTTTTATCTGCCAGCAGACTTACTGTTGTATATGTGTGTGTGGAGCATTTTGCCCAGTTGGCAGTGTACATAATGGAATAAACATCATTGCTAACTTTTTTTTTTGGGGGGGGGGTAACTTGAGGTATGTTTCCTGATAGGACGTTTAAAGAACTTAGAGTGGCAAAAAAAGGGCATCTATGTTTCCAGAATGGACCTTGGTGTATATTGGTTCAGTCCTCAACAAGTTGAAGGAAATGCTTGATATCCATATAGATTCCTAGAGAGTTCTTGTTACCATTTAAGGTGTAAATGTTGCTGAAAACGTTTTACTGTGCTTTTGTTTCTGAGGCATTGAGAAAAAGAAGTGGCAAGACCTTCAACAGCTATTGAGCTAGTCTGTGCAACTCTTCCTAGAACAATAGGATCTTCATACTTACTTTGGAACCTGACTTGGTAGTTCTGGTGTGGCTTTGTTTTTTTGTCGTGGAAGAGTGTTACCGTGGTCTCTAGGAAGTTCTTGTGTGAAGGTACAGGATACAGAAAATCTCTATCCTGAAGAGTTTATAATTAGGGCTGTTGATCAGTAGCTGGTTTGATAATTGAGGTGGATTTTTAAAAAGACACTGACCTCTGTGACTTGGAACACTTAAGGGGAAACAAGCGTAATGATGTTCACTTGGAAACCTTAATGAGTAGGAAATGGAGCTTGACTTCTTTAGCTGTTAGAGGTGGTGGCAATCAGCAGCCATTCTGTAATGGATAAGACATGGTAGCTTGGTTGGAGTTGGCTGTGAAATACCTTGAAAGTTAAAACAACCGCAGTTCAGGCATCAGATTCAGAAGAGGCACAAAGTAGCGGGCTTGTCAGGTTATGAAAAATAATCTTTGCAGTAGCCTTTGATCTGGATATGATCAGGCAAGAATGCATTTGTGAAGACACGAAAGAAAATTCTTTTTCAAGAAGGTGATGTGATCTGTCGTGTGCAGTGATCAAGGCAGCAGACTGAAGGCAGGCTTGCTGGGTACTATGCTCAGACCTGGCCACATGAGCAAGAGTTGATGGGCAGTGACAAGGAGATGGAACAGAGACAAAAACTGGGAGTAGAGTCTATGTTTTCATATGTTTTCAAATAATAATAGATTCGCTGTTCATCTCATGCACAATGTTCTTGCATTTTGAAATAGATTTTAAGAGATCCATATAGCGTTTGGTGGGAGCAGCTTTGTCTTTCACAAAATGCATTTGGGTCTTCTATATTTGTTTCTTAGACTGGGATGACATCCCACCTTCGTCTGCTTTGGAGAAGATTTCTGAGGAAGAAGCCGTACAGATCATTGCAGAACCGCTTCTTCCCCTTCAATCTTCCACGCTCCGAGATTATGTTGATCACTCAGAAACCCTGGCAAAACTTGTCCACCTAGGTATGTGTGATTTTGTTTCTGTGGTTTGCCTATATCTGGAGCTTTGGAGATTCTATAATTTGTGTTTTGATCTTACTGGTTGCCTTGTAAACTTGAAAATAGGAACAGTGACCAATGGCTAAGGGCAGCAGAACATTATCCAGAGTAAATGGAAAAAGAGAGGGGACTGCATGACTCACTAGCAATGCTATATTAGTTGAAGACAAGGCTGGCTAGCTTTAGTCCCTTAGTGCCGTGGATGCTAGAAGGAGGCATCTCCCACAGCTTCTGGAGGTGGGGAGCACTTTGTGTAACTTGATCAGTCTCTCTTCTTTTGGGCTGGTTAAGGATGCTTTAATGTGCTGCAAAAGAAATTGCAGCTCTCCGTCCTTGGAAGGAAGGAATGAGAGCAGTTGCTGTGCAGAACCTTAGAAGTGGGGCACAGTAAACTGGAGAGGCAAGGAGGAAGGGATGGAAGAGAACCTTACTTCTCATCAAAAAGCACTTGGACTGTGCAGAGATAGCTGAATTCAAGACTGCTGGCCACCTCCTTGTTTCCCAAAAGTGCAAGGAACACTAGAAGGAGGTTGAAGAAATAAATATTTGAGAGGGGGAGATCTGGCTCCATGCAGTAACAAATTGCTATGTGTGAGCCAGTATCCAAAGGCACTTCACTGCAAAATCGTCCCCTTCCCTTGTATAATGGAGTTGGGAATTCCTTGCACACATACTTCTGTGCAACAAGAGTAGGTCTCTACATGTGGCACGTGCTAGTGTAGTTGATTCCTCACATGCAGGATTCACTGCAAATGTCTTCCTTCAAAAAAATAAACTTAGCAAAAGCATCTAAAATGACTGCTTGTTTTATCTGGAATCTTTCCACAATATACAAGGTGTTGTGACCTTGCTGTGTTGAGTAATTGAAGCGTGCTAAATCGGTGCAAAAAAGGAGTAGTCCTATAAATTTCAACATGCTTTCCTGAAACATTTATAGGAAGTAGGGTCTGTGTTTAATTAAAACAATATCTAATTTTGTTTGTTGTAGGAGTTGACTTATCCCAAGTGGAGAAACGTCAAAAGGCAGGTCAACTCCTACTGACCTTGGATTTTGAAAAAGATATAAGAAAAATACTTCTGTTTCTTAAGGATGTGGGTGTAGAAGACAATCAGCTGGGACCATTCCTGACCAAAAATCCATACATCCTTGCTGAAGATCTGGAAGCTTTAGAAAGCAGGTAAGCCTTTCAAATGGCAGCAGGGTGTTAAGCCCCTTGGCTTGAAGATCTAGTTTCCCAGTTGGCTTAACCTTGTCTGAGCCTGTGTTGCTGCTGCTTCCTTTCTCACGCAATCCCTGGCTCCATGTTCCTGTGCCTTCCCATCAGTCAGCATTAACATAATGTGGTGGTATCATAAGTCGAGTCAACGCCCTGATCCACCTGAAAACTGTCCATTAACAAATTTTACGCTCATCCCTGTCTCTCTGCCACAGAGGAAGCAGCTTGCCATCCTAGGCCATTTGCTTTACCTGTGTCAGCTTAGATTCCAAAATGTTGGTCCCTGAGGCTTTACCTAAATGTGTAGAACAATATTAACCTCTTCAGTCATGCTTTGAAACCACTCTTCTAGATCATACGTCTACCCATACCTTGTGAATTCTGCAGTAAAAGCAGCAGACCAGATCTCTTCTGTGTTTACTTCTAATAGCAGCGGAAGGTTTTGGTGACATTTTTTTCCTGTTGTCCAGCACAAACTGAGCACAGACTATAATGAACTAATTTTTGTGTGTGTTCATACTTGTATAGCCCTAGACTGCCTCAGTGTCACCCAGCTTGTCTGTGCATAAGGGTAAATACCAGTCTCTTGAGAAGATTTCGTATCTTAGACCAAAGCTTATTTAGTTAGCTGCCCTGTGGAGTTTGTTTTGGTTTTTTAAGCTTATTTGTGTGTGTACCAAAAACACCAAAGGTGGAAGTCTCTTTTTTTTGGGGGGGGGGGGGGGGGGGGTTTTTTTTTTTTTTTTAGAAAAGTCTGTGTTTATGGGTCTGTCTTCTGAGACTGTAGGGGAAACAAGCTGTTTCCTCCATTTACTGTCAAACTTTTGTTTTCTGTGTCACACTCTCCTACTCCTCTCTGCTCTTTTTAATGTCTTAAATCTAGATGCTGTGTACCGCAGACTGTACTTCATGCGGTCTAGCTTGTTAGAGAACACTAACTTAAGAAAATCCTGTATTCTGAATATAAAGGCTACTTGAATGAAAGTAAGCACTGAAGAGATAAGATAACTGTATACGCATATTCCTCTTTCTCCAGCACCATGACTTGGAAAGTGATGGGATTTGTGTCAGAAGTTGACTGAAGTCTGCTGATTTCAGTAATTCGAGTGTTATCTGAATCAAACTGTGTAATTGTATTTCTTGTTCTCTGCCAACAGTGGACTTCCTCTTTAATGGCAGTGGTTATTTCATTAACCAATCTTTGTCTGGTAAGCTCTAGAGATATAACGGGATAATACTGCAATGTAAAGTAGCTTTAAAAACCTGTAGGTGAGTTAGAGGGAAAAGGTGGTCAAAACAAGAATATTGAGGAGCTGTGGCAGATCTACCCAGCATGGCCTAAGATGTTACTGGTAGCAGCTGTCCATTCTCCTTGTGTTGGAAATCAACGATCATTGTGCTGTTTTGTCACATGTGTGTGCATCTTGGCCGCATGAGTGCAGATTTCGACTGTTCCTTCGGTGGGCTTAAGCTAGGATGCTGGACTTCATCCTGCAGTGACTGAGATACCTGTGCTGATGCTTGTCAAGTTGAGGTCTTATAGTTGTAACTGTTAATATCTATTCACAGAAGCCTGTCCTTAGTGGTTTTGCATTGTTAACTTTGGAGGACTAGTTCTAGAGCTTTAAAGATGAGGTTTGTATTTATGGCAGAAAGCCTTTCACTTCTAAAGAAAAATCTTCCTAAAGTTAAATAACTGGAATTAAAATATTCAAGATCTTTGAAATAATGTATTGTAATAATATAAATAACCTATTTTTTAAAAAAAAAAGTTATTCTTAATTCTTCATTTATCTGAAATAACTGAATGTAGGTTTTGAGCCTGTATTTTCATGAATCTACAGTCACTTTTTGCAAAGGTGCTTTGCCCTAGGCATGGTGTGGTGGCTTGTAACTGCATTCCACTCTTCTTCCCTGTTGGTTTATGGACACAAACAGCTTCTCTGTATTCCTTTGCTTTAGTACTTCCTTCCAGATTTTTGCAGGTGGGATCCCATTAAGACATGAGAGACTTAAGGTACCAGTACCAGACTATGGGGTTGTACTTTTTTCCCTTTTTTTTTTTTTTTTTTTTAACTTACCTGTATCTTGCAGTCATAGAGATCCTAGCTTTCTTTACTCAGCTGTATTTGCTTGGTGTGTACCTATAAGAAATTTGGTTCTGAAATGGAATTACTTTATTTTTCTGATTCATACTTCCATTAAGTGTGTTGATTATAGAAAAAATTGCAGGAAAATGGACTTTTATTCTTAAAATTACTCCAGACAGGCTTGCATTAATTCAACAGTTCTTTTACAGGACAACTTGTGTCTGTGTGTGTGCACTTTGTAATGAACTCAAAATGTCTTGGTCTTTAAAAATTCCAGAAAAGAAAGTCTTTCTGCTTGGCTCTTGCATATAGTAGCTGTCCAAGACAGAAATCTGAAAATACGGCTTTTTGGAAACAGGCACATTAGCAGACTCATGTCTAACATAGACCTGACTTTTTTCTTCTTTTTCCTCTGTTCTTCCATCCTCCTAGTTCAGTAAGTGGCCTTTCAGAAACAATATCCAAAAAGAACCTGTGTCATTTTTCAGCAGTAGTTTTGAGTCTAGATGTCAGAGTTGCTTATACTCTTCTGAAGAGAGTATTTTTTGCGATGATAAACATTCTAACTCTCCTGTGAAGTCAGGTTTGCTTTTCAGTGACTGTCCTGTGGCACTGCCTGGTTAGTAAAGTAGGGGCTGAACAGGGAAATCCAATTTCTTCTTCATTTTCTGCGGCTTGATTTTTCAGTAAGTTCATCTCTGGCACTGGTGAATGCTTTCCTGCAAGCTTTAAAGTAAGTGTGCTGCAGAGGGTGTATGGTAGGCTGTGAAGTGAATGTGTCTCAGATAGCTGTCTTTTGAAAGCCGAGTATCACCTTTGCGTAAACACTTCGGTGCAGATGGACATGGTATTGGTTACATCACTCTGGAATGTTTTATTGCTATGGATTCCACGTTGCCAGGAAACAAAACACAAATTTCAATAGATTTGGCATTTGACTTCAGATAAACACTGTAAAAGTCAAAACATTCCATAATTCATAACAATTCTGACAGTTGCAAATCAGTGTCTGTACTGCAGCTGCACCAGATGCTTTGTTTTATGATACTGTTAATGATGACTTAAAACTGTTAACATGCTACATGGAACTGCTGACCCCTGTAGTAGAACGAGGGCTAACCTTGGTGCCAACACTCACAAATTTATCTCAAACTTTGGTCAGGTTGAATGATTGTGCTTCTTTAATATACCAGTTTCTAGAGTCAGGTTATTACAATCTTGCCATCCCTCTTCTAAGCTTCTTGCCTTTCCACAATGTGAAGAAATGCTCCAGGTGTGAATCTTAATGACTTGTTAACAGAAAACAAGTGGAGGGGAGTCAGGACAACCAAAAGGTTTTATTTTTAATCTGCTCATTTAGCTATGTTTCTAGGATGCTTGGCAGTTGTGCCCTTGAAAAATTGAATGGAAGAAGTATAGCGTAGCCAAGCTGCAGCATTCAAAACATAATGGGATAATTTTTGAAGGGCCAATTGTTTATTGTTGTGTTCTGCATTTCTCCCCCTCCTAACCTCTGTCTGTCTCTGAGGCTCCTGCAGCCAGTTCCATCAGCGTTGTCTGAAGCCTAGGCTGCTACCTTCTGTGTTGGGGTGCCTGCTTAGTTAGGAATTGGTCCTCTAGAGCTTGTTTTTGGATTTTCTGTCTAGAGGCTTTTGGCTTGTGATGACTTCATTTTTTTAGGATTTGTGGAAAGAGAGGGAGGTTGTAGTGACTGGAAGGTATTTTTATTTTTTTCTCTCCACAAGACATGATTTAACACACAGCCCATCTTTTGCTGAATATCTGCTTCTGCAGAATATTCTGCACTCTATTTAGTATCTTAATTACTGCCAGATAAATTCAGTTCTTGTATGCTCTAAGTTCATCTGACAGCAAATACTTCTGTATATGCTTATCTATAACCAAAGGGAACCTCTTCAAATTGTAGTTCATTTTTTTTGTAAATGGCACGTAGGTTAATCATGTCTCTTTTTGTGTGCTGTATTTCCCCCCCATTCCTTTTTCTGGGAGCTATGGTAATAATCTACTGCAAGTAGTACTTGAAATAGGATTTCACTTTCACTGAATTCAACAAAGTTTGGAAGAAGGTTTGAGTTGGAAAGAAAGAAAGAAAGCTCTGTTAAACATAAAAACTTCAGTCAGCTCCTTCTCCTTTCTGACAACCAGATGTTTTGTAACTAAATCCTCAGACCAGTGACTGAAAGTAGGGACCTGTTGTAACAAACGTAACTTTAGCTGATTTAGAAATGTCTTTTTGGACAATGTCTCTACAGATAGCATTGTTGTATGATATTTCTACTTCAGTGCTATTGGCAAAACAGGGATGTATGAGGTATAGTACTCTGTTCTTTCAGCAGTAGAAATGGAATTCATTAAAATAGCAGAAGGCTGTATATATCTTCTTGTCCGTACCCTATGATGATCTATTAATGTGTTTGCAATCTAGGAGACAGGCTGGTAGTTAAACGTAGGTTAACATAGTTATCTGCTTAAGTACAGCTGGAAGGAATTAAAATCTGTCTTCAGTATTGACATTCTGCTCTGAGGTTTATTTTACTTCTAATTAATTGGAAGGGATGGTATTTTGCTTTTATGATAACTGCAGATTTCCCCCTAATTATTTTTGGCAGGGTTGCATGTTAATGCTAGAACATCTGTCCGTTTATAAGATATCACTGAGGAATTTAAGCAAGTACTGAATAAATGGAGGCAATAAAATTTTCATCACTGGATTTTATTTTGTTTTTGTTCTCTTTCTAGAGTGGCTTACCTAAAATCAAAAAAATTTGGTAAGGCAGAAATTGCTCAGATGGTCTCAAGAGCTCCATATTTGCTGTTGTTTTCAGTGGAAAGACTGGATAACAGACTGGGTTTCTTCAAAAACGAACTTGGCCTCAGTGTAAAAAAGGTAAAGGCTATACACTGAAGTCTTTAGGTACTTTGTCAGTGACAACTGTAAGGCCTTTGAACATGAATACTTCAAGTGTTTGGAAGTTATCCACAAACATTAGTGACGTTACCGATGGTAACACATCAGGAGGATAACATGATTTTAACTGTCTATAGAAGTAATATGCACATCTAACACTCAAAGGTCCTGAAGTACAGTTCTTGAAGATAATCTGCTTCAGGTTATTGTCAAACAAGCATGTATGTGTCCGGTTTTATTATCTGAGGTGGGTCAGAGGACTGAATCCATTGTTGAAACAGAGAGCAGCTTTTTTAACTTCTAGAAAATTAATTGGCTCTCTTCATCTCTTCAAGATACTGTAACATACTTAACTCATTGGTGAAAAATAGTCTCATCTGGGAATATCATATCAAACTAAATGCCAAATTATATGCTCAGCTCACAGAGAGTAACCCCTGAGTTTGCTTGTGAGTGCTTACCACATTATGTGCTTAGCAGGTATTTAGAACCATGCTTCGGGATCTTCAGAGGAGGTAGTAGCTGGATTTTCCTGGAATAAGTGGGCAGTGTTAGTTGTTTCCTGCAGTAGCTGGGGGTGGCAATAAATGTCAAGTTCAAGTGGAATCTGGTGTTCTTCTATTGGCATCTATTAGCTGAACAGTCATAGCTGTCACAGTGCCTGTGCTGGCCTTTCCATGCTTGAGGTAAGAGATCTCTCTGGAAAAGGGTTTAGTCACTGCCTTGTACTCAGGGCGGATTACAAGTAATCACATGGCTTAGGGGACATGGAGCAATTTCTTGTATTGCCATAACACTATGGTCTAACCAGATCCTGAGGTAGACAAATTCCACTGCAGTTGAAAAATCCTTTTATAGCCTCTATCAGGTAGTGTTTTGTTTACTTTTTTTAAAAAGGTGGGAAGAAACAACTTGAGCACTGAGAGAGATTGGGCATTTGAGAATGCTTTATACTTTTGGGGTATGCTTTTACTCCCTCTTCCTGGGAGCTGTTTTACAACAGCTATGTTATTTTTTTGTTTTCCAAACGAACATATTTGAGTAACTTTTTGCATCTTAATATACCACTGCTTCATGCAAACTCATCTTTGGGGTAAAGATAAAATGAAATGCAAGTGAAAGTGCATCCCTCTTCCAACTGGAAAAAAAAAAAGTTTATATGAGATCTCTATCTATCTTTCAGAGATGGATTCACAAACAAGCTTTCAGTAATAATCTTTCCTTTGTGTGTTTTCCCTAATTGTAGACAAAGGATCTGGTAATTCGTCTTCCAAGGCTACTGACTGGCAAATTAGAGCCTGTAAAAGAAAATCTTCAGGTGAGCTTATTAGTAGATATTAAAAGTGCATCGTGTATACATAGTTTAAGAGTTGTCAGAAGATAAAATTCCTGGAGGAGAATCCTGCACAGAAAGAATTTAATTAAATAATTTTAGTGGAGATATAAAATAGCTGAGGATTTTGTTAAACAATTTCTTTCTGCTATAGCTTGCAAGCTTACCCCATATGTGGAGCAGTATCTTATTCTGTCTCCTACTCTGATGTAGGTTAGAAACTTCATCTGGATCCCTTCCTGCCAAAGTTGCTATCTGATGACACAAATTGTTACCCACTTCTTTACGAGTGAAAGATAGGGTCTGCTCCCTCTTTTTATTTTTTTTTCTTCCTTAATTATTATGTTTTTTTGCTAACTTGGATTGTCCATGAGGACTTAGGAGCAAGAAATGTGCAGTTCATTATTTTCCTCTTGGCAGGTAGCTAGTCTGCCAAAATGTGCATTTGACACCTATTGTCAGATAGCAGATGGTCGTTATTAACAACTGTTGGGAAAATAACTTCAAACCCACAGGGACTCCTTTCCCTTTTGAAAATGTAACTATGTATTGGTTTAATTATTGTGCTGTAAAGCCATCTAGGCCAAACAGCATGATGTAGTGTAACAATTTGAGAAATCCCATTATCCTATAACGCATAACTATGAATTAAAATATATAATTTTCAGACAGACTCACTGCTCTGAAACTATTAAACACTGGGAATCTTGCAATCTAAAATGTGTGGTAAGGGAGGAGACTGGAAAGTAGCAGACTGTTCCAATTAATAGTGCTTTCTTTTTAATGAACATTGTTTCCACAGGCTAGGGATTCAGTATATTACAATGAATTTGTTTTTAAGATCCTCAGTTCTATGCGACTATCTTGTCTATCTACCAAAAAGCGTATAGTGTAGTATCCTTATTTTTAACACGTTCTAGAAAGAGAGGAAGGATTTTTAGGTCCTCACTATTAGAATCTACTGATACTTAGAAGCTCCAGCCTTTCAGGAGGTTGGATGTCTCAGATTCAGAATCTGGGTTCAGACCTGTATGTCCTAAGCTGGTGGTGGGCAGGCAGTACTCAGAAAGTGAAACCATGTACCAGCAGTTCAGAAGCGATCTGGTGGTATCCCTCATTCTGAGTGGGCTGTTATTTAGAAACAACTGCTGCAGCTGATACTGGTTGTCAAAAGATACCAATCATGGACTAAATGAGCTGAAGGATGGCTTATTCCATCCTCTGAAGGTTTCATCAAGCACAATTAGAGATTCACTGATAGGGTAAAACTGGAAAGCTTGCATTACCACTGCCTGTTTAGGGGAATCATACAGAGTATGTTGAATATTGCTGGGGCTTACACAGTAAGGATATTAGCATATGTGGTCTAGAGAGTTACTGAATATTAAATACGTTTGCTGTCAAACTGAGTGCAGTCAAAGCAACTTAGACTTGAGCTCACTGTTCATGTCAAGAGGGAGCTGTTCCATTTCACAGAGTAGAAAAGAAAAGCTCAAGGTTCTTGCCACAATTACCTCTACAGTGGGGCCAGCTATACATCTCCACTGATTTAACATCAGGTCTTGCTCTCGGTTGTGTATCTTAATGCAGTAAGTTACCCCTGCCAACTCAGATCCGTGGAAGACACCACTAAAGTGCAAACACATCTCTTCATACTTGAATGCTGTCTTAGTTGATTAGTATTTCTTGTGATAGGCAAATACTTATGAAGCAGATAAGGAAGAACCAGGAGTTGAAAGACCTTATTATAGTCACCTCTAGAAACAATTCCCTGGGAGGATCTGGAAGTCCTAAGGTAGCTTCAAAACCCAGATTCTAAGCCCTTCCCTTTGTATTTGCCAAGCAGTTTTGGAAAAGAGCTGCAGTCTTGGCACATCAAACTGGAAAAACAAAAAGCACCACCTTTTTGCCAACTGAAGAAGTACCTGAGTTGGATTTGAAAGTCTGGTTATGTTGACTGACAAGCACACCCACTTCATGACTGAAAACAATCTGCTTGTAAATGTCACTGGAGGATAGAAGAAATGGCTGAGTTACCAGACACTCTTGTATGCTGAATTCCTTTCTCAACAACTCAATGAACTGCTTGCCATTCTGCACTTTGGGAGGAGCGCTCATGATTTTATTAAAAAAATGTGTTTTGTTTTCCTTTTGGGAAACCATAATTGAAGTCAAGGCAGTCTCTGAAAAAGACATCTTATTTTAGACATTAACCAACTGTAAAATAAATTGAATACACTGCATATTCTACACATCTCTTTCAGGTTCAACAGACTTCAGTTGAAGACTACAGGACTGAAATTATACTCCCTAATATAAAAATACAACTTGGATACGTTAGCGAAAGAAATAACACATTAACAAAAGTAGTCACTAGCTATTTGATTGCTGTATTTTACAGAGCTCAACAGCTCCACAACTAGAAAGTCAGTCTCTTTTGACAGCTTGGTATTGAAACTGATAAAAGACTCTTAGGGGACAACTTTTATGCTTGTAACTGCCATGCATACTGACACACAGCTTTTTTGTTCATATCTCAGACAAGGTGAAAAATACATAGCATTCACAGAAGTCATCTCTACTTCAGGGATACTCTATAAACAAATTACACTTTAATCCAGAATGATAAATAATTTGCACTGTCTGACTTGAGAAGAACTGGAGTGGCAGATATTATTGTAGGTTGCATTCTTGTTGCTGTGTGACAAAGGGTAGAAGAATTTTGCATTAGTTTATTCCAGTGGCACGTTAAAATAAGCTGTTTGCTGTAGCTGACTTTTGAAGATAAAATTGTGCTCTTTTTCAGGTTTGTCAGATTGAACTTGGTTTTCAACGTAATGAAATTCAACAGATTGTGTTTAAAACCCCCAAGATTTTAACTGCAAGTAAAAAGAGACTCAGACAGACATTTGACTACTTACACAACATAATGGGCATTCCCCACCACATGCTTACTCGCTTTCCTCAGGTGAGCTGTTAATCTGGGAATAAATTGTAGGTGCTCTTTGCATAGCTGCTTCACTAGTTTGGTGCTGAAGGTGGAGCCTTACGGTATGCAGGACACGCGTGAATTCTTGTCTGTGGCTTTTACTCTAATTGGGATAACTTTTATTAGCAATTCAGCAATCATTGAGGATTCCAGTGTGGAAGTGCCCTTCTTCTCCCCCTGGCACATGTGACACCACCATCCCCAGTCTTGTGAATTTTTAAGTTTTCAACAGAAGTGGTCATGCTCATCTCTTCTGGATTCATGCAAGAGAGATTACTGCCTGCTTAGGGATTCCTTGTCCTGAAATCTTACCTAGCAAAGAGACGCAAGAGAAGACAGATCATGCAGAACATCTGTTCATTAGATAACATATATATAAAAACATTTCTTTCAGATTTGTCTAGTTAAAAAATAAATTTTATAGATTCTAGGATCTGAAAATATAGTTTAAAGGTAAGAGAAGTTCTGTCCATTAGGCAATCAGATTCTTATTGATCTTCCTATTGCTGCAGCAATAGCTAAAAAATCATAGGAGTGAAAATAGATTAGTTTCTTGATGACTATTTTGGATTTTTCTATCTCATTACTGTTATTCCCTCACAAATTAAAATTTGAAAGCATTAGTCACGTCACCCAATGCTGACACACAGTCACACTAGCTTCTTACAAGGAAAAAAAGAAAGCACAAATTACAACTTCTGAACTGCAATAATTTGCTTCCTAAAGCAAGTTTAGTAGGGAATCTAACTGTCTAATCTAACTGGCTAAAAAGCCAAAATTATATGGGGAAATAAAACTACTCCCCAGGATTTTGATTACTTATCTTGCTATTTAATATATCTTTACTTAACAAGGATGCTTGCTGTAACTCCAATATGTGTGTGACTTTTGCCCTCCTTGACCTGTAAGTGACCACAAGTCTTGCTTGCTTCCTTCCTTCTCAGTTGTCTTATTGTTGGCTTTGTGGTGATTCACCTCATTATTTCTCTTCCCTTTCTTTGGAAGGGTAAGTGGAGAATTTCCTCTATTCCTTGTTCTTGGTGCAGTCACCCTCTCCCTTCCCTGTTCTTCCCTTCCATCCT
This sequence comes from Phoebastria nigripes, assembly GCA_035582835.1. Lineage (NCBI taxonomy): Eukaryota > Metazoa > Chordata > Aves > Procellariiformes > Diomedeidae > Phoebastria > Phoebastria nigripes. Next base: position 690,753 of record JAYKAV010000511.1, on the reverse strand, counting down.
CAAAAACTGTTGAGTTCCAGAATGTGGCTAGTGCAACTCAGTCTGTATATGGTCTGGCCATTAACTTTTGCATTCACAGATGCATACTTGTCTCCATCTGTTCTTGCTTCTATTCTGAATGATAGTAATGCTGAAAATAAGAGGAATACAGGACTTTCTATCAAATCCTCTCTGATGTTACAGCTGCTGTTGTAACCATCCTTCCTGTCAGCTAGCTCCATAAATGGTGGTTAAGGTTTTTTCCCGTTTTCTGACTCCCTCTTAAAATTCAAGGAAGGCAGAGGAGGAACAGTAGTTTTGCTTTCTGTCCTAGTTCAAATTAGTTTGCATCCTCATGAAATCCTTCAGTAGTGTAGTCTCTCCTTTTTAGTAAAAACTTTGCTCGCTTTCATTGCTCTAGCATTCATGTTTTCACCATTATCTTCTCTAAAGCAGCATCTCTCTCTTCAGTTGTACTGCTCAGAAATGCAGCTAGATCTCTGCTTTTAAGACTTCTTAACTGTGCATCTCTTGCCTTCCCCACTTCTCTCTCTTTTTAGATGTTCCACTGATTTCTTTCATGTTTCCCTTACTATTGTTCTCTCCTTTGACTGTCTAGAATTCTTTTTGTGACAAATATCTTCAAAGGTGTAGGCACTGCTGTGCAGCAGAAGACAAGTGGTTGTTTTGAACCACTGCAGTGTGCTTTTTGGCTGTGTTATGACAGGAAGCACAGCCACTCACCTTTTCTGTTGCCACTGTGCAATTCACTCATTTGTATTATGCCATGTGGTAACCTGTTCATTTCTTCCTTACAACAATGCTCATCTGAATCTGACTGTATAAATAAATGCTTCTGATAACATAGGGAAAACGCTTAGGTATTCTTGCTCCCTGTTTCTGAATGTCTGCTCTCCACTTTCTTGGCTGAGATTACACAAAAGTAATATAGTTATCATATATAAACAAAAAAACTAACATGCTTAAGAGAGTTGTATCACTCCCTGATTTCCCTTGTGTGTATACCTCAGCATATTGTATTGAAGCATTTATTTAGAATTTAGATAATTTATATATAAACCTAACCTACCTGGTGTTTGACATAAATGAGAAGAAAAGATGCAAATTATTTGTTTTCTTCCTAGATCATCAGTTTGTCTAAAAAATGCTTTTATTTTAGATTCATCAGAGTCTGAAATTCAGACAGCCTAGAAGATTCTTCCCTTTCTTTCTTTCTTTCTTAGGTTTTCAACTCAAAGCTATTACGAATCAGAGAGAGACATATGTTTCTTACATTCTTGGGAAGAGCCCAGTATGACCCAGCACAACCCAGCTACATCTCTCTGGACCAGCTAGTATCCTTGCCCGATGAGGTGTTTTGTACAGAGATCGCCAAAGCTTCTATACAGGACTTTGAAAAATTCTTAAAAACACTTTAATTAGTAACACATGTAAAAAGGAATAGAATAAAGTTATGAAATAAACATATTTTATAAGACTACTCCCCTTTTATGGTCTTTTAACTTCTTAATTACTGGTCTAAGAAGTTGTTGCTTATGAAACATTTGTAGGATGTAATGGCTCACAGTAATATTCTTTATGGTGACTTAAAAATGTATTTCAGAAGGATTAATTGAATATATGTTGTTTGCTACTGATGCAGTCCTTGTAATTCACTGTCAATTAAGTTAGCAATTAATGATGCAACACACTAATTTACTCTTCTGTTAAAGTGGATTTTTTTTTTTTTTTTTTTTCCCCTTTCAATAATTTCAGAGTTTGGGGAGGTGGAAAAACTGGCTAGTGACTTATTTCTTGTCTCGCCTTCTGTCTTCCCCCCTCACCCCCCCTCCCAAAAATTAGAATAACAAGCTAATGCAGTTGTGAAGAAGCAACATGATTACCTGCTTTTATCTTAACAGCTAATAATGGTATTCTTTTCCTTGTACGGTAGAAGGAAGTACACTGTTACATATGTGAAGCCCTCATACATTTTTCAACAGGTTATGAAAGTGTTTCTTTGTGAAGCTGGCTGCTGAAGTTAATATCCTAAAAGCTGTGCAGTGAAACTTAGTTTGACATACTAAAGAAAATCAGCAAACTGAATCTAGGCAAATTACAAAAAGAAAATAAGCTTCTTCTAGATTTCAGGGACATGTATAGTTTTATTTTAAGTCACTTTTCTCTTCCCCTTGTTGAGGAGGGGAAGCAGTTTTTCCCCACCCCAATGAGATTTGTATGGCTTTAATATACAAGTAACCATATGAAAAGAGGCTGTAGCACATACTTAGTTGACAGAGTTATCTTGCTCAGTTATAACAACTGAAGTAAATGCTAACAGTAGGAATCACGGGAGTATTAAAAGTACTTAATCCTATCAGTAAACAAATCACATTAATATGGAATTACCAGATGCTTCACAGTGTATTTGGTCAAAGTGAAGAAACTGACTGAAGCCAAATGCAAACTGTCTGATAGTTTATTGTTTAGAAGCTTCCATTCTTTCTGTTGAAATAGTTCACTTTCCCCATTCCTTCCTTTCAAATAAAAATATCTAAGTCTAATTCAATATGCTTGATTAGATTTTGACTGTATTAAATGCTAATAACAAACTATAATCTTCAAACAATCTAGTAAAAATTAATGTTTCTAGTAAAAATTAATGTTACTAGAAAGTATGTGGGTTCATAATGTCAAAGTAAAGCATTTTCTTCTGCAGATTTACTCCACTGTCCTTGCCACGATCTATATTACCATGTGACAAACAATTATAATATGAATTATATTATAGAATATGTATGATATTTTGAATGTCTTAAACTTTAAGCTTTTAATTCCTTTAATATTTTTAAATGTAAAAATGATTGCTGCTAGAGCTAAACCAGTTTCTTTGAAATGTTAAATGTGTGAGCTTATGCCAAAATAGCTTCCCAGAAATACCATGAGGAAAGGAAGCAAATGATTTTATGGGACTGCTAAAAGGAAAGGGGAGAGAGGATACAAGAACTTTTTGAGAATCATGCCAAATGCTTTTTGGCTTTAAGATAAAAAAAATCTTTAGAAGAAATGTTTGGCCTAGAATTACCAAACTTATTGTAGTCTGCTGTTCTTGATAAGGGCCATGCTTTGATTGAGCATGTTGATTAATTGAGGCTTGCTGGGTACAATATGGCAAAGACACTTTGCGGTCTGCTGACGTGCAGTCTGAGCTGTGCTGTTTGCTTGCGTATCACGTTCAGCTGCATGCTTTTCTGACTGAAATTGCCTACTGTAGCAGTATTTCTAGAATAATTCCACATACTTATTTCTTTAAAAATGCAGTAGTCCGTGTCTGAAGCAATTGCTGGGGAGAGGCAGTGATCCGTGCCTCGGAAAACAGAGCTGCTCACCTGCCAGCTGCGATACCTGAGCAGAGAGAGGTTTCTGCTTCTTTCTGTGATTGACTTGGTGCTTTGCTTACTGTGCTTTACAAAACAACTAATTTTTAGCAAATATTCACCTTTACCCCTCAGTTTTCAGTTACTGGTCTAAAGAGTTTTCACAGAACCCAGTTATACCACTTCAGCTGCCTTGATTGATGCCTGGATTACCTTAAACTGAGGCCAGTGGTTGTTCATGTGCACTCTGGAAGCTCCAAGTTACCGCCATGGCCATGCAGGTTTGCTGGTGAGAAGGTGGGCACCGCTAGTGAAGGCCACAGCTGGGACTACAGTGGCAAAATATTTTGATTTTTGAGTCGCCGCCAGTTTGCAGAGGCACTGCGGTACACACACACTGTGAGGAGACCGTGTTATGTTGTTCTGAGCAAGCATTAATTAATCTTGGCTTGATTACCGATTCTCCAACACCGTGAGCGTAAGAGTCATGGGCTTCACCGTGCCCGCCTTGGCCTCTTGTCGCTCTTTCCGCCCGCGGGCAGGTGCCTCAGAGCAGCCCGGCGCCCCGCGGCGGTTACGACGAAGCTCCCACGCCAGAAGACGGCCTAGTGGGACGCCGAAGCAGGGACAGGCCGCCACGGCGGAGACCGATGGGGCAGTCTCCGCCCTCGGGGATGTCCGCCACCCGCCTGGATAAAGCGGCGGGCGAACCGGGGCTGCAGCCCTACGGGCACGGCCCCGGCCGCCTCTTGCCCCCGCCCCGCCGGGGCGCATGCGCCAGCGCTGAGGCGGCATTGGCGGGCCCGCCCCCGGGGACGCTGCGGGTTACCCAGAAGGCAGCGCGCCGCGCCGAGGTCAAGATGGCGGCGAGGGTACCCGGTGAGGCGGCGGTGGGTGGCAAGGGGTGGTCGTGCGGGGTCGCGCTTGCGGCGCTGGGCTTGCCCTGCCCTGCCCTGCCCTGCCCTGCCCTGCCCTGCGCCGGGAGGCCAGGCGGGCCGTGACGGGGAGATAGGGAGCCGGTGGACGGTGTGCGCCGTGTGCCCTTGACGGGGGCAGCGCCCGCAGCTAGCGTACCGCTGGCACGGCCCTGGCGGGCGGGTTTCCTCGCTGTCCCTCCCGAGCGGGGGCCTCTCGGTCTGGGCCTCAGCGGAGGGAGCCTGGCTCCGGTACCGAGGTTTTCTGGGAGCAGTGGGGCAGAGGGTGCTCGGGAGCACTGGAGGAGTCCTTGGGCAGCTCCGGAGGGGCTTCGGGGATCGCTGTCCTGCCCGGATACTGATTCCAGGCTTAGCTGGTTTAATAGAGTGACTTAGTAAGACAACTGTTTTAAAGTCATGAAAGATAGCTTGCCCTGGCTGCATTGCCCATATTGTGCTGTGTCTGGATTTCTAGACCCTTTGTTGAGTTACTTTAATGGTATTTGGTACTGCATTGTAGTTCATTACATATAAAAAGACCTTTCCTATCCAAAATCACAGTTAAGGAAAGATGAACATTCTACACGTGGTGTGTTTTATTTTTTTCTTTTTAAAGTCAATGATTTTTTTTGAGGTTTCAGTGTTGACTTTCCAGTTGACTTTGGCAGCTCTTTGAAAAAGGAAGCTCTGGAATAGTATTTAAGTAACTGGAGAGGAGAGCAGAAGGTTAACAACATAATAATGTGCTGACCTTGAAATCAAATTAACGCATAGTGAGAGCTGTGGAACTTAGACAAATGATTTGAAAAGCATGATAGTTTTGCTTTATGTAGAACATTATGCTTTTAGCTCAAGAGTTATGGAGCCTAAAAGTGTTGGTGCTGTCTTTGACAATGAACTATTAGCATTGTTCCAAGTCTTAAAGAAGTCTAATATTCCAATTTAGTGAAACAGAGGTCAAATGATTGTACGTAACAAGCACTCATTCTACCTGTTCAGTGTCACTTAAGGGATACTGAAAAGTAGAGACGCTAAGTCATATATGTTCAAATTCAAACTTGATGTAGTGTTGCATTACCGCATGTGAAGGAGACCAGCAAATATTTGTGTACTGTGACAGTAGTGTGTAAATGTTGAATTTTATCTTGCTCTGCAACTGATGATGGTCACACTCAGTTGCAGGAGGTGGTCGCCTGTTAGACAGGATTCGCAAGTGGTATTACAATGCAGCTGGATTCAACAAACTCGGTAAGTGTTTCATTGAGTTTTAAAAACTCTGCAAATGTAACAATCCTCAAACTAGATATGGTTCATAACTGGTGTATGTATGTGCGGTTTGGCATAAGTCTTTTTGATCAAAATTAGCTACTACTTTGTGGGGAAAAAGCTAGCAATAGCTTCAGTCATCATGATTGCTACCTAGTAATGAATCTGTGACTTTTCTATTACTTCTGCGTTTGCTCTTGTTTTCAGTGAAGTAACTTATTACAGCTAAGGTTAAGCTGGAGCAGTTGAAAAAACTTTCACAAAGCAGTCCTGAAAGCTCGATTATTTATCTTTTCCCACCAAGCCACTTTCACTGGCCGGTATCTTCTAACTCAAAGGCTGCCCTTGAAGCTGGAGAGATTCCCACTGATAGCAGTCAGTCTGTCTTCAATACTTATGCAAAGTATCCAAAGTGCAAAAAAGGATTTAGCTAGTTCTGCACTTTGTATCACCATAACTTCACTTGATGTCTCTCTGGCCTGCGCAATGGTGAAGTAAGTGTAAAAATAGTGGTTCCTTAAGTAGTGGAGGTTGCCTTGATGGTATTGTCTGCAATTTGTTCAGAGTTGTTACCAAGTTTATTTCTATTTAGATGGCAGAACTGTTCTTGAATGACAAGAGAATCTGAATATTCAGAGGCTGTAATTTACTGCTGACTGCACTATAAACGAAACATTTAAAGGAAGTTAACATACCTGCCCTGGGGAAGTTAGAGAAAAAATTGCAGGACGACTTGTAGAGGAATAAGCTTGGGTCTTTCCTCCAGAGATGCAGTGCTTAGCCCCTCTTTTTATATCTGTCTGCTGAAATTCTTAAAGGCATTAATACTTTTTGCTGCTTTTCTGGGAATGCAACTAAAAACTGAGGAGAAACACCGAATTTAATGTAGTGATTAAACTAGCAGCCATGCTCCCTGTGCCTTTGAAATAAATTCCAAAACTGAATTCAAGAGTATGTGGCTCAAAAGAAATTTCTGTTTTATTGGGAGACTGCTGCCAACTCAGTCACATGAGATCAAAACCTTTAACTACAAGTCAGTAGGTATACTCTTGTAATCTGCATCAATCTTGGAATGTTACAGAAGTAATATTTTGTCCTATGTTGTTAATACTGAAACTTAAAGCAGGGTTGGTTGAATTTGAGGAATCCTTTTATTCCACAAATAGTGTAGGGGTGTTCTTGGCTTTGAGAAAACTAGGTACTTCTCCCTGATTTCTCATTTGGGGCAGGATGGGAGGGAACCAACTCAGGCACAAACAGCTAGCTTCAGGTTTCCGTAGCTTAATATAGTCGATGGAGATCTAGTCACTATGCGTAGTGGAGTTTAGAGAATAATTCTTCAGTACTGAAGTAGTCACATCTGTGCTTGACTGACTCTAATGGATTCAGAGCTCTTAAACCCTTTACCTAGATAGTCATCTTAAATACAGATACAAAATTAGGTGAGCATAAGTCCACCCCTCAGATCCAGAATAGTTATTGTTCTGTATATATATACACTCTTATGAAATACATTGAACCAAATACCCATTTTCCCCATTCCTCTTTAAGAAAAGGAGTAAAAACAAGTAAATAGAGTATGTGTAAGCCAGTGTTTAGAGTTTGTTCGCTGTGAGCAGTTAGTGGTTCTCTTCTCCTAGATTGGTTTGGTTTTTCTTCATAGCTTTGCATTGGAAATGTTTTACCCGTGTTATGTAGAAACACCTGTGTCAATCCTAAATCTTACTTAAAAACATTTATTCAGTGATATTGTATAATCTTCTTGGTACAGGATTAATGCGAGATGATACATTGTATGAAGACGATGATGTAAAAGAAGCACTGAAGAGACTTCCAGAACATCTTTACAATGAAAGGATATTTCGCATAAAGCGGGCACTCGACTTAAGCCTGAAACATCAGATCCTTCCAAAAGACCAGTGGGTGAAGTATGAAGAGGTAGGTGTACAGAGTGTTTCCAAGGTGGAGGTCTTAAATGGCACTGCTATGACTGGCCTTTGGGATTTTCAGTCCCTGAAGAGATGCACGCTTACATGTTCTTTATAATGAGTAAATGAGTGCGTATCTCGCAGGATACCTTTGGAAAACACAGCTTTTGATCCCTGTTTAAAAATCTCTATTTTTCAGCGGAAGTTATAACACTTTGCTCAAGATGACAAAGGCTTGAACTACAGCTTAGAGCCATAGCACATTGCTTGTATTCAGACAAAATATTTCTTCTAAGCCGTCAGATAAAGAAATACACTGTAACTAGGTTGGAAATTCTTATAAAAGGTCTCTTGCTTTTATGATTAATTTCTTAATTTTATAGAAAAATCTGAAGCCAAAGCTTTTGTTCATGAAGGTGCCAAGGAAGAATAATTTAAAGGGAAATCTCACATTAAAATAACTGTCATCTTGTAATTTGAAAAACAAACTACACCTTCCTTTTCAGATGTAACTAAAATTTTTTTTTTGTAGTGGATTGATTCACAGACTTTGCATTACTGTCCATCTCAGCTTTCTCCAAATTACCAGGCAGAGAGGAATCTTATCACTAAACTTTTGACTATAGGATAGTATAAGGGTATTATATTTCTCTATGTAAGCAGAGGCTGTTTCTTGTAGTGTATTGGTCATCTTTAGGTAACTGCTGCATTGAATAACTGATTGCGTAGTTCCTTAAGCAGCAGTTTGGTTTGTAAGTGTTAAACACAGTCAAGGTGTTCCATCGAATCCAACTTAACAGTGCTGTTTAGAAGTTAAGTTCAAAATTAGTTTCTTCAGAGTATTATAGTTGGACTTTGAACTAATTAAAGTGGACTTGTACATCTGGGTATCTGCCAAAAGAACATTGTTTCTAAAGGTATAGCTGGAAGCATCACTTTGTTTGTTAATGTTGGCGAGGCATTAGGAATTAGTGGTTGCTACAGTAAAGAACTTGTTACTGCAGACTTGGCAGATACAAAGTTTACCTTTTCAGAATAAGTAATGTTTGATTTTTTTTTTTCTTTTTTTTTCTTTTCTTTTCTTTCTTTCTTTCTTTCTTGTTAGGTTGGGTTTTAGTCAAATCTGAGGAGGAATGAGAGACAAGTAATCTGTAGGAATGGCTTGAGATGTTTCTGGACCTCACTGTAAGTTTAAATATATTCTTTTCTTTTTCAGGATAAGCATTATCTTGAACCATACCTAAAAGAAGTAATCCGTGAAAGACTTGAAAGAGAAGCATGGAACAAGAAATAACTATTGAACTACTTCATGCAAATATCCACATATTTCTGATATTTTTAGACATTTGGTTATAGAAGTCTACAGGGAGGTAAATGTGAGGCTGAGGAATACTGTTTCAACTTGTTCATTGAATCTGTTCATCCAACTAAAATAAACATGTCAAAGTATAAAATCTACTTGGAAGAGTTCTTTGTAAATGTTAACAAGCTAATGTTCAGATCTTTCCTATGAGCATATACATTACATATTAGCTTAGTGGTATGCAGTCTTCATTCCAGCTTTTTGATTCTTACTCTTTTCATAGTACAGCTGTTTTCTGCAGTTGTAGGGTTAGGTAAGAAACATGCAAGGCTGTTCGTGCTGGTTGCTTTGTTAAATTAAAAAGGGAGTGCTTATTTCCTTCATCGCTTCTCCCTGAAGATGATACTGGACCAGTGCTTGATGTTACAATGGCATCATGAGACAGCAGAATGTAATATTCTGCGCATCTAAGCACATACGTATTACAATAATGGAAAATAGAGATGATTCCTTAATCACAAAATCAGGAAAAGTTTCACTAGCTTTTTATACCATATACATTGTTAATACTTAAAAGACTTATTTTCATATAAACCGTAATGACTGTCTCACTTCAGCTTCTTGAGACTTTTTATCCTTTCAAAGTGTAAAAGTGGTATGCTGATGTGCTTTCAACAGCATAATTAACTTCCCATATATTTTTTTCATGGCCTAAAGCATGCTGTTGTTTACAGTGATTGGTATCAAGTATTTTAAACTATCAGGCTTAATGATACAGCGATACACATGGAATTCAGGCTCTGCTTAAAAACAGAGGGAATTCAGTTGTATCCAGAAAATACCAGCCATTGCTGGCTGAAGACCTTGAGTTTAGTCTTCCATAGTTTAATGGTAGTGTTAATTTGAGACAGATTTTGGTATTGCATATGAAATTCAAAGCCTATCATATAGCCCTCTGTGTGTAGTACACAATCTGTGTGATAGTCCCAAAGTTTAGTTTTTTCTTGTCATGCATGCTTCTCTGCCAAATGCCAGAATCCATTGACCAAAAGATAGAGTAGTTTAGGAAAAAAAAACAAAATTACATAAATACGGAGCAAACAATGGCTGTAGTTTTGAATTGGTCTGGTATGACCAGATAAATAGAATACTGGATTGGAAGTTAGAATGGAAACCATATTTTAGCTTTGCTCATCACTCTGTTATTAACCTTAGTCTGCTTGCTTCAGTTGCTTGCATCCATAGGATAGATACAGTGATCCCTGGGTGAAATATTTATTTCAAAATTTCACAGCCTGATGCAGTAAAACACAATGCTGCAAAAATATCTGCATCACCAATATTCCTTAAAAGTCTGTGGGGAGATTATATTAAGAATGTGAGGTTTCTTTCATCTTCTGTAGTAAAATCTGACGATTGAAGCATACATAATTTGATGTATTTTTGAGAACTTTCTAGTTTTCTTCCAGTGGACAAATAGGGCCTGAAGTTTCACACTTCTACTTATGGAATTATCAGAATACTTAATTTTTCTAATGGAATTAGAACTATTTCATTATCTGTTAGAATAATATTAAAAGACTTAATTATCTAATGGAAGTAGCACTTGAAAGGCATAGCTGGTCAAACTTCTACAAAAGCTAGGATTTTGTAGAAAGGCAGCATCTGCTTATTTGACCATAGGTTTGGATTAAGATTAATGTGGTTCAAAAGTTCTCAAAAATTAATTGGTTTAGAGAAAAGGGTTTTGTTGGCATCAGGTGCTTAAAAATAGGCTGACCTTTGAGTGGAGTGCAAAGCAGCCATGCTCCAATTGGCCTAACACACCTGAAATCACTGACCTCTTTACACTCAAATTTAACATTTTAACAGTCAGAGGTGAGTAGTAGAAGTTAATAAAAGAGTCCTTCCAAGTGACCTTTATAGCAGTTCAAGGGGAGGAGAGAAAAGGAAGCCCTGTTAAGAGCTTGCCTGTTCACTGAGGTTGTTTGACAGCTTTCATTCAGACGTGTTTTCAGATGCTTCTGACTTAGATTGATCATTTTTAACTTTAAGTTCCCATAATGTGCAGTAGTCTCCTGTTGAAGTATTTTGAAAAAGTTCAATGAATACTGTTTAGTTGTATCTTAGAATGATATTAGTAAGGAAAATGTACTTGTTGTTTTTTGGCAGAGATGGGTGTGTATTCTATGAGACATTTAAGAGAATCTAAAAATAGTGAGAAACAGGGAGTAAGGAGGTGGATGTAAGAGAGGGATATCTGTTGCCTGGGAACCAGCCTTTGTGTTAGGCTGTAAACTCTTATCTAGAATATGTGATGTGAGATTTGGATGCTTGTGCTACTGGCTAATACAAGACATCTCATATTTCACCCTCTGGTGTTCCCCTCTGTGCACACTGAGCTACTAGCATCTGTAGCTAGAGGAAACGGGTTTTCTTGTATGAAAGATCTGAATCCTGCTGGTGACAAGTTGGAGGGTCAGTTTGATTCCCATTTTTGAATCCTTGTGTTTATCCTTAAAAATATCTGGGATGGAAAGGAATGGACTTGCAAAAATTAGGGATTTTCAGATCTGTAATTTCCTTGTAATGCTTCCATCCCACCTGTGCAGCTCTCTGTGGGGTCCTGCCATATTCCTTGTGCAGGCTGTGTGCTCCTCTGTGAATGATCCAGCCATGAGCTTGCTATCTGCAAAATTGCCTCATTTTAAGGAAAAGCTTGATAACAGTAAAGGGGATCAAATTGCCAGAGGTGAAAAGATAGTCTGATAATGAAGGAAGGAGCGTTCTGGTTTGGAGAACTGGGGTTTTTTTCTGCTGCTGCCATGAGGTTCTTCTGTAACACTGAGCAAGACACTTGGTTCACAGAAACTCGCTAAGTATTTTGCTAAATGCTAAATATATGGTGCTTGGGGCTACGTCTGCAGAAGTGCAGAGTAGTTGCATCTATGTCTAGGTTCAGTAGATCTGTTCTGAAAATATTAGGTGCAAGTGTCGGTATTCATCCGTACACACAATGGATACTACAGGTGGTGGTACCAGGAGCAAATCTCACAGGGATTCTCACAGATTTGAAAAAGACCTCACAATCCTTATTCCTCTGATGGTAAATGCAGAAATACTTATAAAGAAGCACATTCATGGCCTGTACGGAGTGCAGAAAGCAAGATTGAGCCGTGCACTGAAAAGGATTGAAAAGAATTCCTGGATGAGGGAGGGGTTCCTACTGGGAAAAATGTGAACCTGCAATTTAAGGTCATATCATAATGCACAAGGCAATGGCACAACTTGCGTTTCCTAACTTGACTTTGAAACCTTCATCTTCATTAATGTAGTTTTCTGGATATAAACTCTACAAATTCCATAAATTACTGAGGTCTTTTTGTAGTTTGAGTTCACAATATCTTTGGCACATCTAAATTATGTGTGTCAAATTAAGAGAGTCTGAGCTGATATCGCTAATCCTGCGGTTTGATGACAGTTTTAGCTTGAATTCATTTTCATCACTTTTAAGCGAACCTGCGCTTAGCTTGAAGTGCTTTTATTAAATACATAGTGAAATATAAGAATACATTTTGATTGCTGAAGATCATGTTTGTTATGGCAGACTGATTTCTTTAAATTTTGAATCGGTCAACCCAGAAACAATGGATTTTTTGCAGGTCTGTAATAAGAAACATATGCTTGTTTTACATCCAACTTGCATCTGAAGGAGAGCTACAGCAGATATAAAACTCATAAGAATTTTGATGAAACATCATGCTTGTCATTATAATGGAACTGTTTTAGCATTAGTATGGTAAACACATTCCTACTTGAAGCGTTTTCTCTCTAGATAGCAAAGGTCAAAGATTATCTTCAGGATTTCCCCACAGTGCTGCTGCACCCTTGTGGTCAGTTTTCATGGACTGAAACTTTGGGATAAGGGCTGCCCTTGCAGTGCGGAGCAGGCAGAGGCAACCTGAGCCACCGCTGCCCTGGGGTGAGACTGGGGCCGGAACTCAGTGTCCCATCTGGTATGCAGCTGACTTGAATGCCTTGAGTGACTTCACTTCTCTTAGCCTCTTTTAGCTACTCTAAGGCCCAAAGGGCTAAGATCTTGTAAATCCCTCAGTGTCAAATAGTCCTTGGCTCACCCAGGACTTCAGAGCTGGTGGTGCTGGGACCCAGTGACAGGCTGGTCTGATGCCTCGGGGTGCCAGCAATCAGGTGCACTTCTTCTTCCCTGGTGAGGTGGGTGTTCTCATGGCATCTGGAGCCCTCAATGCCTTCTGCTTGCTGGTGATTGAATGCTAGCTTATGCAGGCAGGCTGTGGGCTCAATTCCTTTTTCTTCACAAAAAGGTGTGGATTCACAGTTCCCTTCTCTGCAAATGCTTTAGTTCTCTAATTAACATGTTTTCTGGAGTGCAAGTAAGGCTGTTAGTCCCTTTGGCTGTCACTGTTCTGCTTTGAAAGGTGTAATTAACTGCACTGGGAGAGACTGTGACTCTAGTATGTTGCTTAGAGATGTTTCCTAAGCTGGTTTACAAGCTGCTTCAAAATAAGGGCAATGCCTGACTCCACCTGCCTAGAGGCACTTTCCTGCTCAGGTAATTACTGCCCGCCAGCTGATTGTCTTCACTCACGGCTTCTGCCCTGCTCAGCGCTCTCTTGTGGTACCCGAACCCTGAGCCAGCCCTGGCACCTGGACCAAGGAGCTAGGCAAGGGCTTGGGCGAGGGAGTGGGATAGACCCAAGGTTAGGAAACCACATGCAGGGATTTGGAAGAAGTGTAGGGAAAATAAGCTAACCTCAATCGCCTTTGCCCACTTTGGGGGTGTGCGGGGAGGGAGAGATGAGGTTGGGGCATTTATGTGTGGACCAAAGATGGCCACTGGGAAGGGGGAGAAAGAAAAATGTGGTTGAACACATTTTGGGAAATGGGACCGCTGAGCAGGACAGTGAGAAAAGAGAGGTATGTGGTGGTTTGGCAAAGCCCAGGGTGCTTTGCAGGCCCCTGCAGAGGGTGATGCCTCTGTGTCCTAACTTTGGGAACCCCAAGTTCATGGCATTCAGTGAGGCTTAAGTTTTCCCTAAAGAATATTTAAGTATCATCCACTGAACCAGATAATGAGTGGAGCCCAAGCTGTCCTTGTCCTGCCTCCAGAGTGCCTGGACACGACCTAAGTGTCCAACTCCTCTCGCCCAACCTCATCTGTTTCTTTCCATGAAAACTAGAACGGTTACAAGAGGATGCCCTGACAGCTACAGGGCAGGTCTGGGTTTGGGGTGCTCGCATCTCTGGAGTGAAAGAGGAGCACTGGATCTTTCTCTTCCAAAGCCCAAGCAAGCGCTGGAATTGCTGTTGCTGTTTTATGAGAGTGTGCTGCTTCAGCTCCTGCGCTGGGAAGGGATCTGGGGCTTGAAACCCGATCAGAAAGAGGTACCTCAGCACAGCTGGGCTGTGCTCTCCTCAGTGGTTCCTGAAGTGGTTCCCCACTGGCCTGTGCAGATCTGGTTCTTTGTGTCTAAATCTTACGGATTGCACAGGGAGGCTGGATAGCGAGACATGGAGTTAAATGCTGCTGTGCTCAGTATTACAACACCTAAGCCCTTTTATGAAGCCTCATACTCCCGCTGCGGCCCAGCAGATTGAAATGATTGTTTATAAGCAGCAAAGTTCAGAGTCCAAAGCTCAGATCTCTTCAAGGCACTTCAGAGGGTTTTTTTGTCTGCAAGTTGTGTTCCCCGGTGGAGTATTAGCTTAAAAAGATACTATTATGAAATAGTCATAAAAGCAGCTAGATATGTTTAGTTTACTTCAATTAACTAAAAATTCTCCAAGTCCTAAATGTTTCTCAGCTGTACTCTCACCCTGAAGAAGATGGAAGAAAACTCCTTTAATTTTCCACCAGTGTATAAGCAGGCCTCCAGCGATGCTCGGCGCCCAGCCTGCCTGCTGGAGCTCACGAGACTGTCACGGCAGTGTGGAGGTGGCTCTGATAAAAAGCAAAATGTATTCTGCTGCCAGGTGAGGTTTGGCTCAGCTCTGCTCTGCAAGTTTCAAAAGCCGAGGTACCAGAGGAGGGGTGAGATCAGCATTTCGGAGCTTTATGGAGGCAGTCATCCCTGCCTAGGAGCACTTAGGCTGTAGCAGGGCAAAGCCAGGACCCGGGTCTGCACTGACAGCAGCCAGAGATGCTTTATTTTTCTCAAAAAAAAACAGAATAAAAGAAATTCCAGGGATAAAGTAACAGCATATTTCCTTTCAGAAGTACAGCTGTCTTACAGAGAGACTGCTATTTCCATTATAGGACTGGTGATGTAATTATGACAGATTAGACGTTTAGATCTGTAGTTTAATGTTTGCATGTGGTAGCCCAGGTTCACCTGGCTTACCCCAAGGAGCATTGTTATCCGGCCAGTCCTTCCCCCAGGTCTTGAGGACAACTTCTGCTGGGAGCAGCATTTTCTGCTGGACAACTTGTACGTTTGCAGCCATTCATTAGTGCTGGTTCTTGGTGCAGAGCTTGGGGTACAGACTGCCGGGCTTTGCACAGCCTCGTCCTTATCTGATCACAGGCTTCTGCTGTTTCTCATGGAAAGGAGGGGTGTAGCCACCTCCACCCCTGGAGCTTTTGGGGATTTCTTTGATTCATTTTTATACTTAGCTTTTCATGTGTATATTGAACTCATTGGTGTGGCTGGACACCTCCAAAACAGCCATTAAAGCCTTCATACTTTATAGTGATTCAACAAGCTACTCCAAAAAGAACATGAGGAGGTATGCTTTGAAAGGGGACTTCTCTTCCAGCTGCTTCCATCCAGCACTTTAAAAACACATAAGACACAATAAAGTACATGTTGACATAAGTGAGCTTCAAAAAAACCATTGGATTATTTTGAAGGAGTATAAACACACGTGGGGAGAGTTATCATCCTTTACCCAGCAAAACAATTACATCAGTGCAGCTTGGACTGGGACCTGCCTTAAGATCTCCCAGATGTTGCGAACGGCACAGTTGCCGATCGGTTGCCCTGGGTAATTATAAACTGTCAAATGGAGGAGGGGAGGTTTGTTCTCAAAGAAACATGAAAGCCTTTTGGAGAATTGAAGAGGAGATCCACTGTTCATAGCTGACACCCAGAGCCACGACAGCCTCTGCTTATGTCTGGATTTGCCAGGCCAGTGTCATGGACATGTCTCAGAGCCTATCTTATGCTTGAGCTCTGGTGTGCTGCGTGGAGGGGAGGAGGCCCCCAGCAAGGAGCTTGCTGCTCAGAAGTCATGTTGGCAGCATCTCCCAGCCTGGGGTGAGGGACCTGCCACCCACCTCACTAGCAGAAGCCTGTCTGTCTTAAGGCAGGAGACGCCAGCCCTGACACTCAAACAGGAAGGGGGACCTGGGGAAAAGCTGCAGCCTTGCTGGCCCTGGGAGGAAACAACTCAGCTGGCCCCAGGGCTGGTCCCTGCTCGGATCTGGGCTGTGCAGCTGGAGGAGGGAGCCTCAGATGAGGTGTTGGTGCTGTGCTGCAGCACAACAAGCGTTCAAGACTTTGGGGGCTGCAAGACGACGGGCAGCAGGTCCCTGATGCTGTAGCTGGGTGGCTCAAACACTTACCAGAGTCTGTCCCCAGCTCAAAGGTGCGTTTTTGCAAGTGAGGCTGTGAAGCATTTGCTGTTCATAGCACAGAGGAGCTGTGGGCATGGGGAGCAAGAAGCCTGGCGAGCTTATGCCAGGAATAAGCCACAGCTCCTTTCCTCCCTGGGGGTGGGTGCTACGCCCTCCCACCCATGAGCAGGGCACTGGCCTCACGGGGTGCGCCGAGGCCAACAGCTCTCCTCTGCTCGGCCCTTTGAAGGACAGTGGTAGGCACCAGCATTCTGAAGAGCCTTCGGGACTCAGCAGCCCAAGCATTGGGAGATGTCTCAGCCTCAGAAAGAGGAGGGATTTCAGAAAGCCCGTGTGCCGGTGTTTCCATGGGGTAACGTGGGTTGGTGAGCTGCCTCTCCGAGGTCCCTTCTGACAGCCCCAGCTCCAGTCCCACTGGGGTCCAGCCATGCCATCCCTCTGGGCCATTTGCCCCCTCCCCAGGTGGTGAGTAGCTGGGGTGGCCATCCAGCTCCCCGCAGCCCAGGGCACGTGGCAGAGCTACCAGCTTGTGTCTGCCATCTCGCAGCAGTACATCAGGCTGTGAATGGTGGCAGGTGAAAACTGGAAGTGGTGCCATGCCGCTGCGGTGACATGGCCTCTGGCAGAGGGCGAGGAGGACAGCCAGGCAGCGACCCCTCCGGGTGCCCTGCCCGAGGCGGTGAGCGACAGCCCCAGCAGCTAACACTCCCAGAGCTGTGGGCCGGGTGCCGCGGCAGAGGGAACACAGGCACCAGGCCCACGGCTCTGGCTTCTGTTACCGGCATGTCGCTGCTTTACCCGCACTAGCCCAGCGGGGTTGCTGACCCCCGGCACAGAGCGGCAGCAGAGCGGGGTGCGCACTGGGAGGGTGCGCTCACCCATCTCCCTCACAGGAGCTGCCCAGTGCCAGAGATGGATGTGGCTTCATCAGCACACAAGGGTGACGAGCTCAGCAGTAGGTCGGCTACACAAAAATGAACCCCTGGCAATGCCAGTCCCCCATGTCGAGGGGCGGTTTCGTCCTGGACTCAATGGCAGCAGCAGGGAGAAACATGTCGCCCATGGCCAGCATCGCCCATCAAGGCCAGCTCACCCCGCCGCAAGGTGGGGCTGTGCTGTAGCAGTACGAGCACCGCTGGAGCGTCCTGGCATTGTCTTCTTCTCTTTTTTAATTTCATTTTTCAGGATGACAACACTTTAGAGGTTTATGACCAACAGGAGAATTTACTACTAAGTCATATACTGATGTAATGAAATCTAATATATGCTGTGTAATGAGTTATGAGATGTTATTTAGTTTCAGGGTTTTATTACTTCAATCAGTTATGACCATATTTCCTTTTATATGATTGCTCACTCTTTAAACATACCAGATGACTGTATAAAGAACACCTAATAAAGTCTGGAGATGTTAAAATATAAATGTTTTAATTTTTGCCATAAATTTATTTTAATTCTACCAATGGTGGCTTTTGCGCTGGAAGTGGTGCAGTCCTTGTTAGCAGTGCAGACCTCGGTAGCGTTGTCTTGGATCCTTTGTGGGAAGGAGCTGAGCAACCCTGCTTCAATATAAAGCATAGTTAGTCACCAGTGCTCACCCTTGGTGATTACACACAGAAGTGGAAGGGTTTTTAGAATAAAACTAGAAAGACAGAAAACATTGATCTGTGATATAAGTCATTGTCTTAATTATCCTCTCATATTTACCAGCGTAACTGCAATATACTTGTCCTGGTTTCTACCAGTCTTCAGGAGGGAAGAATCAATCAGGCTTATGGTCTTCAGCATCAAAATCAAATATATAAATGTTCTGCCCATGCACCTTTTGGCAATCCTCCTAATTTTTCCACATTTATGCATTGTATTTTAAAGTCATTCGGGATAACGTCATAGCAGTGGAATTATATAGCTGTGAAATAAGATCAGAATCAAGTCTTTAATAAATCAATGTTTAAGCGAGTGAAGGACTTCAACTGCTTAACAATTGCAGGAACCAAGTGGTGTAGAGTCCCGGTCGTGATATGTTCATAGTGAGTGTTGAGTTCTCAAAAAATATTGTAGAACACATTTCATGATGGTTAACAACTCTGCAGAAAGAGCCTGTGTCCGTGTTAATACAGATTGCGGCTGTTGTAAGGCTTTAGCATGCTGCTGCTATCTAGCAAGCCACCCGCTGTGGGCGCGCAGAGGTCTCCAGCACTGCTGGCTGGGGTCCTGCATGGGTGTCACCTGCATGGGGGGCCCCAAATACATCTAATTACAGCTTTCTAATTTCCTCCCCACCTCTGCAACAGGCTGCACTTGCATGATTTATTTAGCCTGATTGAAGTCCCCACGGCCCCTGTAGCAGGGACTCGCTCTCTCCTGCATCAGGCTGGGTATTTCTGCCCAGGCCAGGTGCCGGTCCTGACATGAGGACAAGGTACCATCGCAGAGCTACTGCAATGGAGTGGTGAAGCAGGGAACGGTCCCCTCTGTCTGCAAGCTGTTGTTATAGGGGCTCAAAAGCAGCAGTCGACAAACAGTTTTGTATGAGACCTTGAAAACGGTCTTTGCAGCAGAGCATGCATTTCTGCTGTGCTCATACAAGGCGCAGGGCTCTGGTGCCTGGGCTCACTCCGGCTGCTCAGCAGCACAAGGGAAACCAGCCTGTGCTGCGCTAGGCTTGGAGGCTGAGCTGCTGCTTTCACGGGAGAGAGGTGAGCTGGGAGGAAGGGAGCCTGGCAAACCTGAGCGTGCTGTAGACGTTTGTCTGGCCAGCTTCAAGGGAGGGAAAACTGCCTGTGAGTTACAATTTAATTTAGAATTTGTAGCAACCAGAAATATTTTCAGCATATTTAGTCTGCTGTGACTGTGGCTACCGCCTGTATTACAGCCCAAGGATGACTTTGTTTGGAGTGATGATCCCTGCTGCTCTATTGCCTGCGGCAGAAAGATGCCAGAGGCCCAGTGTGGCAGAAGTCCCCTCCTCATCCCCATCCCAGCCTCCGAGCCCTGCCCCTGACCAGCCTGTGCCTTGTTTTAGCTGTGGTTAGTATTTTTGCCATCTGTAAACCCCTCCTTCTGGTTCTGCAAGGCAGGGTGTCATCTCAGGATAGTCCCTCCTGACAGTTGTTTATCAATTCAATATTTTTTTTTAATTGTACGTACATCAAGACGCTGTACTTCTCCTAGTATTTATTTGATTATTGATAGAGATACTAACAGAAGGGAAAAAGTTCTAAATGACCCATCTTGCTTCTCCATTCTATTAATATCTCTATCACTAATTGGATAAATTTTAGGAGAAGAATTACAGCAAGTAATGAAATGAAGACTTTGCTATTCACAAATCCAGGATAATAATTCAGCCAAAGAGAATCATACATCAAATAAATGGCCAAGCATACTTAAAATATGTCTTTGTACAGTAACAAGGCACAATTTAATCCCATTAAGAAAATGTTGGCAGTGGCTCAGTGTTTGGGAACATGCCACTGAACTGTCCTGCTGTAACCTTGGATGTAGGAAAAGTTGAGACAAAGCAGTGTACTCAGTTTGACACGTCTTTGCCCTTTAGGTCCTTAATGATGCAATGAATTACTAAAGCATTTAATACTGTTTAGCTGCAGAGACTGTCTTATATGCAGAAGCTAAGCGATAACATGCTTGCTCAATGTGCCCTATCTGCTGTTTCTTATGCAAAGTTTATTTGCATCTCCATAAAACACAGACTTCTGAGCTATCTCAAAAGAGCAAGTCCACATATTATTTTAACTTGCAAGAAACAAAATCTTTGTTCCATATATCTTACTTAAAGGATAAAAAGACAGGTAGGTTAGTTTCTCACTAACCAAAAATTTAAGAAAAACATTGGCTCTTTTTCTCAGGTTTTATTTTTCACTTGGGTTACTCTGCTTTTACTTTGTCCCCCAGTATTTTCAGTAGGATCTGCAGTACTTTTCTTCTCTCTTTGTATGTGGCACTCAGCTGCCAAAACAATTGAATTCTCTTATTTCTAATTAAGAAGGGTTTAATATGTACCATAGAAAAGATAGTATGGCTAGATGCATTTCTCATGGCCACATATTATATCCTTGGAGTTTTAGCTATAGATCTTGGAAAAAATACCATGTGGATAGTTTAAAGCATTAGATTTTCAAGACGAAATCACAGATCATTCAGTATAACCTAAGACCAGCGGCGCGCTGGGGGGTCAGCACAATGGGGGGTCYGCTGATGCGGAGTGCTCCCCACTTCTCTGCAGCTCAGTGGGGTGTTGGTGCTGCTCCTCCCCACGCACACAGCTTTCTTCTGATCGGTTGGTATGGCACTTCCCCGATTTCTGTAAGCACGGAAGGAGAATGGGTGCTTTGAGTGTTATTAAAATATGCAAGCATTCCGAGTCAGAGGTATCAATATTCAGTGCTGTCCACTGATTCTCTATGACGGTCTTGCCCTTAAAATATCAGCTGTGTGGTTTTCCTCTGCTGTTACTTGCAGTATCATGTTGTTGTGCGGAATGAATTACTTGACAGAGCTTTGTGTCTCTTTGTACTGTAACAGCTTCTAGAAAAATTCAAACTGACAGTTCCTATAGTAAGGCATGAGGAAATACGTTTGAATAGTGCATGTGTTTTATAGTGCGAGGTCAGAGAGTACTACATACATCACAGGCTACAATGGGGAATAAGAGGGTAACTATAGATATATGCACAACACATAAACATGAGTGATTATTTTTTAGCTCTTGATCCATCCTCTGGCATTTGCTGCCAAACCAAAGGAAAAAAAAATGCTTTCCCCCTTCTGTGTGACTGCAGAAGAAGTCTTTGCTCCACAGAATGAGGTTTAGAAACCACAGAAAGCAAACAGCATGGCCCATAGCAATGGGATGGCCCCATTTTTCTTGCATGAGTCGCGGTGCTAAGGAGCTGGCATGGATGCTCAGAGGGGCTGTGCTCCCATGCCAGCGGCCCCACCGTCACAGCCAGGATGGGGTGACCATGCTGCTTCCAGCAGGTTTCCTTTGAGGAGCAGAGGAGCAGGACGGCTTGGTGGGTCCATGTACCCTAGGTGGGCTCAGCACCAGCGCTGGCTCCTAAGTGGCTCTCTGCCGCCGACAACCTCGCATCGACGTTTTAAGGGCAGCTTGCTGACAGCAGAAGCAATATGACAAAAATTAGGTAGGCAAGAGGGATTAAAACATGTACAATTGTGCAGAATTTGTTAGGCTCAATTACATGAGTCAGGAACTAGTGAAGTGTTTGAAGACCTGGAAATAATTCCAATTTGTCATATCAGGAGTCTCCTTCCCAGAAACAGGCTGTGGAAGCAGAGGCAAGTCCGCCATATGGAGAGCAGATGCCTCAAGGGAGCTGAAAAGAAGATACTTTGCTAGTACTAAAAATATTCAGTACAAGGAGGTGATAACAAGTGCTTCTAAAGAAGAAGCAATTATTTATCATCGAGTAGACAATTTTTACTGTTTCCTAGAACACAAACCTATATGCTCAAATAATCCCRGACTGTCGCAGTGAAGAGGCACTGATTCACAGCTTGGGGCAGAAGCTGTAATAGTAAGCAGATTGCACATCTTGTTTAACCATCTGCTTTTTAAAGCACATTTTATCACAGGCTGTATCACGCTGAAAAAAGGTAGGGAAATAGGAAGACAATGAGTTACCGGTGTACAATTGGTTTGATGTGCAAACCAGTATGGTTGCCTTTGCCATTTGCATCTTTGATGTTTTACTTTTTAGTGCTTTAATTAAGAACTGTGTCGTGGAGATTGACTCAATTTATAACCTCAGTACGCTGGTGTTAGATGGCTCCTGTGAGAGCCGCCTCCGAGTATACCAAACCTGCTTAAACATCAGGAATGAGGCTTGAGAGATGAACTTCATCACTGCCTTCAGGTGCCTTAGGAGATGTTTTAAGGAAGGATCCCATTGAGYGAGGAAGCTCAAGTACAGCTTGAAGTTAAATGAAGCTCTGCCTGCTCTGTAAGCAAAGGCATGCAGCTGTGGCTAATGCCTGTGTAAGTACCAGTCACCACGTGCTTGTGTTATTCATGTCCCAGGTAGATGTTTGGGTTTTCCTCCTGCCGGAGCTGCTCTGCTTCCTGAGCAACAGACCAAGAGCTATCGACACAGCTCCCTCAGCTCCTGCAAAACTCCAGCAAATTACTGCAYGGAAAGATAAAGCAATCCCAGTAAGGTAGGGCTGTGTGGCCTATTCCCTGGTGCTGAGGTGAGATGAGCTGTAATAGACCATCTCCGACAGATGTTCATCTAATGGGTTCTTAAAAACCTCTAATGACTGCGCTCCCCCAGCCCACAAAGGTAGCCTGCTCCTGAGCTTATCTTTGATTATAGCTGGGAAGTTTGTCCTAACATCTAATCCAAATCTCCCTTGCTTCCAACTAAACCTATTACTCCTTGTCCCACTCTCAATGGACATCAGGGCAACTGATTTYCATCCTCTTTACAGTAATTTTCAAAGGCTGTTATCCTGCTCCCTCCAGTCCCATCCATCTTCTCTTTGCTAGACTAAACAACCCCAAGTTCTTTCAACCTCTCCTCACAGGTCAGATTTTATAACTTTCTTAACACCCTTGTTGGTCTCTCGGGGCTTTCTATTTCATTTACGTCTTTCTTAAAAGGTGATGCCCAGTGCTGGATGCAGCACTCGAGCTGAGAAGTTTCCAGGACCATGAAGTTACCACCCAGCCCTTGGCTTTCCCGTCCCCATGGGTACACTCGTGGGTGTCACTGTGGTCACTCGGTCTGTGCTTTTACCCCACAGTAGCTTCCAGGTCTCTTCTGCTGTCCAGTCAGCCACCCCCCATTTCAATACAAGTCCTTCTGACCTCCTTGCACTTTGCACGTGTCTCTCTTTGGTTCCATTTGTTGATTCTGGAAAACCTCTCTGATTTTTTCATCGCTATTTTGAATTTTAATCCTGGGCCCCAATATGCTCGCAATCCTCCTGGCTTAGTGTGATGGGCCGATTTTGTAAGCATACTTTATTCCATTATCCGAGTTACTAATGAAAATATCAAACAGAAACAGGCCCCAGACAGACCCTGGGTGACCCCGTTAAAAATCAATTTTCAGTTTGATGGCAAACCGTGATAAGTTCAGCATGTTTTTCAACCACTTGTGCAACCACTGACTAATGATTTCATCTGGCCTGTATTTCCTTAGCTGGCCTTATAAGAACGTCACGGGGGACGCATTCAAATGCCCCACTCTAGTCAAGGTAYGTATTGCTGCTCCCTGCCTGTCGCCAAGAGAGGAAATATCTTTGTTCTTCCGCATCAGATGTGCCTTGGCCGTGCCGTGCCAGGCTGTGAGGAGGACTCCTCCTGCCCCACCAGTTGCAAGGCATCAGTTGGGGTCAGGGAAGTTTTTGGCAATAGCCATTTTAAAACTGTAAAAAACCGCAATGTTAAATACAGCGTTTCTTACTGCTGATAAATGCTGGAGTCTGCAATGATCATGAGTCTGTAATCCTACTACCAAGCACCCAAGGAAACAGCTAAGGGAAGGAAGAGAGCAAGGCAGCATCCCGCACAGGCCGCAGCCTGTCCCGAGGCTCCTTCCCTCGTCCTGCGTCCGCACCTGGGTTCATCCATAGCCCCCTCCAAACCAAAACCCAACACATCTGGTAGCCAGCAGTGAGAGCAGCAGCACCCACAGCCCCGGAAAGGCCAAGGGATGTCATACTGTTGCCATTTCAAGGTAAAAATCATTCCCCTTGATTCAAGACAGGATTAACATTTCCATGCAGCCCACGCAGGGAGTTCAGAAAATGGAGAGACGTTGTTTTACCCAGACCAAGAAGGGTGACCGCCACAGGGAAGGGAAGCTTGGGGAAACCTCCTTTGGTGGAGGATCCCCCAGCAGAAGGAGAAACGTCCTCCTGGGAGAGCACAGGAGAAGGCTGGCTCCTCAGGCACAAGCTTGAAGAAGATGCTCCAGGAGCGACACGACTTTGTTATTCATCACAAGCGAAGAGACAAATAATTTTTAATATACATATTGATTGCCTGGGGCCGGGTGTGCACGGGGTGCCACAGCGGCCTCTGCGGCCACGGGATTCGGGGCAGAGCCTTTTGTACTGGTAGCTCTGGGCTATGTATATTGCACCTTTACATTCAATTTGATACTGCCTTTAGCCTGCTGGCCCCCTGCCAGCACAGCTGCAGAAAGGTTGGGGAAATTTGCCATTATATGCTTGGGAATTCTTCTGGAAAGCAAGTTTCACCTACTGCAGTGGAGGTGGATAGGGCCTGGGTTTCTTTTTGTCCTGAAATGCTCATCCCCACTTAAAATCAGAAGTAAGATGGAGTTTAACATTAAAATATTCCAGCTTGAACCTACAGGACCACTGGAAATCAGTGTTTAAGACTGTTTCAAAAATGCACTGAACTCATGCCCCAGATGAAAACCTGTGGAAGCAAAACATTGCTTTAACCTAGATCCAGTCAGTGTTGCTAACACCAGCGAAGACGATGCTCTCAACCCAGATTTTGGTGGACACCTTCAAAAAGCACAGAGATGGATGACCTGCTCAGCCAGTGGCACAACCCCAGCCCGCTGCAGGGCTTTGGGCAGCCTTGCCCACACGCTGCCCGGCCGGCAGCCAGCCTTCCCCTGCCTTCCAGGAGTGAAATCCTGGTGCAAAAATCTACACTGGCACCAAGCGCCCTGACTGCTACACCCTTCAATGGCAAGAGGGTTATTTTCAAGCCTAGAGGAAGATGATTGCAAGGACACAAATGATTAAAGAAAGAGACACAGCGGACTTTTATCTGTTTCTTATCAGGAAAAGCGTAAGTGATGTTTTAGGTTTTCAAGAATATCCTAATTCAGCATTTTGCTGCAGCAGGGTGGTCACTGGGCTTTGGACCACGGCCCAGCCAAACAGAATGGAGCTTTTCATCAGTTAAAATCCAAGAAGGGAATAATGATCTCAGAGTTTTGTATTTATCATTGGATTTGGCCTGCTGACCCGCCTAAGGAAAGGCAATGGCTTGAAACAGTTTTCACAAAGCCAAGACCTAAATGGCTGCAGTAAAAATTAATTTTATCCTGATCTTTTCTTTTTTTTTTCCCCAAATACACATATTTCTGTCATGTTTGGATAAATCCTGCCCCCCCAGTTCCCTCCGCGTGGTCAGCACAGCTCTCCACGCTCCGAAAGTCTAGGCCGGCCCAAAGATGTCACTGTCTTGGCAATGACTGGCACACCCCCAAAGAGGGCTGCGTGGAGTTATGTGGAGTTATGTATGATTCAGCAGCAACAAGTGTGAAAAGGCTGAGACTGCTGGCGCTCGCCCTTCATCAACCTTTTCATATTCCTGGCACTCACTCTGAGCATTGCTGGCTGCAGATATTTAAAGAGCAAAAAGAGCGAGTACTGCAGTTAGCTTTTTTTTTTTCATTTAGCATTTTTCCCTCCTCTTTGTTCATTTAAGCAGAAATTTCTGCTTTTATGGACATGAAGAGCTTCCCCTGGCCCTCTTAGCACCAGCATGGGCCATCTTGTTCTCCCAGCAAGCGCTGCTCAGTGATAAGCAATACTCCTTGTCCCAGCAACCTTTCTCCTCGGGGTAGGCACTTTTCCCCCTTACCCAACAAAACATGTGGGGTTTGGGTGGTGAAAGCACAGGGGTTTTCCGTCGTGTGATGGGAGAACATGGTGGGGCACAAGCACTGGCTGAAGTGATGGGGCGTCTTACATGTTCCCCTTACAAGTTGCCACATGCCAAGAGATCTCTGCATTTTTGTCAAAAGACTGGACATTACTGCTCTGTGAAAACCTAAAGACCTTCACACCAAAACAAAGCATAACGTAAAAAAACCTCTGAGAAAAGACTACGGGATTTCCATGCTTCCCAATACACCTATGGAAAGTGAAGACAAAATCCCTTGCATGCTACACCTATAAAAGCATGCTACAAAATCCCTTTATGTGTGCTACATCTTGAAGCCCTGTGTTTCTTCCTTCTGATACATTTTTTCTGGTATGAAATAGGGGCAAGATCTAGGGCACCTAAAAATCAACTAAATTGGGACTTCAGACTTGAAAACCCACCTAGATCCAAGCCTGTGATTTAGTCTCCGGGTGGTCTCCTCCCAGGGGGTACCTACATTTATTGGGCACTTCCCAGGTCCCTGGCACCTAATTTCTGTCATCCACATGTCCCTCAGGCATGATGGTAATTGTTAATTGATGTTAAATTAATTTGGTGGTGGGTGGAGGTTTTGAGGAGGGATGTTCAGAGAGCCAAAACCACCACGACAGGCGGCATTACTTTACATGTGCGTTGGCTGCCTCAGCAGAGCTGCCGATGATTAAACAGATGGAGCCTGATTTATCAGCCGAAGATGGTCTCTCAAAGTTCACTGCGAGCAGCACTGCTTGCTGCTAAATCCAGAATTGAATTCACTTTCAGATGAAAGCAAATTCACCTATGGTTCTGACAGCAAAAGAAATCACATGCTTAAAGACAAATGAGATGTATATTTGCTTTTATTCCTCTTTCCCACAATATACACGATTGCTGGAAATTCTTTCTTTCCTGTGCGCAATCTTTTTTTTTTTTTTCTGTTTATTTGCCCTGATTCGGAGCTGACAGCTGTTTTTACCTACGAGAACCAGCTCACAGAGGCACTTCAGGATATAAAGCACATTTATGATAAGACACCTGATAAATCCCTTTACGTTCCGTATCTTTCCTGTAAAGCTGGGGAGGGGGGGAGCGGAGAAGGAGAAAAGACCTGCTTTAGGATGATGTCATAGCTGTTGGGCACATCTGCCCCAAATTAAATTGCCATCTAAAGGGCTTATTTCCCAAACATATTTATTTTCAGCTTTGAAGGAGACATAAAGCAGTGTATCCCTTCAGTTTGCATTTGGGGAGTCTCTGAAAATTTGGGATCGCCCTTCACAGTATGCCAGCAAGATTTACTAGGGCCGAGTCTCTCAGGTGATGATGCTGTACAAGTTGCATGAAAAATGAATCTTCCTTGGTTCCTTGATTAAGTTGTGACTCACAATAAATCTTCCAGAGAAATCAAGCCTGTCTTGCTAAAAGCATGAGGGAACTTTGCAAAGCCCTCTAAGAAGGTGTGAGAAAGGGATCTCACCTGTAAGAAGAAAGCTTGCAAAAATGAACCTGTTCAAATTTTAAAATATCCATTCTCCATCTTTCACAGCTAACTCTGCATGCATGCCAGAATTTGAAGACAAAAATGCAAAAGGCATAGAAATAAACAATGTTTAAACACACCAAGGATAAAACACTTGCAAATAGGCTGCTTTGTCTGCTGCAATACCAAAAAAAAAGTAACAGGAAAAAGAAAGAAGAGGAGAAAATGCAGGAAAACTAATTTGTTTTTTAATACCTTCTATGCAGTCTTTCCCTATGAAGGCAGCCAGACTATATGGCTTCCAGGTGGTAAAGAAGAGGGAAATGCTGCACCAGACACAAACCCCGTCCTCGTGCTGCCTGCTGCCTTGCAAACTGCAGGTATGCCCAATGTGCCCATTGTGGCAAAGCCCCATGTGACAAGGGAGCCATCTCTTTTGGCTTTGGCATCTGTTCCTGAGCAGACCCCGTGGGCCCAGCGGCTGTGATAAAGCTGTGCCTGTGTGTGGCATGTGCTGTGCCGGAGGGAAAGACCCCGGTACCGCCCAGGCAGCCCGGCCAGCTCAGGCAACCTGGATGCTGAGTGCACGGGCATCGTTTTACAGAAGCTCCACTAAAATCCATGAACCTGTCATTTGCCCATGGTAGTTACTTAGAAATGGAGTAAAAATGCCCAAAAATGCCTCTTTCAAAGCACCTGGCAAATAGCATCCAAATGCAGCAAAACCTTTCAGCCCATCTAGAAACCATGGCCCCGGTTTTGTGCTGATGTAAACCAGCGCAGCTGGTGGAGGTATGCTGATTTACACCAGCTGAGGAACTGTTCCTATATTTTCACCTAGTTCATGAAGATTTATATACTAATTCCCTGCAAAGCATTATAATGAAAAAAAGAATCTTTTAGCTGGGTCCACAAGTCCTATTTCATAAGTAAGTTATCTCAGCCTTGCTGGGTCAGATCTTACTGAGAGGACGATACATCCAGGGCTGTCATGTAAATCATTTCCTTTTGAATACTTATGTCTAATCAACTTCAGACCTTGTTTTGGACACATTGTACGTTTCATAAGCTGAAGAACTCTCTCTGATGAAATCCTTGCCTCCTCACCCCAAAATACATCTGAACAAAATTGTCCCATCAGGAGTTCAGATAATTGCTTGGCCTTTCCTGTCAGTCATAAACCAGACCGATCCAACTTTTTTGGACACTTCCCCACACTTTAATGTGCTTTTCAAACACATTCCGAACAGCATAACAGAATAGGAATGGTTGCTTTTATAAATGTGTGGTACTTTATATGCTTAAGCAAAGAAATCAGAGACTCTCTTTGCTTGTGCCATATGTATTATTGTGTGATAAAAATTTACCAGCATGTAGTTCTGCAATTATTGTTCTTACAGCTCCATTAGTCTTAAATCTTATTTATGTACCATGGCCTTTTTTCCTTCACTGGAACTCCCAGGCTCTCCCTTTTCTTGCGCCAAAACTTATGAAGCACCAAGTAGTCCAGGCACAATTTGAAGACTCGATCTTTCTCATGCCCAGAGCGAGTATATTTAAGAGCGATGCCTTTCTGCTCCCACCCACAAACTCCTTCAGGGTCCACAGCCGCACAGCTCCTTGGATCTTACAGAGGTGGCCGGTGGCTGACACAGCAGGACATTGGCACCAAGCGAGGTTCACACTCGCTGCCTGGCCAGCGCAGCATCCG
Organism: Phoebastria nigripes; assembly: GCA_035582835.1. NCBI lineage: Eukaryota > Metazoa > Chordata > Aves > Procellariiformes > Diomedeidae > Phoebastria > Phoebastria nigripes. The sequence goes on along the minus strand of JAYKAV010000511.1, from coordinate 661,519 downwards.
CCACGCGGGGATGCAGCTTACAACAGGGAGAAGCCAAAGTCCTTGTCGGGGGCTGAGCCGGGATGCTGCCCAAGCGTTGCTGGGGGCAGCAGAGTGAGATGTCTGCGTGGAAGGCATGGCATAGACTCAGCAAAAGCCAGCGGATAGTTTTCTATTGACTGCTGAGGGGGCCATGATTTTCTGCCCCCAGCCCTCCTTGACAGCCTGATGGCATGCGCAGGAGAGCTCGGGGAGGTGAGGAAGATTTGCTGGTGGAAGCCCGGCACATTTCTGCCGGTGAATGGCAAGCCGCCCCGCACACTTGGACAGTGCTAAATCCTGAACAATGGGAAGCATTACAAATATTCAGACATCACAGACTCGGGTTTACCAAGATCACAGTCTCGAGTTGAAAGCCTGGGAATTCCTCAAGGAGAAGGTGTGGTCTGGGGCAGTGCATGTGAGCTGAGAGCTTTCCAAGTGCCTCTGCAGCTCTCAACATCTGATGAGAAGATTAAGTTCATGGGCAAAACACATCGTGAAAATGGAAAGCAGGCTGCTGCATTTATCAGTAAGTTGAAAGGACAAAATGTACATGAATGTTCAAAAAGAAAAATCTCTAAAAGGCCATTCTACGTCAAGAAGAAATCTTTCCAAGGAGTGGAAAACAGGGACCTGCAGGGCTCGGGTGCCATGGAGGAACTTCACTTCTGCACCTGAGTCCTGGCTGCGTAAGTGGAGGTGCAGAGCCATGTCGGTAGCCTCACAGACCGTTAGAATGCTAAGCCTATATATCTCATAGGTCCTGCAAACAGGAGAGGCTCCGTTAGACATCACAGTGCCTGTTTGAGGTGTCAGCCTCTCGGCAGTTTGCTGGAAGTCTTTGCTACCTAGCAGGGATGACAAAACTGAATATAACATGACTCTATCTGCCACAGTTTAGAGTTTAGCACTTTACACCATCAACAAAGAGTAATCTCGAAATGAGTGGTGTTTCTGATGCCGGTGAGTGACACACAGGGCAGGGTTTTGGCTCCAGCACAGYCTCGTGAGAATACGTGCTCATGGGTTTCAGGTCTGTAGGTGTCGCAGAAGCACTCCTGAAGCTCATGCTGGCTTTATCATTTTGCAGCGTACCTTTGTGAGCCTGTAGTATCAGGCAGAGTTCTCGCAGGGTTTGTAAGTTGTCCTTTGAGGACATGCAAAAAAGCATGAATCCTCAGAAAGTGTGTATTCTCTGCAAAAGCACCTGCAGCAAAGGCCACTGGAGTCCCTTGGGTAGCTGTTGCACCCATCAGGTTGACAATGCCCATGGACCAGCACATACTGAGCTGCTTTTCCCCAAACTTTTCACGATTTCAGGACTTACACTAAGTGTAGGAAAATAACTTTCTATTTTTCATAGCCCTGCATTTCTCCTCTTTGTTATGTGAGAAAAGCCCTTATCTCATCATTCCCCAGTGCTGTGAAGGCTTGTGTGATTTCCAGGCTGGATGCCCACTGTTCCAACCTTTACCACCTTGTTTCCTCACCTCAGATGCTCTCTATAGCTGCTTCATGTCTCTGCTGTCATCCCTGTTTGATCCTTGCAGTGCGCAAGGCAAGCATCATATGGAGAAATCGGTCTGCGGGCTGCTGCTTTGAGCTCAGAAATGAGCATGCAGAACAAATGAACACAGAAATGAGGTCAGAGATTTTCGTGAAGTCGGGGCACTTCAGCGGTACAGCCCCACCCCAGGAAGTATAAACAAAGTCAAGTGAACTGCCCCCCAATAGACCTGTCTGACTGTCACACAGGCATTCAGGAGACACGCCGAATGGCGTGTGCGTGTGTGCCCGTGTGTCAGAAGCGGACCGACAAGAGGGAAAACACACCGTGGGGCGGTGCCGGGGGCTCCTCCGGGGCCCCTCCGCCGCCCCGGGGCCGGATCCGGCCTCAGGGGGCGGCGGCGCGCCTCGCTCTGGCCGCCAGGTGGCGCTGTCGCCCCGGGCACGGCCCGGCCGCCCCCGCCGCCAGCCGCGGGGAGCGGGAGAGGAAGGACGCTGCCCCCGGGAGCGGCCGGCGGCGGGGGAAGGGGCCGCCCCTGCCCTCCTCTGGCCGCTTTCCCCGCCGGGGTCCGGGCACACCGGGCTCTCCGGGCCGTCTGTAAGCGGGAGGTGCGAGGAGGAGGTCAGGAAACACGAGAGGAGAGCCGTTACACCGCGTCCCCCTCCCCAGCCTGTGCACCCCTGGGTGCAAGGGGCGGTCTTGGCCTTGAGGGAAAAAAGACTGCTCGGGGCCCATGGGCCCGTTCCTACATAGCGCGTTCAGTGTTACCCCGCTGATGCCTGGGACACTCCAGTTGTTTACATCAGGTGCGAGTATGATCCTTATTTTCAATCGAACCTATCCCCCAGGAGGGTTTATTCACAGGCTGCCCAGGTTTTTCACTTCTGTCGGTTTGTTTTGAGTGACGCATGGAAAGGCTCAGTGATTTTCGCAAGGACCCTCTGAGGTAGCAATTTCTCTCAGAATAGAAGAAAAAGCCTTCTCAATGCTCAGTGCCTCGTACTAACCTCTAAAATACATCATGTAGTTCAACCACTGTGGTTTGGTCCTGCTATGAACTGGTCTTCTATAGACAAGCATCTTTCTTGGCTCTTCCCTCTGATCATTTTATTCTGTGCTGGTGGCTCTGAGCTCCCATCTCTGCCCAAGGCACTTGCAGCAGCATCACAGTGTCATTTAGCAATGGCTCACTTTAGTTCAGAGACATCTGGTATTGAAGCAAGTACAAAATTCAGAAGTCCATCACAGTCCAGACATGTTCCCCCAAATTCAGAGACCAGATCCCTGTCCCAGTTCTCAGCAGTCATCGAGTCCAGGCAGCATTTCATTGCCCTCCAGTTGTTTTCTCCGCAGCTCACTGCTACGGGCACTGCCAGGTCTCCCTGTGATGTGCTCCGCTCCCTTCCCAGGCACCTGGGCAAAGGGCAGCCTATGACATCTTCCAGTCGCCACCTGCTGATGTTTATTTTGGCCCTCCTACAGGTGTTTCCAAATGGCTTTTGTGGGAGAAACATGGGAAACAAGATTTAGGGCAACGCATTGAAGGAATTGGGAGACTGAAGGTGAAAAGTCCCCCGACTGACATCTGCTCTTCTTGCCCCGGTACGAGCACGCAGCACCGAGTCCCTCGGGAGAGGCAAGGGGCGTCCGCAGTTCTCAAAACTGAGGCTTAGGAGTTTATCCAGAACCCAACCTCTGCTCCGGAAAACCTGTGACTTCGGAGACATGTGGGGTTTGGACGGGCTGAAAATGCAGTGAGAGCAGCAGATTTTCTTCAGAGGTGTGGATGCTGTTGTAGGCTTCATGAGGCATCAGTAATGAAAAATGAAGTTATTTTAATAAACAAACATTCACATGTAACCATTAGAAGGTGAAGTCAGAAGTTTGGAGTTGGTTTGCATTTTAACAGACACGGAAATAACAACAAACTGAGGAAACATGCTTGTTTGTAAGGCTGCCTGAGCAAAGGCATACGAGTCAGACTGAGAGCCATCAAATTTACAATAAGGCAGTCCTCGATGGAGCTATCAAGGAACATGATTCCAATAAGTTATACACAATGCTGGCCTTGTTTTCTAAACATATGCATTAATTTTTTTTTGTAAGAAGCCCATTACRTTATTTTTGGCCAATGCTCTCCTTTTCTATAGCTCTGATAAAGCTCAGTCTGTGAAATATTTCTTCAGCTACCTCAAAGCAAGTGTTGACATCAGCAAGAAGGAAGCAGTGCTAGAGCAAAAGAAATGTATATAAGGGAAAGCCCAGGCTGTGATTTCATGTGATGAAATAGAAGATGCCCTGCCAGATAGGGAAGTGTTTTTATTGACTTGTCCTGGAACTTAGTCCTTTTGCTAAAGAAATACTGTGGGATTTCAGGCACAAATGAGCCTTGATGAATTTTGAGGCAAAAACTGATGTCGATTAATTATTCGGTAAGATTCATGCTGGGGAAGTCTCCCTATAACATGCATTTCTCTGGTTTCCATTCCTTGTCATGCTGCTGTTGGGGATATTGAACACCTCCTGCTGTGGAATCCGTGCCCCAGGAAGGGGACGGCATCAGCCGAGCGCAGGCAGTGCTGAGATTTATAGAGAAGTAAAGACAACTTCTGATATTAAGCAAAGAAAGCTGAGCTGGATAAAGAGCTTGCTCGAGTAAAATGAAGCTTTTCTTTTTTTTTTTCCCCTCTCTCTCTCTTTCTTAAGCTTAACAAAAAAGAAAAATGGAAAATCCCCATTGATTGCATCCAGCTGTTAAAATTTTATGATACCAAGATCCCCAGTTGTCATGACCACTTCATGTAGTTTAATATGCAGTCGTATTCTTTTCAGTTTCATTTTCTTCCCCAACTTTAGTTAATAAAACACCTTTCAGACAGTCTGTTCTTAGCAGTTATAGAGTGCCTGGTCTTCTTTTATAAAGAGGAGAAATGCGTGCAGCTTTAAGAACTAATTCATATACCCACACCCGGGTCGTTACCTGTGGGATACCTTGGCACGTGAGGAAGTGAAACTGCAACCACAATTCCCATTCATGTCAGCAAGAGCAACATTTGCGCGTTTCCCTGTGTGAAGGAGACACGGGCTGAACGGAAGCAGCTCTTTTCCGATCACCGTGGACCAGCCCTGCCATAAAAAGGTCAACCCTCTGCCCCAGCCAAGACTCCCCTTGCCTGTGGATGGCTTTGGGCTCAGGCCCAGAATGAATATATTTCTCCGGACTTTGGAAATTCAGAGGCAAACCAGCACCTCCCCAAGTATTGCACATTTATTCTCTGTTTCATCTGCAGTGAGCATGGGGGTTGTTAACTGCACTGTTTGCACAGTTTCAACTTGGCTTTCCTAAAGGACTTTTTTGCTGCTCGATTGGCATAGATAAAATGCCCAGGATAAAAGCAATGCCCACATTTTCTTCTTTTAAATGCACTAATATTTTTAGTCTGCTGTCGCTCCCCATTCCCTCCTGCCTTGCTGGTGTTTGGCCATGCCAGCAGCCATGCACGTGTGGTGGTAGGAGAGGCAGGAGCATGATTCCCTGTGCCAGGGCAGCGTTGGCATCGGCGGGGAGGAGGGATGCTCCGACATCCACTTCTGCTTTAGAGGTCTTTTTGTTCACTATGGCACACTGGTGTTTTGCTGGCTTGCTACCACTGCTCCTATATATAGGAAAAAAAAATACACATTAAGAAAGAATAAAGGCTGAGCATACATATCAGTCAGTAGCTCAAGGATTGGACCGGCTGATTTAATTAATCCCAGAACAAGCATTTCAAATAAGGGAATCCAGAATTACGATTAAGCTGCAAAAGAATCGAAATATGCTATGGGTGAGAGGTTTTTGCTGTGCTCTGGCTGGTGAACACTTCTTTTTCAGCCTTGGCATTGTTTTGTATTAGTCTTTTGCCTTTGTGGCATTGAAAATCATTTGGGGAATCTATTTAATGATGCAGTTTTATGTAAAAGGTAACCACATTACTGCACTAAATATAAAGGAGTCAGAGGAACTGAAAATAAACCGGTTTGGTTTCCTAAGAGGTAGCACTGATAAACATTTTGGTCAGCCAATGCGTTTTGTGGACAATGTTTAAGGAAACATTAGCTGCTAACATGCTTAGCTTGAGGAAGCTTTATCCTCCCTGTGCCAGTATTTATAGTCATAGTTTAATAGGAAGCCTCTAACGATAACATCTTACTGCTTGTTTGATCGTCTTTTACTCAGCAGAATAACTGAGTTAATTTGGGACCGAGAAAGGATGTGGATATCCATTCAGCATGGGGCCGTGTGCCGCAGCACTGCCCCCTTGGAGAAGGAGTTTGACTCTTTCCCCGGGGAAAGTCAGTGGCTTCCCCTTGCTGTGCCCATCTCTCATGCTGTACCAGGGATAGGAAAAGTGACTTTTTAAAATTACAGAGATTTTAAAAAGCAAAAGTGGAAATGCAAAGGGAAAGAAACACTTGCAGCATGTGGGGATGTTTTCTGAGATGGAGGTGAATTTGCACTGAGAGTGCCCCTCTATTTGCTGATCTCAGCGATAGGGAAGACCCAGCCGACAGCCAACCTTTTGATATAAAACGGCTGCCAGCCTGTCTTTTCCTCTCATTCCTTGATCTGCTCCTCTTCCCCTCTGCAGTTCGCTCCTTCCTCAGGAAACCCAACAAAAAACAGAATAGGGGGAAAAAAGTGGAATTAACATGACAGCTGCCGCCATCACACAGTTCAGTCTGTGCCTCCCCTTCCCCTGTGACCGTCTTCAGGCATAACCTCCACAGATCAGGAAACATCCCCAGCCTGGGGACTGCTGCAGCACGGCTCCTTCCGACACCAAAGCATTAACAAGGGTCAACATGAATTTTGTACTTCCCAGGAGTGGGTTTCCTTTGCCAGAGGCTGCTCGGTTGGCACCCCTTGGTTTGGGTCTGTATGCGGTGAGACTCCTACGCTGCTCCTAAAGGGGTTTCTTTAGGGGAAATGACTGCAGGGCACCACAGAGGTCCTTGCCCAGGACAGCAATAAACAACACCCAGCACGCTTGGCGGAGCTGGCACTGGCGGACTGGTTTGAACTGAAAAAACGTAAGGAAAAATTAAATTTTCCCTACCAAGAAAAAAATTAAATAGCAGTGATACGGTGGGAAGCAGCCCCTGTACTGAAGAGTTTGGAGCTGAAACAAAGAATGAAGCAGAAACAGCAGCAAGGAGAGATGGAGTGAAACTCCTGAGGTAGTTTGAGTACAGATGAGATTGGTACCCACATCTTCAGGGTCTCAGATAAGCTGCTCACCTGGATCCCGACACTGGTAACAGGACAGTAGCTGAGACGCCTTAAAGTCATCTCAGGGCCTGCAAGAAAACCCGGCTGCCGTGCTCCAAGTGCCCATGCAGTGCTGAAGTGATGAGAGGGAAGTGAGGGAAATGAGAGGAGYGAGTAAGGAACCGTAAAATAAAAGCATGCAACTAAATTCCTTCGTGCTGTTAGGCCAAACTGTGAGGATGCAGTGTTTTGTACAGACTCCTTCATTTTTTTTAAAAAGGAATGTGTTGTATGTCCCTGTCCTTCTCTAGGCAGAACGTGTGGTTGTGATCATTCGTGACAGAACATTATTTCATAGCACCAGTCTGAGCAAAGCCAAAGCTGGAAGCCTGAGTTGGGGTATTCACCCCCCAAAAAAACCCCAAAACCTACAGTTAGATCTAGCTTATCAGAAGTGTAAGTATCCCTATGTAGAATGTAAAAGTGCAAGAAATGTCTGGAAATTATCCCACACTTTTCCTAAGATCAGAAGTTACTATTCATATATGAGTTCCTGCACTCATTGCACTGAAGCAAAGAGCAGCCCTAGAAGTATGGCCACTAAGTATTAAAGACAACAAATAGTATAATTCAGCCCACAAATGGAGGGCTGGATCCTGCTGGGGCTGAGGTCCTTTTGTGTCCTACAAAATTAGGAATTGTGGATACTCAGCACCGAAGAAGAAATGCCGAGTATCCTCCGGGGCTGCGTTCGCAGCCTAGTGGAAACTCAGACTAAAAAGAAAACAATAAATTAAAGTGCCACCCAGCTCCTCAGAAGAGAGAAAACTGCATTGAAGCAACAGCCTTTCGCTTTTAGCCCCCCAAGAGCTGAAATGAGCAGGCGCCGAAGCAGCAAGCAGTTCCCATCCTGCCACCAGCAGCAGGATATACATTATTTAGAAACGACAGAAATTGTCTGAGTTAGCAGCGTAGCTGAACAAATTCGAAATGATAGTAAAACTGGGGGTTCAGTTTATATAGCTGGAGCTCCGAGACAGAAATACAGGTTATGACAGGTTAATGGGGACTGTGACATTCCCTATACATGTAAATAAACACTGAATTTGAGAACCTCTGTTTTCCCCAAGCACTAGTAAATAAAAGTATAACAGAGACCTCATGTAAAGTAACCATATGCTTATAATTATACAAACATTGTAGATCCCCTGTGTGAAATTTCACATCTTTATTGCTTCTATTTTAATGTTTACAAAGTTAGCAGTAATTTTTCAAACGCAAATCTATCCTAAACAGGAAAGACAATTTCCTACATCATTTTAATTTTCTACACCAGAGTGAACGAAAGCAAAACTGCTCTTGCAAACCTCTTCCCTTTCTTGTGCTCTATACGCCGCAGTTTGTTTCCCCGACGTCAGGATGTGTTTTGACGCACCAAGAATGCAGGAGTGGCTTCACTCTTCGTGCCCATATATTAAGTTTTTAACTGTGAGTGAGAGACAATATGGTTCTAATCTAAGACAGTGACAAAAATGCAGAGAGCTTGCAGAGAAGCAACGTTGCCACTGGTTCATGGCAAAATAAAACGCTGTAAAAAGCAACAGTGGTGTGTAGGGTTAGCCCTGCTACTTCTCCCGACTTTTCTTGTGAAAAGACTAACCACCAAAAGCAGGAGCAAAAGGAAGAGAAATGGGAAAGCCCATCCCTGCGCTGCGGGGCTGCACAAGCCTCCACCGAGCCGGAGTGCGGGGGACTTGCCTGGGAGAGTCCCGCAGGCCGTGGGGCGCTGGGAGAAGCACAGATCCCTCATGGGATGCTTGGAAAGTGAAACAGAACTTTCCTTGGAGGACCACAATATGGGAGCTGGTTCAGACTCTCCTAAAGCAACCCTATTTATTCGGGTACGCTCCTTCACCTCCTGTTAGTTCACATGCCATAGTTTTGACAGTTGAAATTCTTGGTCCACTTAGACTTTTGAGATTTATGTTAGCAGTTTGGAGAGTGGGCAGGCTGAAACAAATATGCTGAGAAAAAATTGATGGTTTGCTGTATTGAGCAAAAAAATTATATATTTGGCTAATGTTATGGTCCAGGGTGCAGGCGGCAGAGAAGGGAGCTTGGTGCTCCCTCCCCGAGGATGCTTTCAGCCAAGAGCAGGGCAGCCCAGCTGGGAGGGAGGCAGGGAGAGGAGCTGGCATGTTACCCACGAGGGAAGGTCCATCTGGGGAAGGGGAAGCAACCTCTGGGTCAAAATCTACCTTCAGAAAACAATTATTCCTGCTAGTATGGAGCACTGAAAAACAATATTTTCAGGAGCACTGCAGCAAGGAGGCAGGGGTGCTAAAAAAGTTGAAGCTGAAAGCAATGGAAGTTTAATGCCTCAGATTCAGGGCCTTTGAAAAACAAGTCCCATTTTCAAAGCTGAGGTTTGTGGAGGCTGGTGTTTCGCTGAAAACCAGCACAAATGAACTACACGGGCATTTCAGAAAACGTTGTGCTAACTGCTCTGCCAGTAGGAATTCCTACCCCCTGATTATGTGGTGTGACCACGGCCTTTTCGGAGCTTTTTGTGGTAAAGGGGGAAGAAGCCCATACTTTGAGTGGGTACATTTTCTAGTCATCCTAATAGAGAATGATTTTGGTTTGCAGAAATAAAAACCCTACAATGGATCATTCATGTTAAAATAAGCCACAACCTAGTTGTAAAAAAATAAAAGAGATTAAGAGGGACTGTCTACAATCTGATCAGCTCTGTACTAATGCCACTTGTGCACCACAGTAAGTCTTCCAAAAGGCCACAAACCAGAGGTCAGACAAGGGTTGCTTAGGCCTTGGCTTGACCACTGGTACAGGGATGAATTTTAACCTCTGACACTAGTCCTCAACATTGCTGCTCATTTCATGATTATAACAAGAGGAAAAAATTACATTTGATTTTTGCTGTCTCCTGGCTTCCAAATTTTGCCTCTGCTGATTTTTTTTTTTTTCCCAGAATAGCAAATTCACAGAAAGAAATAAATTTGAAAGATGTGAAATCTGTGTGTTCTAGTGCAAGGAAATTCATGAAACTGTTTCTAAAACTGCAGTTTAGAAAGCTTCCCCAAATTGCTTTAGTTTGGAGAAACATATTTGAAATAAAAAAATTGTTACAAAATATTTATAATGCAATTAGAAACTGAAATCTGGCCAACTTTTATTGTTGAGAAAACCGGAAAGGAAATCATTTTAAAAAATGCTATTCTTCTTTTCTGGTGGCTGCTATTATTTTACTCTTCGTATTGTTGTTGCTGCCGTTATTACGCCCTTTGCCGAGCTCCGAAGCCGGGATGCTGAGTGTTTCACAGGCGCCGATTCATTTACATGCTGCCCCATGAGGTGCCCACTCCTGCCTGCAGTTCCCAGGTCCGGTTCCACGCAGTTTTCTCAATGCCAATCAAACCCAAAACTTCTTAAGATGGTTGGATATATTCAAGTCCCTTGCAGTGATCTGACTGCGTAGCTGCATAAGGCACCACGATTGCTACATCTTCTTGGTTCCCTACACTCTGTTGTTCCCTTAAGTGACTGTCCTGGCAATTAGCTGTATTGAACAATGGCATTGTCTTCCAAAATGGCAAGGGGACACCCTGAGCAATGAGGCCTAATGCTGCAGGAAGCAGGCAGGAGAGCAGCACTGCCTATTTTATGGCTGTTACCACTACCTGTGTACGCTATCATCTGGTGAGCATCACTGTCTTGGGGCGATAACAACAGGGTGTGAGCTTCCCCCAGCCTCCGTGCTGCCTGAAAGGTCCCCGGAGCCAGGGGAATGGCCCCCGTGGGCTGCAGAGGGCTTCGAGTCAGGCCCCCGATAAAGAAGCGAGGGTGGAAAGCAGCCGTCTGAGTCAATTTTAGAGAATGTGTTAAAATGTGCAAAAGCAGCAGGTAGAAATGAAATCGGGCTGATGGAAGTTGCTCTCGAGACCACTCGACCCTTGTAGCTTTGCATTAGTACGAAACCACCTTCCCTTGGGAGAGGAGGAGGCCAAGGGAGGAAAAAGCTGAGAACAAAGAGGGAAGAGGAGAGACAGACCGAGAGACAAAGGCAGGAAGGGAACAGACACTCCAGGAGCAGCGAGGGGACCCTGGAAACCAGCGGGGTGGGAGTGGGAAAGGGCAGCCGTGCAGCAGCAGCACTGGGGACTGCAAGGAGGGGATGTGGGAAGTGGAAACAATATCAGAAAAGGAAAATAGGACAATGAAATGCAGCAGGGTAGAAAAGAAAGAGCCTGGGGGACTAGGGTTGGGCAAAAGTTGGCGGAGAAGAAACTGGAGCTGGGCAGCTGATTGGAGATAGCAGGCAGGAGCGTGGAATAAGTGAAAAGGGCACAGAAGGGGCAGAAGGAAACAAAAAAGTGATGATAAGGCTCCGGAAGGAACTGGGTCATGGCAAACAAAAAAATAGCCAAAACGCTAAGTACAGAGCAGAAAGGATGAGAGYGGCAAAGGGGAGCAGAAGTAACAAAAGTGAGGCATCAGAAAAGTGAAGCTGAAGGGACAGGAGGAGGGGGGAAGGTCCCAGAGCAGAAAGCAGCTGATGAAAAGGGAGGGGAACGGTCAGGAGGGCAGCCGTGAAGCCAGGGGTTAGGCAGGAGGAGTGAAAGCACAATAAATAAAAGGGGGTGAAAAAAACAGCACGGAGCAATGTGGGAATTGGTTTTGCGGAACACTTGCCTCATTTCTGCACTGTCACTGATACTCTTCTGTAGCCCTGTTTCTTCACAGTTCATCTGCCAGCACCTCGCAGTACATCTACCCTACTAAAAAGAAGCCAAGGCAATGATGGGCCCCATTCTCTAATCCAAGCTATATGATGTGTCCCACATCCACATGGTCACATTCAAATGGCCATCTAGGGACAACCCCTGGCACAAGCCATAACTTGTAACAGGCCTGGGAGCTGGCTGGGAAAGCGCTAGCTGGCATGGGCCAAAACCATGCCAGGGAGCTTGCTAAGCTGTGTGTGGAGGGTTGGAGGGCAGCGTGTGAGCCCCTGCCTTGGAGTTATCATCTTCCCTAGTGGAGATGCAGCCTGGGTCACTTAGAACCTGAGCCCTTCTTTTGATCTGAATGTCCCCTTCACGGTCCTCATCTCCCCTAGCATCTGCCCCCAAGAGCTGGGGAGCACGGTGGGACTGAGCTCGCTGCAGGCAAACTGGGGCCTACCAGGATAGATGCCCACTCCATATGACCTGGCTGAATCTGCCTCATCCCACTGATGTGTGTGTTGCACTGGGAGTGGTGCCAAAAGCCCAGGCATGAGTTGCCCTCTCTTGGTGGAAAATGAGAAGGGGGAAGAAAAAGACAAGAAAGTCCAGTGTACGACTGCATGGCCCATGAAGAACAGCTGCTGATGAAGGAGCGCGGTCAGAGATGTCAGATTCAGCTTAGGGTGAAAGCCAGATTCCCTTTATTTGCTATGGACTGAGCTTTCACTGCTAAACACACACGACCCTCAGGCTGCAGCATCTCTTGCTGGAATGAGAGGAAAATCCACCAGTGGCAGAACTGCAGCAGATAGGAGAGGTAAGAAGAAGTGGAGAATGGGAGATCAGCAGAGGAGAGGTGGGAAGCTCAGCACAGGGCAAAGGAAAGCAACGTGGGGAAGTGGAGGAGGGTGGCTTGTGGCTGCCAGCAGCAGCAGTGCCATGGTTCAGGCAGGAGGATGAGATGGAGGTCAGGAAGAAGCAAGGAGGGAACAGGACAAGTAGGGTAACACAAGCTTGTTACCATGCTTTGTCCATGGCTGTGAGCCCTAGATAGGTGGTTGGATGAAACCGTTTGGAGAGCTGACACCAGTCTTACACTGGAGGATGCACCTCTGAAAAGCCAAATGAAAAAGGGTGGGTGAATCCTCCTGCTTCACTCCACTGCTGTCTTCTGCATGACCAGCGCAAGGAGGATCTGTGCCCCGCTTTGAGGAGGCTTTCCTGCCTGCCCCAGGCTGCCCTGCTTATCCTGCCAGTGCTGCCTGCCCATCGCTGCCCAGTGCTGCATTTTCCCAGGCCCCAGCCTGGCACCGTGCTCCTCTCAGGCTGGTCCCCTCTTGGTGGCTGTGCAGATTTTGAGAGAAGGAGAACGGTCTCTGGCTCTTGACTCCTGTGCTTTCCCTTCCCTCTCTGATGGGTGGCAGGGCCTGCCTCAAGGCTGCCCGCTAGCTGGGACCTGGTGCATCCCAAGGTGAGACCCACACTTTCCACCAAATTTTCCTTCTTGAGAGGCCCCTGCTTTGTGCCAAGTTGTCGGCAGTCACATAGCCGTGGGAATACTGAGAGCCTTAAGCAAGATCATTAGCATCACTGGAGTCTGCCCACACCCGAAACCACAGCACCTGCAGCACCTAAATGCACCAAAGCGTTGGCCGGTTGATGAGAAGCGGGACCCGAAGGGTGGCAGCGAGACGTGCAGCATCTCTCCCTRGCCCTCGTGTACCCTTCCCGCGTGGAGTCCACAGCGAGGAGGGAGCAAAGGGACCCCCAAGCACCCGACCGCGGGTGTCCCGCCCCCGCGGGGCGGTCCGCGGCGGGGCGGTACCCACGGGGCGGGGCGGGCTGCTCCGGGCCGAGCCCGCCCGGGTGCAGTCCCCGCTCCGCACCACGCCGCCGCGCAGTCCCCGCGCCGCTCCGTGGGCCGCCGGAGCCGCACGTCGGGCCGCCCTCCTCTTCCTCCCCACCGCCGCCGCCTCTCGCTATGAATGCACGCCGGGCCCTGCTCTCCGCCGCCTTGCTCGCCAGTCTCCTCTGGGATTTACCTTGCTGCCTCCCGGCTTCCCTCCCCGCCGCCTCGGAGCTCGCCGCCTCCTCCAAGGGCGGACGGGGCCGCAGGGTGCCGCGGACCCCACGGGAGAACCGCCCGCGGCAAGAGGGACACGCCGTGGGCCGGGCGTTCCCACGGGCGGAACCCCACGAGTACATGCTGTCTCTGTTCAGGACTTACTCCATCGCGGAGAAACTGGGCATCAACGCCAGCTTTTTTCAGTCGTCCAAATCCGCCAACACCATCACTAGTTTTGTAGACAGGGGACGAGGTAAGTTTTGCCCCCCCTCCGCCCCTCACTTTCCCCCCGGGGCTGCGGGAGCCCCTTCCCGCGGCGCTCCGCGGTGCGCGGCTGCCGTTCCGCGGAGCCTGGCGCTGGGGAGGCGGGGAGCGCGCTGCACCGGTCACTGGTGTTTCCCCCCCGCCCCTCGGTATTGCAGAAAAGTGGATCTTTCGGTGAATTGTGGATCGCGTTGTTTTATTTTAAAGCAAACTGCCCCGCGGCGCTAAACCCGGACCGCAGCAGCCGTAAATGCTGCGTGTGAGAAACACGCGTGTTCGTCCCCGAGTCATCACGGGGTGGTAGGAAACACGCCCCAGCTTTGCAGGCGCACTTTGGGTGTACATGCAACCTTGAAAAAAAAATCGCTCTTCTGGTTTCTTTCCGTCTGCCGAAGAAAGGATCGCTCTTATCGCTGCGGCTGTAAGACAAATAGAAAGTTCAAACTGACCGAGGGCAAACATTTGCTGCCTAAAGCTGCTCTCGGGTACGGTCGCTTTATCGGGGTTACCTGGAAGAGCACCAGCCCCCTTTGAAAGCGCTGGGGCTGGGATGCAGCCGGCTCCGCTTGCGGGGAGGCAGCCTGAAGCCCAGGTAGCTCCCGGTCCCGGGGCTCAGCGGGGGCGGCCCGGACTCGCCGCCTGCTTCGGGGCCGCATCCTCCGTCCTTCAAGCCTGGTGTGTGCGGGGCTGGCCCTCACCCATCCCCGGGCCGGGGGTGGCAGCGGGGTCCGCTCCCCCGCGCCCTGGGCTGCCCCGCGGCGCGGAGCCCCAGAGGAGGGGCGGGGACGCGGCGGGCTGCGCGGCCCGGGGCCAGCGGGGCCCCAGGCCTTGCCCGCGCGCTCCCCGGGCAGCACCGGTGCCGCGGGGCTCCCGGGACCCCTCCGCGACCTGCAGCCTCTGCCGGGGCCCTGCTTTGCTTTTCTCTCGTTGTTTTATCGCTCGTACTCGGGGCAGCGGGTGGAGATTTCTCGGCGATCCAGAGGAAAAGAGAATGTCCCTTCCCTCAAAATGCCCTTTTTTTTTTTTTCACATTACCCTGGTTTGTGAGCCATTAACGACAGACAGGTTCTTAATGAAACAGGTTCTTAATGAAGGCTGTGCATTCTTTCCTTCTCTCCCCCCCTCCCCGAATTGAAGACCCTCCCCTCCGTCCGCGCCCCCCCGCGGGACCCTGCCCGTGTACCTGCCGGCGGCTGGCAGCGGCGTCCCGCGGCTGCCGGGAGCCGGGGAAGCACGCCGAGCTCCCCGCTTCCCAGCCCTTTCAGGGCAAAACGCAGCGCCGGGAAAGCCTCCCGGCTCCCTGGAGCTGCAGGAGCCACTCGATCCCCGAACCAAACCGATCCCAAACCAACCATCTCCGCCGCCTCCCCGAGCCGGCAGCCTCTCCTCCTCCCCGGCGCCTACGGCTCAGCCCCCTGCCCCATCGCCACCCCCGGCTCGGGGGGTCCTCCCCCGCGGAGGGTGCTCGGCGGGGCTCTTCCCCTCCCGCCCCGGTGCCCGTCGCGCTCCTCTAGGCTCGGGTGGGTGCGTGGAAGCGCCCACGGTGGGTGCCCCCCGCGGTCGGAAGCGCCCAGCCGTTTCCGAGGGGAGAGGGGACACGAGGTTTTCGCTTTCCGCCTTCGCCTTACGGGGGTTGTTTTCTTCGTCGCTGTTAAAAGTGGGGGTGGAGGGAAGAGGACTCGCTTTCTAGAAATACGGTTGCGAAAGTTCAGCCCTCAGAAACGCGCTGGCCCGCTTTCCCCGCCGGAGAGGAAACGGGGTGCTAATTCTGCGAGCCGCGGGGAAATAGAGCCGCGCTCAAGATCATCTTATTCTTGATAACCAGAAGAAAGACAGTTAATTTAACAAATTTAGCTCATCTCGCTGCATGGGAGATTCTACTCCGGGGGAAGTGATTTGCTAACAGAAGTCCTGGTTTGATTAAGGAAAAGCCTCACTTTTCCCCATTGATTTTGATTTGATGTGTCACAGGCTGTGACCTTCTGCTGGACCTTCTGAGGGTTGCTTAGCATCAAGCCACTGATTGGAGTATTTCAACTCAGTGATCTAATTGAGTGTTCATGTCATAACATATCAAATATTGTCTAGTCTCCCATAATGAAGCGGACCAGCCAATGGCACATCACCAAAAAACTTCAAGAGAGCTTCCGTTCCTCTGAAGTGGTAGCTATTTTACTGCCCACCTCCCCGTGGGCTCCTAGCCCAGTTAATTGGCGAGCTGGAGTTGTGCTGATGATGAACAGTCTTTGCTCAGGGAAAGCGGGGAGGGGGGGGAAGTTTCTGTCAATTCATTTGCAGACAATATAGCTGCCCAAATTGACCCAATTAGATGGGCTGCTCTTTACCTAAGCGGCAGCTACGGGGGAGACGGCGGTGGTCGTCCCTCCTGCCCGCACGGCATCCTTCATCGCAGGATTTCGGGGGTACAGCAGCCCAGAGAGGAGCGCGAAGTCCTGCCGAGAAATGCCCTTCCCGCACGGCACGGTCTGTTGTGCCTGCGTGTCCGTGAGAGCGTCCCTCGGGAAAGGCAGCTGGGCTGCCGGCTCCTGCCTGCAGCAGCCCCCGGCCGCGGCAGCCCCAAAGCCAGCCCGTCCCACCGCCCGACCCACCGCCCTCCGCAGCTGAGAGGGGCTGAGCGCTTCGGTGCGGACACCAACAGCTCCTCTTCGCGTCTTGTTTCTTTCCTTCCCGCTTGCAGCTGATAAGATCGCTTTCAGGCTAGCTCGAGAGGAGGAAAGCCACACTACTGCGTTATATATATATATATATATATTTTTTTTTTTTTTCCCCCCAGCGGTAGAAAAAGAGCGCAGAAAGGGGGGAAAGGGTTTGCGATTCCCCCTTTTCCACTCCCTCCCGCCCCCCACTCGCTCCCCCTTGTTACGGTCGCAAGATCAGACAGGACCTAGCTGAATGTAGGAAAATTACTGTTGGCACATGAAGTAACTCATTAAAACGCAGATGGTGCTCTCGCTGGCCTCAGGACCCCCAGCATTGGAGCTCCACAGTAAGGCAGGACAATTAGGAGCTGCAAGGACTCCACCAGGCAGGAGGAAAAAAAAAAAAAAAGAGAGAGCGGGAGGGAGCTGGAGAAGGGAGCTATAAACAAGCAAATCCACAGCTAGCAAGAAACACGGCACGGCTCGGAACAAACGGAAAACAAAAAAGAAATAGCCGGGGTGCGAGGGAGCCCGATTTTCAAAGGGATCTCCCGTGGGAAGGGAATGCCACAGAGGCCGGCTGCCGTGGGTTCACTTCGCCTTTCCCTTTTGTGTCTGCAGAGCTGCCTGCAGCCGCGGTACCGCGGCCGGGCTCCCGCATACGAAATGTTGAGCTCCGCGCCTAAGGGACGGGGAAACAGAAATGGGTCGAGATCGTCTCCTTTTTCCCTCCCCGTTTTCTTTGTGCAGTTCCGTGCTGCAGTTGAGAGGCAGCTGATTCAGATGAGTCCGACCATCGTTATTTTGCTCTTGCCGTTAGGGTCGGGAGGGGGGGTGAGCAGAGGCGGCAGGAGGAAGGGGGGATCCCGTGTGCAGAAGCTGGAAATGGCCCGGCTGTGCATGTGGCAGAAGAAAAGAGCGTAAATCCCACTTGAAGTTCATCTAGTGCAACATGTTTATGCAAAACAGCGGGTTTCTGGGTGGACCGAAAGCTGCAATATAGTGTAATCTGTGCAGCGCCTTTGCCCAGGCAGTGTTGTCGTTGGCAGAAGGAAAATGAAATATAAGCAGGGAAGTATTTTAATGGGGAAGGAGGGAATTCACAACTGTTAATTATTTGGTGACCTTGTATTCGATTTGTTTGAGCCCCTTATAAAAACACTAATGCAGACCAGACGGCCGGAGCGCGGCAGCGAGCAGCCGCTTCTCATCCCCGCCGTGCGCCCGGGGAAGGAGCGAGCGGCCCGGCCCGGCCCGGCCCGGCGGCAGGGCCTCC
>JAYKAV010000511.1:606118-643502 GCA_035582835.1 Phoebastria nigripes | reverse complement strand
TTTGCTTGTTTGTTTGTTTTCCTTTGCGAAGGCGCGGGGGTTTGCGCACAGAAGCGCAGCGGGTCGGGGAGGGCGGTCTGGGGGAAGCAGAGCCCGCAAGCGCCCGGAGACGGAGCCCCGCGGCCGCTCCGCGGCACAGGTAGCTCGGCGGGGCGGTGCGCGGCCGCGGAGCCGCTCTGCTAACGAGAAGGAGTAATTAAAGCCTATCAAGCCATTCCGGTGGCCCCTGATTTCTTATTTTTAATTTTTAAATCCAGAAGCCCCCCTGCGGGGCTTGCTAAGAGGCCGCGTTTAATTTTTTCTTTTTTTTTTTTCTTTTTTTTTTTTTTTTTGAGGACGGTAGGACCGAGCTCTCCGCTTCGGGGGTGTTTAGTTTCCGCCGCCCGCGGGGCGATGCCGTGCCGCAGCCTGGGCTGGCCCCAACCGGGAGCCGAGCGGCCCGCGGGGAGAAAACCCGGCGCAGCCCGAAGCCAGCCCGGCGTGGGCACGGCAGCCGGGCGCCTCGCCCTCCTCATTTTCCTCCTCGCTTCGTAGTCCTATAGAAAAAAAGCAGCCGATCGAAGAAATGCTCGTTTCCTTGCGATTTCGGGGCAGGCTGGAACCGAGGTTGGGCGTCTTGCGTGCCTGAAGTCTGGTTTCTGAGCGAAAGGGGACGTTTCAGTCCTTGCTAGTTGTGGCCAGATCTGTATGTTGTGTTGCTGTATCCCGGCGCTTCCACATATATGGCTCAGAAATATGTTCCAAAGCGTCCCCTCGCTCCATTTCTTAGCTCCGAGCGCTGGGAATATTCAGTCCGATTTTCTCAACACGAATAATTTTGGAGGAATGATTTCTCCTCGATCGAAGTATTTCGGGTAACGAAACGGCCGCAAACGGGGAGAGGGAAGGAGACTCGGTTAATGTCTGTTACAGCAGGTAGAAACCCCCCAAGGAAGCCCCTCCCCGCCTCGGCGCATCTCCTGGGGCGATACCGACAGACGAGAGGCCCGGAGACCCGTGGTTTGCCCCGCGGGTGTTGCGGCGGTCCCTCTGCGCCCGAGGGCCGAGCGTCGCTCGTGGGAACCGGGGAGGCGGCGGGAGGCGGCGGGAGGCGGCGGGAAGCGGCCCTCGGCAGCGGCGAGCCGGGGAGCGGGGCGAGGGCAGGCAGCCTTCCCGGCGCAGGTACGGTAAAGCGGTGATCAAAGGTATATCGCAGCCAGGTGCCTCCCTGCTCCGGGGGGGGGGGGGGGGGGAAATGGAAACAGCCCTCCATCAGCTCGCTGGGATTTTAGCAGGATTGGGAACTCGTCCGAGGAAGGTGTGGTCTTTCCCAGTTACTCGATAGCGAAGCGAACGAAACATTTAAATCTAATCACCCGGTGTGATAAAAAACCACAGCAAGGCAGGCGCTGGGAGATGCGGAATTGAAACCCGGAGAAATACCACACATGGAGAGTCAGCCCCTTGTTTCCACAGCTCGGGTAATGCTCCGAAAGGAATACCTGTCAGCCTTGCGACTCTGCAACAGCGTGTGGGCAGCCCCTCGCAATTACGAGGGATATATGTTTTAATTTCCAGATTATTGTTGAGCGAGCGCCTGCAAAGGGTCTTTAAACTGCAAATGTGCTTTTGGTTTGCGAGTTTAAATATGGCTTGAAAGAGAATTTGGGAATGGGAAAATTCTTCTTGAATGTGGTTTGGGTATAATTTGCAGTGATGTAAAGTTAAGATCTGAGCCCTGATGAATTGGCTGGGAGCCCAGTACCTGATCTGCCATGAAAAGGGAAACTTTGTGTAGCCTTCGTTAACCCCCGGCTCGCCTCCAAGCCCAGGCTGCCGGAGAGAAAACGAACCCGGGAAGCGGGAGAGGGTTCGCACAGGGAGTTAAAGGAAACGTCCCAACCCAGCATTCATTTAACCTTGGAGGTGATAAAACCGCCGCCACCGCAAAGCAGAGGAGTAGGCGGGCGGGGGGGCCGGCGCAGCCCCCCTAGCCCGGCCCGGCCCCTGCCCGCCCCGCGGGAGCACCGGGCACGCCGGCTGCCCGGGCGCTTTGGGAAGGGCAGGGCGGAGCAGGGCTGCTCTCGTCGTCCCCCACCGCTGACACATGCTTAAATTCCAGATAGATCTACTCCCTTCTTCTCCCCCTCCTTCCCGCTCCCAATATTTTATCTTCGCCCGAAAAAATAAACAACAGAGAGTCGAAATAAAACTAGTATTTACTGCGTAACTAACATTCACCTAAATTAACGTTACAAATACAAACACACCTCTCCGGTGCATTTTCTGCAATGTGGCTTTCCCCAGCCTGGCTGGATGTGAGATGACTTTGCTGCTCTCTCCAAATATTTCAGTAACGGGAATAATGATAATGACAGCCTCGACTGGCCTGAGAAAAAGGCAGATCTCGAGCTGGCTGTTAGAAACCCCGGATTTCACCCCAGCCGCTTCTTGGGTTTAAAGGACAACTGAGGAGGACAAGCCCCGATCCGTGTGTGCTCCTCACACGGAGGGAGAGGAACAGCCAGGGTGTCCCCACGCCGTCACTGCTGCTGCTCTTTGTGTGCTGGGAAGGCGGCAGCTTCGCTGGAACAAAGAGTCCCCAAACCAGACCCGTCTCTCCCCGGTTTGTGGAGGCTCCGGAGGTACCGCTTTCCCTCCCCGCCCTCCGCTGCTTTTCCCACCCTCTCGACTGCGCTGGGAGCGAGCCAGTACTGGTTTAGGATTATGTATTCATCTGGAATTATTAGGTTACAAGAGTGAATAAATAGAGTTTATCTGATCGGATTCAAAGCTGCTTATTTGAAACAACCGCGAGCCCTGCCCCTTTCGGGGAGCGGAGCGGGAGCCGGCAGCTGCATGAACCAGTGGGAGTTTTCCAGCGCAGAGTCGGTGCTGCCTAAACCCGGCTCAGAGACCCGCTTGCCCGGGGCACATTTCTCTGCCATTCGGCCATGTCCCCAGCGTGCCATGTCACCGAACCAGCTGGAGAGGCCGTGCAACGCGTTCAACCTCCGCCAAGCTGGAGCTCCAAAGGATGCTGCTGGGGACCGCGTTGTAGTCGCACCCTCTGAGCAAGCCTCTGACACCCGCAGGACCGGAGCTGGCTTCCTCCCGCCCCACCGCATGACAGGGGTCTGCAGACACTTTATAAACCGCTTTCAGCAGCGGGGACCCCCGGGGAATTCAGCCTCTCCCCGCTTCCCTCCCGTCTAACCCGCACGCCTGGATGTCACCCCCGAGGGGGCCGAGTCCCCGCGCCGCAGCCGCCCACCTGCGTGGGTGCTCCCGGGGCTGCCGCGCTGTCACCTCCTTGTGCCCCCACCCCCCTGGAAAGGGCTGCCCTCCCCTTCCCGGAAGCCCGGGCGCCCGGGCAGTGCCACCCTGCTCCTGCACCCCGGCAGGGATGCGGGGGCCCCAAGGCGGGGGAATCGGCCAGGAGTAGGACGGGGAGGCGGGCGGGTGGGGTGTCTGCTCCGGGGGGACAGCGGGCTGGAGCCAGCGCTCCCCCCACCTCCACCCCATCGCGACAGGGGAGTATCAAACAGGGCGAGCATCTCCCTTTGAAACCAAGCCTGAGCCCCCCCCAAGCAGAGAGATGGCTTAAAAGCGGAGCTGTGCCCAGGCCCGGCTCTGCCCACACCCTAAAGTCGGGGGTGGGCCCAGGCAGGGGAAGGCGCTGATCTGGTTTCCTCGACGGTCGCTGGAACCGTTGGAGGAAGGTGGGAGGCAGCTCGGCGGGGCCAGGAGACACGTCCACGCTGTGTCGGATGCCCTGATAGATGCTGGGCGCAGGAAAAGCCAAAGGCGAGAAGGAGGAGGAGAAGGAGGAAGGGGACCCGCGCGTTCTTGCCTGAGGGATGCACATCCCCTTCTGTCTGAAGCCCCCAGTCCTGCCAGGGACCCCCTTGAAGAACGGACAACGGCCCCAGAGCTCTCCTGAGCTGCCGTACCCTCCTCCCGCCACCCAGGCGCACCTCAGCCCCCGGCCACAAGCGTGTGAAGGGCGGAAAAACACCCCCAAGCCTACAACGACCCGTGGGCCAAATCCTGATCCGTCCTTGCAGCGCTGCCGAGACCGTGCAGCGCCTGTAGGCAGCTCCCGCTGGATTTCATTTTCTTTTCAGCTGATCGGTAGAGCAGCTGTTGTCGTCACCTGGGGCTGTGACGACATTTTTCGGACTGTGCGTGTGTTTTTTGCAGACTCCCCCCGGGCCCCCCCGAGAGGGGTGCGCGGCCGGCCGGGCTGCCGGCTGCGCTCCTCGCTGGGGAAGGAGCAGCTTCGCCACGGGGAAACCGCCGAGCCTGAAGCGGGAGGCGGGGGCAGGGATGCGGCAGGCCTGGGTCCGAATTCCTCGGGACGCGCGAAGGGACTGACCTATTTTCGCACCGCTCCCCACGGCGCGCAGCCCCCGCGGAGCGCAGCGCGGCCAGGGCGGGGGCGGCTCCGGCCCGTGAATTCCCTCTACCCGAGAGACCCGCTGTGCCACGCCAGGGCGAGGAGGGGGGCCGCGGCCGTGCTCCGGCCTCCTCGACCCGGGGGCAGGGCAAGTGTGGGGTGCCCGGCGGGCACCCAGCTCCGCAGCCGGGGATGCCGCGTGGGTGCGCGGCGCGGCCCGGGAGGGCGGCGGGGCCTCCCACGGCGGCTCCCCGCGGGGCCGGAGGGATGGGCTCTGCCGGCAGGCAGGGAGGCTCCGCCGTGGGCTCCCGTGGCCTGGAGTGGACTCCCTGTCCACGCTCCATCTCCCTGTTGGCGTCTGGGGGACCACGCAGCGATGCAGGGCGACTTTCGAGGATGCTAATCCGCACTGATTAACTGCACGTTAATCCGCATTGATTTTTACATTGCCATGGCGCATCTGAAGGTCTTGGTTTGCATAAATCATCCCGTTGTCCCTCCTGCCCCCCAGGAGTTTCCCCCAGACCTGTCAGGTAGAGCCGAGGTTGTGAAATACACTGATTAGGAATCGCAATGACCTTTGATATCAATAAATAACAGGGGGCTGTATATTTCTTTAGTCTCCGTTCCTACCCCTGGAGCGGCGAGGGGCTGCTGAACAGAGGCTCCAGTGACACTTTTACTATTGAAATCTACACAAGCTTTACTAGCTTCTGGGGAAACCCAGGGGCTTTGGGAATTTTTGTATTTGCTGGGTTGTAAACATTTTATTGGAAAGCAGCTCAGGGGAATCTGGTTTGCTTTCTGCGCTGCACTTCGTACACCAATGTGTCAAAAAAGAAGTCCAGGTTTTTCTCTTGGAGGAGAATATATATGTGTATATGTATACATGTGTGCGTAATGTACATGAGCACACAAACACTGCCAGTCCTACACTGCTGGCGAGGCTGATGGGCAGAGGATGTGCGTGGAGCAGGCGCTGCCTCTGGTGCGGGAGAGCGGTCTCCTGTCCGGTACGGGTCCTTCCATACCTCCTCTCCTTTTCTCTTCTTCCTCTTCCTCTTCCTCTTCTTCTTCCTCTTCTTCTTTTCTCTCTTCTCTTCTCCTCTCTTTTCTCTTCTTCCTTCTCCTCCTCCTCCTCCTTCTCCTTCTCTTCTCCCCGCCCTCGCCCGGGCCCGGCTTGGTCCCGGCTCCCGCTGGAGCCCCTGGCCCCAGTCCTGGGGCGGCCCCGGCTGGGGGGCGGGGGTGAGGCGGGCAGGAGCGGCCCTGGCCGGGCAGCCGGCGGCCCTGCCCGCCCTTCCCCTCCTCGGCAGACCTCTCGGCAGATCCCCCCGAGCGCAACTGACTGTAATTATTTTTTATCTCGCAGACGATCTCTCGCCCGCTCCCTTGAGGCGGCAGCAGTATGTGTTTGATGTATCGACCCTCTCGGAGACGGAGGAGCTGGTGGGGGCCGAGCTGCGGCTCTTCCGCCGGGACCCCCGCGGCCGCCCGCCGCCCGCCGCCCCGCTGCACATGCAGCTCTTCCCCTGCCTCTCGCCGCGGCCGCTGGACTCCCGCGCCCTGGACCTGCGGGCGGCCCCGGCCGCCGGCTGGGAGGTCTTCGACGTGCGGCAGGGCCTGCGGGAGCAACGGCCCTGGAAGCGGCTGTGCCTGGAGCTGCGGGCCTCGGCGGGCCGCGGGCCGCCGCGCTGGCTGGATCTGCGGGGCCTGGGCTTCGGGCGCCGGACGCGGCCGCCGCAGGAGCGGGCGCTGCTGGTGGTCTTCACCCGCGCCCGGCGGCGGAGCCTCCTCGGGGAGCTGCGCGCCGAGCTGGGCGCGCCGCCGCCGCCGCCCGCCGCCCGCCGCCCGCCGCCCCGGCGCCAGCGGCGCACCGCCTTCGCCAGCCGGCACGGCAAGCGGCACGGCAAGAAGTCCCGCCTGCGCTGCAGCAAGAAGCCGCTGCACGTCAACTTCAAGGAGCTGGGCTGGGACGACTGGATTATCGCCCCGCTGGAGTACGAGGCCCACCACTGCGAGGGGGTCTGCGACTTCCCGCTGCGCTCCCACCTGGAGCCCACGAACCACGCCATCATCCAGACCCTCATGAACTCCATGGACCCCGGCTCCACGCCGCCCAGCTGCTGCGTCCCCACCAAATTGACTCCCATCAGCATCCTCTACATCGACGCGGGCAACAACGTGGTGTACAAGCAGTACGAGGACATGGTGGTGGAGTCCTGCGGCTGCAGGTAGCGGGCGGGACGCCCCTCGGCGGCAGCCGGGGCTGCGTCTGGCGGAGATGCGCCGGCGGCGGCGAGCGGGGACCGCCCGCGCCCGCCCGGAGCGTGGCCGGGGCGACGGGGAGCGGCGGGCAGCGGCCGGCGCGGAGGGGCGTGTGGCGGCGGCCCCGGCGCCTGTGTTGCGCGGCGGCTGCCCGCGGCGGCAGCGAGGGCTCGGGCAGCGCCGGCCGGGCGAGCGGGCAGGGCAGGCGGCGAGGCCCCCGCCGGGTCCCTTCCCCGCTTCCCTTCCCTCCCCCGGGGTTTATCTGGCGATCTATCCTCCTGCCTCCAAAGGTGAAGGCAATTTACCAAGTACAAAAAGAGTCGGGGGAGGGAGAGGGAGCAGACTGATCCCTCTCTCTGAAGTGGCTCTGAAAAGGGCTGTTTGATTTCTGCCCTCTCTCCTTCACATTCCTGCAAGATTACCAGCCAGAAATAGCCTACGGCCCCCCACCCCCCAAAGGAATAAAAAGAAAGAGAAAAGGAAAAAAAAAAAAAAAAAAAAAGAATTGCTCAAGATTGTAATTACCAGTTAGGTTTTATTTTAAGACAGCAATGAAAAACTGTGAAGAGCGAAGTGTTACAGAAAGCACAACCTGGGTGGATTGGAAAGGAAACTCCTTCGGATTTCACGAAGAGTGCAAGGATGCCATTGCCAGACCTCTAGGTAGCTCTAGCTCGGCAGCCCTCGCAACCTGCAGCAGTATTATACGCAAATGTTGTGCTGGAAAAGGCGTTTTATGTAAGATTTCTGTTTCTTTCCAACCTTTGGTCTCAGCTGTGGCTTCACCTGAGGAAAGTGCACTTCGAAGCATGCCTAGCCCTTTCTTAATGTAACTATTATGTTCGTACTTTCAGGCTTTTCCCCACTGATTTCTAGAATTGTTGGCTTATCTGGTTTCGCAGAGCTACAAACGGGTGGGGAAAAAAAAAAAAAAGAGAAGAGAATAATAATATAAAATGCTAATAAAAAGACTCGCCCAGGAGCAATAATTTAAAATGCACATTTTGCTTTGGATGCACTGTTGTTCATATAAAAGTTGTAAATATTTGTTTATTTAAACAGACTGAAAAGTGCAAAATGGAGATGAACAACATGCATTTCTTTTTTTAATGTACAAAACATTATATGCACTCGAAATGTTATAATTTCTAATATTTTTAAAAGTTTATATTTGAGTTGTACAGAATTAAGCATTAATCAAATATTTCATCCTTACTTAACATTATCGTTTCCTTAAGATATTATTACAAGATTTAAATTCTGTGCTAATAATGGAGAAAAGAACTTTTTTTTTACTGTCTACCTCACTATAATGCAAGTATTTACAAGTCTAAAGTTATCTGAGGTAAATTAATATTCAGAACATTTTTACAATACACCTTTACTGGACGATACTACAACTATTACTGTATTATTAAACGTTTTTTTTTCCAAAAAGTCAGCTTGCTTTTATATGTTCTATTATTTGGTTAAGTAATTCTGAGTTCTCAAGTAAACATTGGCTCCAGTTCTAAAATGCTGCAGAGTTGAATTGGCGCAAGTGCCACTTTAAGACGTACCTGAAGCCATTCCTCCTACCTGAAGACTTTTTGTACTCTCACAAGATCTTTAGTTTCGTCTTTGGTATATGCCGGTGGCATAAAGCTGCATTATGTTTTTATGCGTTTTATGCAACGATTACTGTAAGTGGGACAATGCGTTAAGGGGAGGAATTCAGGCAAACATTTGTAAATCTCATCTGTACTGGGCACGTTTATATACACTGTATGATGATGACGAGCATTGAAGACAATGAATGTTTTATAAATGATATTTATTTTGATGCAATGGGTAATATATTTATTAAATATTTCCTGGCTATCTCTTAGATAACAAAGAACTATTCAATGAGTAGCTGTTTCAGTAAGAGGATTCCCCTCCTCTCTCGCAACACTGCATGTGGAGAAGGTGGTGCAGGCAGTGTGGGGGCTGTGAGCCCCACTCTCGGGGAAAAAAAAAGCCTCATCTTACATGCAGAAGGGCTGAACAAGCTGCTCACCTTGTGGAATGTGTTTGAAAACAAGGTTCTTTTCATGGAAAGTGGAATTTTTTTACCAAATCACAAGGTCTGATCACACATGTTTTTCTCTGGCCAACTTTCACTCCCTCGGACTGGTGCTTGAACAAAGGATTGCAGAATCGGGCCCAAGTGTTTGAATAGCAGCAGCTGAGAGACCTGTGGAAGAGTCCAGCCTTAGAGTTGGTACAACTGCATGAGGAATACTTCTTTTTAGTACTTAATAGTGTCTCAAGTTCACGACTAATAGTAGATTTGGAAATCGCAGCTTTAAAAAGAGCTTTAATTTTAAAGCCAGTTTCACTGTTTGCAGCTCTGACCGGTGTGAACTTTGGTTGCTGCTCTGACCACACCAGTTCAGTCTTCTGCTATGGATCAAGCTCCTTTATGAAGGAAAGCAATGGGAAAATGATGCCCAACAGGCTGGAATATGCTCTCTGAGGAAAGGTAATCAAGATACGTAAGACGCTGTCAGCTGAAAATGAACATGATGTAAAAATCTGAAATTTTACAAAATTCACAGATAGCAAAGGCTGAAAGAGTCATCTCTTTATTTTGCTGTCTGGTGAGCAAATGGATTGTCACATGTAGAGACAATGCTTCAGTTAAAACCATACACTGAGATTTTCAATGGAATTTCCTTTCTGTGTAAAATACAGTATCGGTTCTATTGCAAGCCCATACATCACACGCTTGGTAGCAAGTGGTATTGTCACTGAGCTGTCCTTTGTGCTCCGCCTCAGACATGGCTTTGGGGAGCTTCATCAGACAGAGTTCAGCTGTGGGAGGCCTAAGAAATCTCTCCTCAAAGGAAGTCCTCAAAGAGGCAACAGAGAAGATTTTGCTGTCTTGGATGTACAGTGTAGAGCAGTTTGTACCTTCTTCTACTTTAGCTGAATTTTTGGTGACATCTTTAATGGCCAGAAAAGGTTTGAAAACCTTTTGTCCCAAATGTCTGGTCTGTGCTTGTTAACCTCCAAGGGAAGTGAGAGGACCTGAAAAAAGGCAAAAATAGTCAGAATCTGCAGTATCTGCTTTGGAGACAAACCTTTTGGATTTTACTTACTGAAAGAGAGGAAACACTGGCCTTTCTGAGCATGTGCTCTGGATGCTATAGCTAATATAACATTATCTGAGCCCATTTTGGCAAGTCTGCTATTCCTAAAGATGGGATCTCTGCTCATTTCCTTTTTTAGGTCTGCTATATTCTTTTGCACAAAACTGAGAAGGAGCAGTACGGTGCTGAGAAGGAGAAGTGAAAAGATACAGCAAAGCTGATCGATGGTCTTTCCTTCCTCGCACCGCCCTTCCTCTCTCCCACCTTCCCCCCAAGAGCTAACCAGTAAACTGAACAAAAAATACCAGTAATTATTTTTTCAGCTTTTACCACAAATACTACAAGCCTTTGTTACAGAGGAATCCAAATATGGAAATTCAGAGGATGCACAGCTCAGATCTCTTTGTCCTGCCAAAGTAATATGAATTTTCTTTTCCATTTCTCAACTCCCCATGCTCAAAATGATATTTAAAAAGGGGAAATGATTTCTTTTATTATGTTGCTGGCCAGAAGAGGGAGCAGAATCTATGAAGTAGTGGGAATAGACACCAGCGGATAGAAGACAGCTGAAGTCGAGCTGGCTGATGGTGTGATACGTATCAGCAGACGTTACATGATTCATCCATTGCACTGGCTGTGTTGCTCAAACACAAGAAAACCACTGGCTCATCTTTGAAGTATAGATATACATCAGAATAATTAAATTCTGAGTATTGGAATGAAAAAAATAGCATGGGGCTTAAGCCCTTACTTTGTAAGTACTGCTCCTCCTTTTTGGACCGCAGACTCCCTCTTACAATGATTTATGGGAGGGATGTATTTTTGCAAATGGTTTTTGTGGGAAAATGCTGGAAACCCCCCATGGACAGTAGATCCAGTCTTCCTCTTCACTATCTCCACGTAGATGAGAGGTCAGTCTGTTTACTGAAATGTATAAAATAAGATAAAATTAATGTTTACCCTCAACCTTAGCTGAGGGACAGAGTTGATCACATTGTATGAAACATCTTCCTTCATAACCTCTTAATCTTTGCTTCAGAAGCACATCTGAAGCTTCGCAGAAGTCGAGTGATTGAACTTCACCCTTGTCAATCATTCAGAGGCCGGGCAGCAAAACAGCAGATTTCAATAGCATGTAATTTGTTCTCTCACGTAGCGGACATGTGCTATCAAGGAGAATACTCCCCTAGAGCGGGGTCCTCTTGTCAGCATTCAGCTATATTATACCATTAGATTTCCAAATATTTGTTCTTGTTTTCTTTGCACTGTCAGACCTGTTGTAAACTGAGGATGTTCCAGCTGTTCATAATTGTGAGGGAGGAAAGTCAACGTATTATCCCTGCTACGCTCATCATCTGCTTATTTCTTGATGACTGCAGCCTTGAAAAGTACCACTGTCTTAGTTAATATGCATTACTATTTAGTGTATTGTACTGATGGGAATTAGAAAGGGTTCTCCCAAGGTTGTAACCGGAGCTAATTTCACACGGCATCAGCCTGGCGCAGCGTATGGGACCCTATGTTTGCCCATGTACTAGCATTTTGACAAAACTAGCATTCATTTAAACTACGTACGCCATCAACCCTCTCTCTGGAACTGAGAAGTCTGGAGTTGGACTGGGGACTTCTATCCCATAAGACCACTTTCCTACTAACAACTTTCTGTGCCATTTTTTAGGAAGTCTCTTAGAATTTCCATCCTGTGGAACATTGTTTAATCAGTGAAAAAAACATTGTTTTTCAGAACATGAGAATTTTATTACTAGAGAAGAACAAGTGAGAAGACTCCTAGGACACCAGTTTTCAACTGGGTGGGCAGGAAAGACCTCAGGTGAAAAAGAAAACTGGAGGTCTGGTTGACAACTCATTTCTAGAGTGGAAGAGGGAAATTGCAGGAGGGCCACAGAAGAACAAAAGGGATCACATAAGGGCAAACTGCCAAACATCTGAGATGTCTTTAATGCTAAGAGTATGGAGAATAAACAGGAAGAACTAGAAGTCTCGGGACACAACAAAGGCTATAGTTTAATCAGCGTCACACAGGCTCAGTGGAATGAATTGCAGCACTTCGATATTAGCAGAGAGAGTATAATTTGTGTAGGAAGGACAGGCAGGAAAAAAGGGAAGAGTATTAGCTGGTATATTAGGAATGTGTAGAAGGCTAGAAAGAGAGGAGAGACAGAGCTGTTGGAGATAAAATAGAGAGGAACTGTAAAGCTCTACTAATGATTACTTAATGAGGAGGAGGACGTCGATGTCATGTTTTTCGAGCTACTATTGGGAGTGTCCTGAGGATATGAGGTAGTGGTAATTGAGGACTTTATCTAACCAGATATCTGTTGTAAGAAAAAAAACCCACAACCCAACAGCAGAGCACAGATGGTTCCTCAAGTTTCTGGAATGTGTTGGGACAACTTTTTGTTTCAAAGAGTGGAGGCAGTTACAGGAGGCATGGCCAGATAAGCTATGATAGATATGACTAATAAAGAGAAACTAGCTAGAAGGCAATTGGAGCTCATGCGTCTGTGGAAAAGGAGGATTGAGAGGAGGAGAACAAGACCAAATGACTCCTGTAAGGCAGATTTACTCACGCTGGGGAGTTGATAGGGAAGGTTCTGCAGGGAGGAGCCAAAAGGAGAAAGGGGCTTAAGGAAAGAGGCACTTTGGAAAAAGTCCTTATTTAAAGATCCCATAGGAAGCTATCCTGCTGGCAAGGAGGACAGCGTTGGAAGAAATCAGGGGGGCCGAGTCAGGAAGCACTTGGTTATCTGACAACAAAAACCCATCATACAAAAAGTGAGCAAAGACACTGAACTAGGAAAAGTAACAGAGAAGGACTGAAGTATAAAGAATGCAAAAGGGACCAGAAAAAGAAATGAGAAGAAAAGAAGGAAAAGCGTTATCACTTCACAGGGATGGTGAGCAAAGGACAAACGACAGAGCGGGCTGAAGTGTGAAACACCTTCTTTGCAAGTAGGGGACACCTGATACAAGAAGCTAAACGCACTTAGAGCTAGCAAGGGAATTGAAACGCAGGCCACAGAAAAGAAGTGAAAGAACATTTCAATAAAGTGTATGTACTCAGAGCAGAAAGTCCTGGGGACGTTTGCTCTGGTTAATTAAAGAACTAACCACAGTCATTTCTGAAATATTAACAAGTGTATTTAAGAACATGCAGAAGAATTAAGAGGTACCAAGAATTACAGATCAGCCAACCTGTCTCAGATATCTCAAATATTCTCACTTTGAATAATACTGCAAAAAACTTCAAGTGCTTCATATAATAGCAACTGCAGAATGATAACCTGATAAAAACATCCAACATGAATTTATCCAGATAAATAATCATATCAAACTAGTCTAATGTTCTTCTTTGATAAGAGTGAAATGAAACTCAAGCATTTAAGAAAATGGGTTTCCAAATGATCTTGCTACATTAAAGGGGTAGTTTGACAGAAGTACAGTAAAATGTAATAGCAACAAGTACAAAATACTCCACTTAAAAAAGGATAACCTCAAACATAAGATGCAAAATCTGGCTAGACAATGGTTCTGCAAGAAAGAATCAGGGCTTTATAGTGGAATGAATTCTGAATATGAAGTAATAAATGATGCTGTTGCCCAGGATATTCCAGGATATAACAACTGGGATGTTAGATGTGGGAAATGCTCCATGGTGCTTTGGACTGATGAGAGCTCAGGTAAAGTTTTGTGTCCGGTTTTAGGGGTCATGCTCTTGCAGATCATTTTCTGATGTCTTCTGAACCATTGGTGGTCTGCTGACCACAGACTGACTAACAGGGCCTGGCACCTAAATATATCTGGGCACGACAGATCTGTATGTAAGACTGGGCAGCTCATGGTCCGCAGACCAGGCGTTCTTTGGCTTCTTTCTCTCTATGCTCTGAGAAATATTTTCAAATATGTTTACCAGGATGGGCCTTGCTCGGTCCCTCACCATCGGAAGAGGAAGGAGTGGAGCTCCCAGGGGCTCAGTGCATGGAGCACTCTCCACAGTGCCACAGCACCTGAGGTCTTTTCATCATAAACTGCCTGAGACCAAGGAGAATTGGATGCCATGGTACTCCTAAAAACTCTGTTATGCACTCATCTGCAATTAACTCCCTTGAGAAATAAAGGCCTGAATTTTGCTCTTAAAATGGGAAAAAGGGGATTTACTGTGATGCCTATTGGGGCACCTAAACTGGACAGTACTCCTGCTGGGATGTCATTACTACTGAACAGAGTGGAATAAATGTCTCCCATAACTTTATGTAAGGCATTCTGTTTAATACAGCCAGCTGAATGCTTCAGAATGAGAGAGACACTTTGTTCACTTCCACTCCAGTGGAGTCCTGTGCTGGGCAAGATTCTCTTGTTGCTATCATAAACCAGACAATGGCTCATGGCGTGGTAGCAGTGTGTTGTTTTGATGGGCTTCTGTGAATTCAACAGGCATGATCTGCTGTTGATGCTTATGCTGTCCAAAAAAGTCCCAAACTTCAATCTGCCTAAAACCAGTTATCTCCACTTTCCAGCAGATATTCTGCACCCAGCACTGTTGTGTCCTGCAGCTGGCTCCCAAATACCTTTCAGAGACTGGGTTTTATGTCTTCAAGAGTTTTAATTTGGCATTACTGTTCTGTTTGTCATTTACTATTCATATTGGTTCAGATGAAGATCTCTGGAGCAGAGTTTTGGATCTTACTGTGATCAGCCAGATAAAAGCAACAGAAAGCTCTGGTCCGTCTTGAACCAGAAATCCTTCAGACCTGAGAGGAAGCGGTTCTTGGATGTGTCTGCAGGCCCTTGGCACAGCCGTGAACTGAATACAGCGTACCTGCTCATCAATCCCTTCACGTACACCTTTCACTAGCGAAGAAGATCAGCATCCGGTATGCCACAGGCTCCCAAATGTTAGTTGCTTTGTTCTGTTATTTTAGAGTGAAATAAATGACTACCGTCATCCAGAACTCGAATTCTGTAAAACATACTTCTGTCCCTTTTTGTCAATACCTAACACCAAGCCCTGTGAGCAGACTCTTTTCATTAACAGTGCTGAAGTTGTGCTGACCCTTCTCTATCATTCAGTTGCTGTTTCTTTTTGTTCTTTTAGACTAGAGTCTAAAAACCTATTTAACCTGGGATGTACCTCTGCCAAAGGCTGGTCTGCTGGGAGGCAGTGCAAACAAATTCATCACTGATGAAAYAGGCAGCAGAGCCATCAAACGTAAAACAGCTACAGCAAGTCTGGCTGGAAGGTTTTGAGAGATAAAGAGGAAATAAAGAAGAAGAAGTGTTCATCATTTAAGGACTTCTTGAGTATTTCTGACTTCACATTTCTTCCTAAGGAATTCATCCTTAGGAGAGGATGAATGCCTGAGGGGGTGAGGCAGATGGGATCACCCTGGGGCCATTAGAAGTGTGGAAAACAATTTGAAAGCATTCACATTTTCTTGAAAAACAACAAAAACCACTCTGTGTTGCCCGATTGACTTGTCATAGCAGTTAGTCTGTGCGAGGAGAAGCTG
Organism: Phoebastria nigripes; assembly: GCA_035582835.1. Classification (NCBI taxonomy): domain Eukaryota; kingdom Metazoa; phylum Chordata; class Aves; order Procellariiformes; family Diomedeidae; genus Phoebastria; species Phoebastria nigripes. Next base: position 628,215 of record JAYKAV010000511.1, on the reverse strand, counting down.
TCTTCAACATGCATGAAAATTTTCTGAATTTTTCTATACTTCTGAGAGCTATAGTATTAGAAATTGCTGAGACATCTACTCTCTAGCTGCCTTTTAAGTATTGCACTGTTACAGATGTGAAAGGGCTAAAGCAGCTTAGAGAAAGCCTGAACGATGTACTCCTACATATCATGCTTTGTACAGCTTGGTAGTCCTAGCGTGTCTGCTAATATTTCTTGCTCCGGGTTCTGCTCTGTCCACTCTCAGCAACCACCAGGACAAGTTCCTCAGTGCAAAGGTGGAATTTGTTTCAGATGGCACAGCCCAGTGGTAATGCCTTCTCCTCCCGACAGCTTTGGTTCTGGTCTTTGCTTGCAGCACAAGCTTCACCAGAAACTCCAGGGCATTTAGACTCATAGCCTCATAGCCTAGCAAGAGGGTTTTGTTTTGTGCAAGGAAGTATATGCATTCAAATTCAAAGCAGATTGTTTTATGCAGTGTCAAATTCTGTGCAGATGGAACATGATATGATATGTTGAAGTGGGATATATTGCATATGGCCATAATTCAGGGAAACACATTTCTCCAGCTGGATACCTGCTATTGAGTTGGAAAACATGTGTCCTGCATTCTGGTAGGCTTCTACCAGAACAGTGAGAGGACATAAAAGACAGGTCATTCCTGGTATTGAGTATCAGCTAATACTTACATCTATCTCACTGGTTTCATAGTGCTGTTCAAAATTAAGCCTCCTGTTGTCACAACAGGGAAAGTACAACCGAAAAAAAAAGCTATTGCTGAGCTCTGCACCCCCAAGTACATGTTGAGAAGTCAACGCGTGCAAACAGGCTGGACCGCTTTGCACAGCTGTGACTTTGGGCTGGCATGCCCATGCCTTCTCTGTTCCTGTCCCCAGGGGAGAAGAAGCCCACGCTGCCTCCGGGTGCAGCACTGCTTCCAGGCACCGGCCCCTGACTCATGGGCTCCGGTGATCCCCTAGGGTGCAGCACCCACCCTCAGCCCACATCTTGCTCAGCCTTGCTGGGAAGCTGTGGTGAGCAGCCGGACGGGAGCGATGGGTGTCTTTGGGCAGAGGGGCTGCAGTTCTGTCTGGCTCCCGTATGGCCTTCTAAGGTGCAGGCATCATTTCCCGGCATCCCTAGGCTGGTGGGAGCCGAGCTGTACATGGCAGACATATTCCTCAAGGAAAATGGGCCCATGGAGAGGTGAGCTGTAAGTGACTTAAGCTGTATTAATCATCAACTTATGCCTCCTGCCAGGCAGAGGTAGGCTGTGCGTGCAGTTTCTTCTGTGGTTCAACTGCTAAATACCTCGTGGTCAGACTCATGAGTAATTACCTGCCTCAGCCTACTTTTAAATAATGAAGCAAATATAAACCATTGCCCTGGAGTGATCCATCCTTTTCAACTCTGCCGTTCCCTGCCTGCTGATCACCCGCTCTGCTCCCTTGCACCCATCCAGGCTCTAACGCTGCTCCGCTCCATCCCAGCCAAGCACAGCTAGTAAATAACCATCCCCCTCTGCTCAGGCTAACAACCTTCCCCTCTCACACCCTTCCCTCTGCTTTTTCTTTTGCAGACTCTGTTCCTTTTGTGCTTAGCTTTGCTTTCAAGACCTTGTGCAGCTCCTTACCAGGCTGGATGTTGTGGTTTCTCAGGGCACAGTCCCTCAGCCCCCTCAGAGATGATGGCATCTGCTCATTCCTCCAGCCTCTCCCTCTCCCAGTTGTGGCTTTTTCCATGTTAGTCACCCCTTCCTACTCCCAGATCCCAAATCTCTCGTCACTCTCATAGCTACAAAAATGGCATTTTGTTCAGGAGCACTGTATCCTTGAAATCCTGCTAGTTCAATTCACACCACCCCCCCAGCACTAACCTGGGAAAATGATGATGGCAAAAGTAGAGGCTGTCTCTGGTGTGTAAAAAATCTGTTTTCCCCAGTGCCTTTTTTGCTTTCTCATTTTTACATAAAAATGGCTACAATTTTTGTGATGCAAAGCTTGTTCCTCCCACTGGAAAAGACAGATTTCTAAGAAGAACAAAAGGGATTTTTCTGTGGGAACAATATCACTGAAAAAAATTCACTGTTAGTATTAAAGAAGCTTTTGCAAGGTAAAATCCCACTTTCTGTAACTTTTCATCCCTGTCTTCTCCATTTTTTCAATACCAAGTGCCAAGCAAAATAAGAAAAGACAAAGCCCGAAAGAGTCAAAGTTAGTTTTTATAAACAAAGTGAGCATTTTCATTTTGTTAAAAACTCAGCCACCCAGCAACACTTCTCACCCTAGCGTGTTTTTGGTTTTTTTTTTGTTTTTCAAAATCGGCGATTGTTCCCCTCAGCAGCAGAAGCTGCTGAGGCAGCTGGGATGCTCGGTGACCTGGCGGTCTCAGCACTGCAGGAGCCAGGTGCAGGTGAATGTGCTGGTCCCTGGTGCACCATGGGGCTCCCTGGGAAGCGACGGTGACCCTGGGAGCAGGGACTGCACCTTCCCGCGCTGAGCACACCTTCCTGGCATTGCTGATTGATAAACCCAGGCGCCACGCTCAGCCACGCTGGCTTTTCCCGAGCGTGCTGATGGCTCCTGCTTGACCTAACCTGACACAACTTGCACRGTGCAACCCATCCCCTGTTTTCAGAAATTCAAAGAGATTCCTCCTTAGAAGGCTGTGGGAAGTGGAGAAATATGTACGTGACCTGAGGGCAGGCATAGGTGGCTCCAGTGCTGGAGACCTTTGGAGCAGCTCGGTATTTCCCTCTTGCAGATARCCTGCGATGTATCTCCATGCGGCAAATACTATAATTACGCTGAATATTTTGAAAAGGTTTTCACGCTGCAATGAGGACTGAAAACAGTAACACAAAGACAAACATTGTTCAGCACGGAGAGCGTGGAAATTGCAACACGTTTTCTGTCATTTTATGTTGCAATTTGCAACAGATCCATGTAGTTACGTTCCTGTCCTCTTTGTGCACAATTACTGCAAAGTTTGGGTTCCTCAGGTAACAAACCCCTTAGATTTTGAAATGTTAATTTTATTAACAATATTAAATGCAAAATTAAAAAAAAAAAATGAAAAAGAGCAGGTAGAAAGCAAATTGCAGAGCTCTCACGCTTTGCATTTGCATTTTTGTGCTGGGAGGAGAGAGGATATCGTGTCACTTACGTGACCAGCAGTGCCTCAGCAGCACAGCCCCAATTCTGAATATCTGTGATCAAATCAAAATGCAAAAGCAGTGGTGGTGCTCAGCGGTGTGTGAGGGACTGAGCTGCTCATAAACGCCGAGTGAGCAGAAAAGGCACAGCATTTGTCAGTTAAGTGTAATGAACACTCTGCTTCAGGCTTTGGCTCAGATGTGCCCCCAGGCGATGCCCATGGGGTCTCCACGGGGGCCATGGGGTAGCGGGTGGGGGTGATCGTGGCTCTCCAGTGTGTCTAGTCACTGCGAGTGGCTCTTGCTCTGGCAGAGGGAGTTCAAAGAGCTCATTGCCGTGTCCCTTTCCTGGCCCTCCCCAGTCCCCTGACCCTGCAGAGAAAAGCTCTGCTGCCCATTTGGGGTAAGGAGAAGCTGGAAGGAGGTGAGTGTGTCACTTCTCTGAGGTGGCAGATGCTCCATGATGGCTCGTGTGCCAGAGCAAAAAAGCAGGTCTGAGCTCTGCAAACAGCATCTGCTTGAAAGTGAGGAATGCAATCGATGAGGAAGAGCGATGCCTGTTGGAAAGCGTGGTGTGTGTATTGAAGTGCTTGCAGCTATGCACAGCCCTAAGCAACTGATGCCGCACACAAAAGTCGTATTAGGGTCTTCTGCTTCTGTGTCCCCAGCCTGAAATACACTTTAAAAAATACTTAATTTTTAGCAGCTCTGATGCTCAGAACATTTTGTGTGTCATGCTCCCTTAAAGCCTCTCAAATCAGGTGACCCAAAAATCAACCAGCAACAACTAGCATTGGATTTGTTCCTTGGGGTTAATGAAGTTAAGATATCTTAAACAATTTTAACCTTTTAGCACCAAGCGTGAAACCTTGCACCTGGAGGAGGGTTCCTGGGAGGTGAAACACATCGTTGTGGTGAGGGCCGGCAGACAAGTCTTGTCTGAAGGTCTGTGTGAGGCTCCATTTGTGGCAAGTCTTCTGTGGCCCAGTGTGTGTGGGGGTCATATCACCTGCACCGGGCAGGGAACTAAGTGTGGTACATGAAGAAAACGTGCTGTTATTGGCCCTGTGAGGAGATGCAAGCTTCGATTTCCCTAACCTTATGGTGGTGTTTTGACAGGGATAGCTTTCATAAGGGGAGGACTATCTGGAATTAGGGCACATAGATGCTGCCGTCCTCAGGTAGGAAAGCCCTGGTCAATACCTTAGGATGAGGGAGCTGGATATCTATTCCCACCAAAATTGGGCTCTGACTAAGCTCTTGGAGAAAAATAGTATTGCTCTTTAATGATAGACAAAGTACATTAATGTGAAGTGTTGACATGCAAGCCAAACTTTGGACAGCTCTGTCTCTCTTGAGCCATGTGTTTGTGATAAGTAAATAATGGCCCACAGTAACTCTGCAGACCTAAATATTTGGCTGCCTGTGTATTTCACAGAAAGTTCCCCTGATTTTGAAAGGTCACACAAGTGTAACAGCTTGGTCCAGATGTGAAAACCAAAGAGCCTCCCCTGAGTGCTGCGGAGCAGCAAGCCACCAGTCACCTTCAGATGCCACAGTCATTGCTCATCTGTTCGTTAGATGGGCTGTACGCAGGAATTATCTCTATGGAGTTAGGAAGTCCAGGCCAATACATGCTTCCGTACCATTTGTAAGCTGTCGGGGGAAAAAATAGCATCTTTTTCTTCTTCATCTCCAACCCCTGCCTCACTGAAGGAGGGGTCCAGAAGGAATCTGAGCCAAGGGCCCTAATGCTGGCTCCGAGCCTTGTATAGAGGTAGTGTTTTTCATGCAATGCACCTGAGAAGTTGTCAAAAGGGCATAAAAGCCAGTTTAACCAGTCCCAGAGGAATGGGCTGGGGTGTGGGGTGCCCCCCTGGGTGCAGCAGGTGATGAGGGTGCCCTCACGGGGTGGCCGTGGTCAGCCCCAGGTCATGGTGTGCCGGAGCACTCATGGCTCTTCTCTGATTCCCAGGTACGAGACCTCCAATGCTGTAAAGGCTACTCTACGCTTGTGTCTACTTATGCAAAGCACCTTGCTATTTGGCTTGCCTCACCAGTGCAAGGTGCCCGTGGTGCCAGCGGATCCTTTTGTGTTGCTGGAACAAGCTGTATAACAGCCCCTTCTGCCCTGGTGTGCTCATGGGAAGGGCAGTGTCACTGCACCTCCTATCGATGCCTCGCAGAGCCCACCGAGCTCTGCAAAAATTACTGAACAAGTGACAGCAGCCTTCAGGTGGCTCAAGGTGACACGAAGAGTGGTGGTGTCCTGCAGAAGCCCCAGAAAGAGGGGGGATGCTGGGCCTTGGCTTTCCAATCCCAGCATCAGGTGATCCCATGCGGGCAGCGCCCTGTGGGGGAGCAGCACCTCTTCACTGTTGAGCTTCAAGAGAGGTGGCCCCTGGGCAGGGCTGCCCAGACCCCCTCGTACCTGCAGGGCTGGCTCTGAGATCCTGCACACTGGAGTGTAGAATTATAAAGATCTTCTTCCAGGGATGATATCTATGCAAGACCACATGGATTATGCCCCTACTTTCCTAAAACAGTGAGAGGTGAAAACTATCCCCATATTTCCTTGGAGAGGTAGTTGTCTGAGTGGGTGAGTCACTGACAATTTGGATGCAATTCTGGTGTGATCATCTTTCTTGTATTTACCCTGGCACGTGAAGTCGGACAAAATGTCAGAGTGCAAAAACAAGGCAAAGATAGGGAGCTACTGAATCTTATGTTTAGTTTAATATAACAGTTTGAGAGGAGAAACTGGGAGATCTCATGCATGGTCTCTGTTGGCCTGAGTCCACAGCTGCTTGATTTACTGCAGCTGAGGATCTGGCTCTAAACTGTTTTCTTCCCGCATAGATGTAGCCGTAGTCAAGCCCATTGGTACATATCTGTGCAGATGAGCATTCTGTGTAAAAGCCAACAGAGAGCAAATGGGGGAGTAAAATTTCAAGCAATGAATGTCAGCATTCACCTAACCCCTGCCTCTAGCCCAACGTGCACCAAAGTGATCTGCACCTTGTAGATCTGGATGGTCCCATCTCAATAGCTACAGGACTTGATCTAGACTCTGCGCTACTCCCCCTCTGAGTTTTTCCCTCCTGTCCCCTTGCAAATAGCCCCCCAAGCCCCGCAAGCCACTGCCTCTCAACCTCTGCTCAAGCAGCAGCTCCTCCCCTTGCCCCTGGCAGCAGCAAGCTGCCTTTGGGGATGCCAGGCTGCATTTCCCCCTAGCAGAGCATCTCCTTCTGCCTTCTTGTGCCTTGAGTACGTGCCTCAAACAGACTCTGGTGCTGGCTTGGAAGCTGGGTGGAAGTGTCCTGCACGTGGCTTTCACAGACAGCCTGCTGGTGAGACGACATCCAGCTGCTTCAACCTCAGACCAGTTTCTGTGCAGTCTCTAATTCCAGGTTTGGATGGGAAGGCCAAGACCCCGTCTGGTTTAAAAAGATGATTTAGAAGACTTTCCTTCTGCAGAGGATGGGAACCAGAGACATGAGAAGATTTGTCAAGGCTGCAGGGGTAGTTTCAGATCTGTGCTGAGAATCTAAGAGTTTGAGGTTCTGAACTCACCAAAGAGGTCCCCTCTCTGGGGCAGACCTGGATGGAAGAGGCTGCGTGCATTTGGAGCACCAGTTGTCAAACGGACAGCTTGTCTCCCAGGCTGCAGGGCAAGAGAAACTCTGCTCCGTGGGCTCTCTGGAGACAGAGATGCACAGGGTACGCAGCACCTGGTGGGACTCCTGCAGCTGGGTCTCCCCTGGCCAGCACTGAGACTGCACCTGGTATTGCCACCACAGACTTCAGTTTTGGTGAGAAATCCCATCCTCCTTCCAAGAAGGATGATATTAGCTTACACTGGGCGCTGCAATACACTTTGGGTTCTCTTTATCTCTGTGCAATGCTGTAGCCAGCAGTGTATACATATTTTTTACTTTCCTGCAATGACTTTGGTTCTGCATGAGTTTAGAGGAGCCACAGGTTTTCTTGCCTCTGATAGTCTTCAAAATGTCTTGCTGTGTGTTTTTCTCTTTGGCTGCCTGCTACCTAAGTCTTCCCTTAGCCTTATTAATATCCATCATGCCTTCTATCTGCTGTACACCATAATCCTTCCATTGGCATAACCTGTCACCATCTAACCATGCTTTCTCTTTTCCTCCTGAATCCTGAGAGAAGGATTCCTTCTGTGTCTCAGCTACATGAGGGTAAGTTGCCTACTTGTGGATCGTGGGAACTTAAATATCTTTATTTCCATCTTTCAGGTCTCTCTCACTGGAAAACCTCAAATAAGAGCACAGTGATGCTACAGTGCTCTGCCTTTGGCATGGACTTTCTTTGGGGTCCAGAGCAGACAGCTGGCTTAAAGAACAGTAATTTCTGTCCCCAAATGGAGATATCACACATTAGCACTGGGAGGACCTTGATATTGGACATTTCATGTGCTGGGGGAAGGGAATGTTAAATTGTATGTTTTTCCATCATGTTTCCCCCATGTAATGGTGCAAGAACACTGCAGTGATCCCCAGATGAAAAAAAAAAAAAAGAAAAAAAAAGCCTAGCAGGCTTTTAACAAACTTTCTCCTTTCATTCATTCTCAGTTTTGCTTGTATAGCCAGAAAAAGGTACAAAATGTGGTGAGCTGATTTCTGAGTATCATCCTGCATGATGGAGCCTTCTGCCCACACAGACCGCTGCCTTCCTTTCCCTTCCGTATAGTCAGCGACTTGATCCCATGAAAGCATCGAGCCTCATTCATCACGCTTTGTAAGGCACTATAAACCACATCTCACCGGCTCCACCTGGTACTAAATAGTTTTTTTATCAGTGAAACAAAGTTTTCTTGCTCACCTCCTGGCTATCCCTCCTTGGGGTAGCATCACACTGGAGTTTTACCTAGTGACAGAAGTTGAATGCTTCCTGCTTTTAATGTTTATTTAGTAAAACATTTTACATTCCTGGAGAGATACCAGTCTGTCATTAATGGATTCTTGGCTTGATGCCAGCAGCTAATAGTTTTATTGGTCCTCACAGCACAGTTATGCGATTTGGGTAACTGCACTGAACTGCGCCTTCCTCTTCTTTAATTCTGACCCAAAAAAAGTGCACTTATAACACACTGAAGGAGGGATGGCCAGCAGGGTCTGGAGAGGGGGAAGGGACGAGGGCCTCTGCCCTACCAAGTTTTGCGAGAGCTATAACACGGCTCCCAGCAGGCAGCTCGAGATCTCCGCAGCTCTGGTTAGGGGCAGGGTGAGGTGGAGGCCACGCACACCTTGGCTGTGCAATGGTGGGCACTCCTGGCTCTCCCCATGTCTTGCCGGGAGCCTTCTCCCCTTGCTGCCCGCAGCCCTGTCGCACAGGGGTGCTCTGACCCCCCCTGCCCCACTCCTGCCCCCCCTCTCCCCATTGCACAGGCAGGGCTGACTGCTAGCCGGGGAGCTGCAGGCAGAACTCTGTAACTGCAGAAGTGGAAGCTGGACTCACAGCACGAGTGTATGCTTAAAATACCTGTCTTGTTCAATCTCATTTTCCATCGGTAATTGAGATCAAGCCACTTCTTTCTTAGAGCCTCTTCCTGCATTAGTCTCCGTGACAAGAGGAAAGGTGGGAGCGTCATTATTTTTAAATGGGGGCTTGCATTTGTCTTTCAGCAGGAGAAGTCAGGGTGTTATATACGTAAATATGCATTTCAAGGATATGACGCAGCTGGAGAAAAATGAGTGCTTTGGTGCTACAGGTCAAGTTTATTTAACACTACAATGTTTTAAAACAGGGTGATGCCATTTCAATTAAATGTCCCAGAATGTTTTGCAAGGTAATCGTTTAAGAAACTTTTCAGAACTACTTTTGCAAATCAGGCATATCTTGCATAAAACGCCCTGGCAATAAAATAGTACGTGTTAGAAAAATGAAGCTGGGGGCTTTACTAGAAATGAGGGAAGCAGTGATATTCTTTTCGGGACAGTCTGGTTTGTAACAACATGTTATTACATAAGTCAGCACTACAGCCTGGCCCATATTTCTTTTGCAACATTTGCATTTTGCTTCTCTCTTGCAGCAGCCTTATGATACAATCGTAAGGGACAACGAGAAGATGGGGAAAAGCAAAGAACGAGTGAGCATTTGCATTTGTAGTGCACACTTGAATCTGCCTGCAACTCTTTTCCTTTCATCTGCAACATCTCCATTCCTGCTCTCTGCATTTCCCACTCATCAAAATCATCTCCACAGGATTGGCTGAGACCTACAACTGGACTTTACAGCAGATACTTGCCTGGGCCAGACAAAGAGATAAAGGACACTTAAAACTTTAATTCTGGCTAGTTCTCTTGGCATTGCAACCTTTGGATTTGTAAAATTGTGAGATTTCTTTTGATTATTGAAAGTTTTGCAAAGGATTTTTTTTCCCCAGAACTGTTGGTTATTTGATCCTTTTCTGTGAAGAAATATTTGAAAAAGCTGTGGCACATCGGTGTCTCATTCTGTTTCTAGCAAGAATGGAAATTGGAGGAAGGAAGTTTCCAAAGCGAGTGTCAGATTCTGATCTCTTTTACAGAAGGGTAAATACAGAATAATTCAGTGCGGTTACTTTAGATTTATGCTAGCATAAATAAGATAAGAATTTGGCTCTGGGAATCTCTGTAGCTCCCCATTTGCTCATCTAACAGCTGGCAGTTTGCTTCTTGCTATTTCTCTTGCTTTCTGGGCTGATTTGTCTTGCCTGGTGCTCAAGTCAGGGCCAAATGAGCTTGGGAGTTAGTTAAACGAGCAAATGTGTTTCGCACAACACACAGCTATGAATGGCTCAAGATCCTTCACATGATCATACATATTTCAGATTTCCCAAAGGCCAGAAATTAATGGCTAGTAAATGGATAGAAATATTACTTCACACAGTATGTAGTCAACCTGTGGAATTCGGTACTACAGGAGGTCACCGATTCAAACAATGGGTCAGGATTTGAAAAATGGCTGGATAATTTTATGTCAATTAATTACACTTGGAGCTGGGCAAGCAAAGATTGAGGTAAGTAGACCTCTTGCACCAGTGTACACATGAACTCCCCTGCAGGGACCAGGGAGGAATTTTCCCCTCGTGCATGGTTGTGCCCAATTGGCAAAGTCAGCTTTCCCTGATTTTCTCTGCCACTGCACGGTGGGAGGCAGCAGGAGGGAGCAGGTGAAGCTGAGGTTTACAGGGCTCTGTCTGCTGCAAAACCTCAGATCCCAACACCTCCTGACTTTGAAGGAGTTAAGATCTACATCTAGAGCCAAGCCAGGACCTGCACTACTACCTCCACCTGCTTTTGGTGCTTGTTGAGTGTCATCTGTGTGCTGGGACCGGTATGCACACACTTGCTGACAGACACACATACAGAGAACAAGATAAACATTCACATATGTGAGCAGATGCACTCACTACTGTCGGTATTTACAAATTGAGCCAGACAACAAAATCACTTCCAAATCATTTTAGAAAATGGGCAGCCCAGCCTTAAACCATGAGTCTCTATTTAAGCATTTAGATGTGTGATCTAACCCCCCCTTAGGAGTTTCCTAGGGAAGGCACCAACCAGCTCAGTGCGGTTTCCCAACCGTAGGTGTCTAGTGCCATTTGAGAGGTCCTGAGACACCAGGACATCAGCTGGTGGTTGATGGGGAGAAGGTTTAAGGGAGACTGTGCTCTCCAACTGCTGGGGGCCAGGTGGGGCATCTCAAATAGCCCTAAACACCAATGCTGAGGCAGTTAAATCCTACTGACTGTGTCAAAAAGTGAACGCACATCCTATTCAGTATTTCTCCAAAAGGGAGCTGAGGTGGTTTTCCAGGACTGCAGAGGGCTTCCTGGCACAGTGCTGATCATTGCCTAGGGCATGGCCGAGGGGATTAGTGATAGATGTACTGTGGGGCCAGTCCCACAGTAGACCCAGTCTTGCAATATGGACAGTACTGTCTGCAGGCCTTAGGACTGGGTCTAGGTCTAACCAGGAGTGCAGACGTGCCCTCAGAAGTGCAACTTTTTGCAAACCTGCCTTTCTAAAAAAGCTGGCTAAATCACACAGCAAAGGAGAAAGGTTGAGAGGATTCCCACCAGCAGTGGTAGTAAAAGACATGAACTCTGAGAAGGTATTTCAGTGAAGGCAGCAGTGCACCACAGGTAGGTGTGATTTGGAGTCCCTGGAGGCAGAATAATCCTGGATTCTTGTTTCGCAATGTTCACTTTCTGTGAAGGTCCTTAGAGAGGAGAAATCTTCTCACCATCTTCAGGAAAAGCAGCAGGCAGTTATATTTCATAGAAAAAGAGACGTATTTTAGAATTGCACAGCAGAGGTGCACGACTGACAGCAGCGCATGGAGGGAGCCTGAGGACTGCACAGAATTGCATATCACTGGATTTTGGTCCGTGATACATACACAGAGTCATTATTTTTTATTACTGACCGCTCTGACTGCATTAAACACCTGAACAATAAAGACATTGTGGTTTCCTGTCAGAGCCGGGAAAGTGATGTCGATGGGAAGTCTGTCCCTAGCTCTTCTCAGACCAACAGCTTTGCCTTTGAGATGGCCAGAGGAATTTGAGTGAGTCTGCTGAGCAGTTGCAATGTTCTGATTTGGTCAGATTCAGACCAGAAAAAAAACCCTCTTCACACATAGAAGGTTTTCCAAAGAGGTTTATGCAAATGGCAGCTCTGTCACTTGACTTAGGGGAGCTGTGACTTGGCAGGTTTATAGAGAAAATCCTCACTTTTCTGTCTGGAAGCTTGTTAGGAGAGTGGATCACCACATGGTAACTATCAGTTCTGAACAAGCTCTGCCCTTACCTTCTTTAGGTTCAGCTGAAAATGAGTCTGCAAACAACCTCAGCATTTCGAGTACTCCTTTGAACTGTTGATCAAAGAAATCATGACATTTCTGCTTCGCTCAGTACAGCTAGGGACAACTAAACGCTCTGAGATGATCTTCTTGGCAAGTAGGAAAACTCTTTCTGCTGAAGTTGCCCATGATGAAGCTTGCAGCTGTGGTGAATAATCTCTGGATTCCCAATCCCTTGCAGATGCAGACACAGGCCTCCTCCCCTCTGTAAGCAATAACCTCTGTTTTCCTCTGCTCCTTTGTCAACTGTGAACAGAGACCTGCCAGCAGCTGCAATATACTCATAAAAAAAAAGCAAAGGTCTTAGCTCACCTCTGTCCCCTAAGCAGCTGTTCACAAATGTCCTGCTCTTTACTATGTTCGACATATTGAAGTACCTGCAAGTAACGTTTTGTCAGCTGCTGAGAATCCAAGTGGTTTCAGCTGGTGGGGCTCGGGGGCCCACGGTGGCACTGTGTGGCCAATGAACCATGTCCCTGGCCTTGCAGAGCTTGAACTTGAGAGGGGAACTGCACCAGTGGGCAGATCCACTTGGATCCTAAGAGGTTCTCACACAAGTTCAATTAATTTCAGACATCCAGAAATTCTCATTGCGTCTCTCCTGTGTTTATGACCTTTCCTCCCAGAGATGTACTAAAGTGGAGGTGGTACCCATGGACAGATAAGGCTTGTCTCCAATGAGTTAATCTAAAGAACTAACCAGAATAAAGCATTTGCTGTCCATCTGAACAAGGCTTTTAATGTGAAATGCTTCACAGAATCACAGATTCATCAAAAAATATCATTGTGGAACATTTTGCTAAAACACAGCAGTACCTCGCTGAAGCTGCTGAGTTTCTCACATCCAGAAGGAATTTCACCTTTCCTTGGAGAGAGCCTGGGATATCAGAGACTGAGGCTCAAGTCCCTCAGCCAAACTAGAGAGTCCAGGTCACCCTGTGGGGCCATCAGATGTCTTGTGAGTCTGTTTTTTCATGAAAACTTTCATGGAGAAGGTTGTGTTTTGATTTCATTCTACAGAGAAATGAAATATGATAACCTTCATGTTTTGCACGAAACAGAGTCCTGGTTTTCTCAACAGGCCTAGCTAACAGTGAGTAATAAGACTGAACTTTAGGGATACTGTATTCCCCTGCATATTTTGGGCATTTTGCAATTTTTTTATTAATATTTTACAGATCTAGAAATACAAGGGAGTCTCATAACATTTTAATTTATGTTTTTTTGCTATCCAACCATAAAGAATACATTATTTGTGTATATATATATATGAGTGTGTATGTGTGTGGGTGTGTAAGCATTTAAGTAAAAACTGATATATGCAAAAGTGATCAACAACGAATACTATTTAAATGGCCATGTACAACTTCAAGTTAGCCTTGAGATACAACTAGACATTATACAGTTCTTCTAGAGCAGGGGCAGGGCAACCTTTAACTTGATCAGTGCTAGATAACCTTTCAGACACACGTTCTTTATTAACAAAAACATAAAAAAGACATGAGCTTTTGTGGCTGTATCTGGCCATAGTCTTTGGTTTCCTTACCTCTTCTAAAGCTGCTAGGCCAAATCTTCTGACTTTGCCAAGTGGGCTTGCCACAAGGTGCTAATAAGGGTGTAGATATGCAGTCATTGCAGCATACAACCTCCAAGGTCTCATCTGTGCAGTGTGATGGGGCTGGGGAAGTAATGGTCCTCCATCACGGTTGGACTCGATGATCTTAAGGGTCTTTTCCAGCCTAAATGATTCTATGACTCTGTGATCACACCCTTGCTGGTGCAGAAGTACTGCTGAAGCCAGGAGAGCAAGGAGAGCTGGCTGTTCGTAGAGAGCATGGCTAAAGGACCATGCTTTTACCCACCAGACCTGGATTCATAGGACTGGAAAGGCAGCCTAGAGCACTGTTGTGATACCAAGCTGTGCTCAGCTAAATCAGACAACTTGGATCTTCAACTGATTTAACTGTCCTAATCATTTCTGACCAAGAATATTTACAATAGGATTTTCTTTCTTGAGCCATGTTAACACTTGGGATAAACATGCTGTATCCCTGCAGAGCTACTGATAACCCCATGTTAGCCAGCGATTACAGTATGCGAGGGCTAACCCTTTGAGGGTGCTAGTTCATCATCAGAGTTACAGTTGCTCTGGGGTCTGCCATAGAGGGTTGTCATCCACATCACCTTCCTCCTCTGGGTTTGCCAGGAGCTGTGTCTGACCTCCAAGGACTTCAAAACGTGATTCATTGTGTGTTACAGAACGTCCATTCCTCTGGGCAGTGACTAAATTGCCTTTGATGTGGATCACCGTGGAAGGATAAAGGCTGCATGATGTCACCAGTTTCTCTCCATCCCTCTGACGGACCCGTGCAGTGCTGCCAATGTCAATACGGAGTGGTGGTGCTGGCTGGGTGCAAGAAGTGCTGTGCTGAGTCCTTCCAACCCTGCAAGGTTTTATCAGCCTGCTCGGCTGCTACAGGCAAAGTTTCACTGGCCTCTGCAGAGAAGCAACACAGGCGACTGTCCCCTAAGTCAGTGCGGAGCTGAGCTATAGCTTCTATTTTAAAATAAATATTTCTACAGAGCTTTTTATTGTTCCTCCTGGTCTCTGCTCTGGGTGTGTATGTGTGTGCCTGCATGGGTGGAAGAGGGGTGTTAAAGATCTGTATGCATCTGATACTGTTTTTCTGGTATTCTTGCAGCTGTGCGAAACTCAATGTTTTGTTACTGACGGCTAAGATGAAAAGAAAAACTGTGTTCTAACTGGTCTGGTTTCTCAGGCCAGTAGCAGTCAACTTTTTATCTTTTGGGCTAGTAGGAACAGGGTATAGGGTAAAGTAAAAATGCAGATATTGTAAAAACTATGTACATCTGGCTATGGGAATATATTTATCTTTGAAAGACTTGCAAATAGGTTGCTGAGAAGCAGGGCGTCCCAAACTGGTCCCTAACTGACTCCAAAGCACTTCAAAGCAGCATATCTAAAGCTAGGGGCAATAGATGCTGTTAGCTCCGATACGGGCTCTCACGGATGATGTGGGGCAGGTGTCTTTTATCTCCAGTGAAAGCTGGTGCCTTGACAGAGTCCAGAGCTGGTGCTTCTGCCTGGACTTTGCAGGTATTTATATATCAGGCTGAGGAGAAGGATGGGTTGAGTTCAGAAGCTAAAGCAAGACATGTAGTAGTCAGGAGGTGAGGGCTGAGGATGGCGTGAGAAGATGTGCTCTTACCTTTTAGGGATTGTGAGGAGGACAAGTGTAGGACATGGATTTGGGGTCCCACCTTGGTGGGAGGCAGTAGGAGGATGTGGAGGACAGTGCCTGATTTGAGACTCCAGAATTGCATGCACCTGGCCTGCGTGAAGAGCTGGGAGCTGGTGCTGCTGCCCAAGGTAGACCCAAGCAAGCCCAAACTCTGCTGCAGGTCATGAGGAGGAGCAGCATTAAGTGACCCTTGAGGGTGGTGGGCACAGGGTGGCCCAGCAGAAGTGGCTTGTTGTGGAAGGTGCCCATGTTACCCTGTCACCTGACAGTCTGCCCCCGAGAAGTGAGCATTGTCCTCATTGCACTCCCGCCCAGCCATGCCCCAGGACTGGCTGGACCCAGACTGTCCAAACACAGCCTGTGACTGCAAAGGCCGTGATACAAGATTTCCTTGAAAGCTGGCATGGACACCACAAAAAACAAATGGGGAATTCATCCTCACCCTTCGTCTCCTCTGTATCTCCATCCCTCTTCTCAGTTACTGCTGGCCACAGATTATTTCCATTTCTACCCCCACTTCCTTTCTGAAGGAAAGGAAGTGGGGGTAGAAACTCTGGCAGGATAGCTGAGAAAAGGCAGTGAGACAACTGCTACCTTTGGGTAAGTGTATTCTCCAGTTCTCCCTTTCTGATGTGGTAGGAAAGAGGGCGTGTTGGGTACAGCTCTTTGATGGCAAAGGTGCTGCTCACCCAGCGACATTTCCTAGGGCTGGAAAACACCAGGCTTACTCATAACACAAAACAACATGAATCATCCTATAGATTACTTCTAAGAAATGGTGAAGCTTGTTGTAGGTATATGACAAGCAAACCAAGAAAATCCATTGATCAAACGTTGGACAGCAGGCAGGGCTGGTGGGAGGGAAGCTGTGCGGACAGAGAGGTTTCACTGGGGGCAGGTAACCAGCGACCGGGTGTTACCTGTGGTAGAACCATGACATGAAAAATGAAGCCAGATCACCAGAAAAGTAGGCAAAAAGAGCAGCATTCAGCTAAAGACAGCCAGAGGGAAGTGTTTGTAATGTGATCTGAGAGAGACCGGAGTAGAGTACTGCCTGGGAATGGGGGATAGAAATAGCTAAGAAATTGTATCTTGCTACTTTGAGTCCAAACGTGTTTGTAGAACATGTTTTCTCTTTTTATTTTTGTAACTGAGTGGGATCACATCAGTGAAATCCCTGATTCTGCCATCTACTTTTCTTAACAGAAACAAGCAGGAGAACTCCCAGTGCTGCCTGGGTCAGGAAGCACAACCCTGGAGTCAGGCAGAAAAGCGGTCCTGGCAAAGGGCTTGTGAGCTGATGGTCTCATTGAACTGAGAAGAACCAAATGATGGAGATATCAAAATGGCCTGACTGGAGTTAGGAAAAGACCTGAAGAAATCACAAACAAGATATAAAACAAGACCAGTGGATTTTGTATAGGAATTAAGACTTGAAACAGCTGAAGACTTCAGAGAAGGAATTAAAAGAGGACATAAAATATGAGCTGGAGGCTTTGCAGAAAAAATGAAAGCAGCGTCTGGAAGTTTCCCAAAAAGGCAAAGGGACAAGCCTTAGATAGGAAATTGTTGAAGGCAGCATCTACAAAGCATCACCCCCCTTTGGGAAGCCACCCAGTTGCACCATTTTTAGTCTGCAAAGGTTTTGCTGAGGTTCTTGGTAACCTGACTGTTATACTCCACAGGAGATTTTCCACTAAAAGGAAGGAGCCCAAGCAACTGGTAACTGAATGAAACTTGTAACTGGTTTGAAACTTGTCAGCAGAAACAGACTGAAGTGAGGACTCCGGAGGGTGCATTATGGCTCTGAGAAGGACGCTGGAGGTCACAGTGGTCATATAGTACCTGGAATTTACTGTGATAAATAGGATGGGTTTTAGCACTTTCTTAACTTACTCATAACCTAGAGCCCTGAGGAGTCAGCTTGCCTAGCTCCAGTAATATAAAAAAGAATATCTCTAAGGAGGGAGACTCCACAACGCTTGCTGAAGGAGAAATCATCCTTAGGTGTTTTTGCAGATTAGACCAGATTCAAATCCCCGAATTCATGGCTGAGAGTATGAACAAAAAGGGCAGTTTGAAGTGACTTTCAAGTGGCCAGCCAGAGTGATTCAGACCTACTGGTGGATAAAGACTCAAGTAGGCTCTAAAGAGCTACTTTGCAATGGTTTGTCCCAGAAAGTTACGATTTCCCAATCACTACAATTTCTCGTGGCAGGAAGCCTGTGGTTAGGACAGCACTTGCCACGATCGTCTGCAACCATATGTGCTGCTCGGAGACTGTGTGGGAAAATGGCGGTGCTGCAGGGCTGTAGCTGTGCACAGCCCTGGGCACCACGTCATTCCAGTGCCTGGTCTCCAGGATCTAGTTGTGGGCACCAGAGGTGAGCAAGGAGTTGGTGTATACACAAATGCATAAAAAGGGAAGGATGCCTCCTCTCTTCCCATGACCTGCAGGACAGCAGGCACTCCTGCCCAGGGGGAATGCGCTCTCAGGGCTGTTGCCTCACAGTACAGTAGAGGACGTTTTCTGGCCTCAGTAGGATGGTTTGGACTGGAGATGAAACATTGCATTAGAGGTGGGAGGCACACAGCACGAGTATGGTGTCTGAGGGTAGCTGGGAGGCACAGTCACAGTCACAGTATGACAGAATAACTGAGGCTGGCCCGCATCTCTGGAGATCGTCTGGTCCAACCCCTGCCCAAGCAAGGTCAGCTGCAGCAGGTTGCCCAGGCCCGAGCCCAGTCAGGCTTTGAGTATCTCCAAGGATGGAGACTCCACAGCCTTCTGGTCAGCCTGTGCCAGTGCTTGACCACCCTTACTGTAAAAAAGTTTTTCTCTTATGTTTTAAGTGCAATTCCTTGTGTTTCAGTTTGTGGGATCAGTCCACAATGCCTGGGAGGCTATCTCATAGGAAGCAGCAGGTTGGTGCCTGCAGGAGAGGGGCAAGGGAAGTGACGAGGGGCTGCCTGGCAGGTGGGAACCTCTCCTGCAACCCGCAGCCCTCAGCCCCATGACAATTTGGTGTGGCAATGTGAAGATTTACTTTCTCTTCAGATTTGGCAAGACTTTTGCAGAAGGACACCACTGGCCACAGAGGTTTCAGTGCTGGAAGAGCAGTTGCCAAGAGCAGGAGACGTTGTGGGGGAGGACGGTCCCTCCAGAGCCCCATCATTGCTCGGGCAGTGTGGACACCCGCTGCCCTCCCTCGGGCAGCCCCTCTCCCACCTGGCTGATGCAAGTGCTGATGGTGGGATGTGGAGGATACTTCTGCCGTGCTAGATGTGTATGTGGGATCTGAGTGGGAAGGGTTGGGGAGGGCCGAGGTTTTCATGCAGAAGTTGCTTATCTCCTTTTCCCAAAACATTCCTGGGGTGTATTTGCATTGAGTCGCCTCCCTTCTGGTTTTGGACTCAAAAATAAAAACAGTGAAAAAAAAAGAATTCCTGATGGTGACAGCGCAGCCTTAGATGTTAAAATCAGCTCTCCTTTGTGGGTAGGAGCTCATTTATACGAGTGATTTATGCCTGCTGGAATGAGAGAGGGACAGACTTAACAAATGACAGGTCTTGAACGGTTGCAAGGTAATGTTATTAATGTCTGCTGACTTGGTGCCCTGCCCAACTTTGAACTTCTTTCAATTGCATGGGGCTGAACAAGAGCTGCATGAGTTTTGAAATATTTCCACGTAAAATAAGCTCTGAGACAGATGGAGAAATGAGAGTTTCCTAATGGGGCCTAGTAAAAAGAGCACAGAAGGAAAAGAAAAAGGCAACAAGAATCTTCCTCAATTGAAACAAAAACAAGGAATCAGAGGGAATAAAGTCCAGTGCCAACCACCGTCGTCTGAGGGCAGGCTTTTTTGAAAAGGCATTTGTAACATCTTTCACCCGCTTTGCAGGCCTGGCAGGTCAAGCAGCACTGCATCCGTAACCCCAGCAACAACAGCCTCCTGGGCCAGCGCAACCGAATCCCAGCCTTAATTTATTTAAATGCATACAAGATGATTCAGTAGGTGCTAATGCTGCTAATTCAGTAGGTGTTAATGCGTGAATAATTATAGACATATTTAAGCAGCTGGTGTTGTGCCTTCAAAAGTTTCTGTGCATGGAAATTAATAGTTCTGTGGTTGCATGTGTGCTTTACATGTTATAAAATGAAGATGTTGGTAGCAGCTCCGTATTAGAGTTTGAGTCAAGATTTTCACTTGAAGCTGAATTAAAACTCTTTGGTTTACACTTTGATGTCTCCAGACATGGCACAACAGATCTTCAGAAAATAATTGATTTTTTCTTTGCATTCTTTTTAAAAAATGCTCTTTGTTTTCAGGCTGCATCTGTTAAGAATTTTCCTTGATTTCCCCTCACGTTTCTCAGGTTCCCCAACAGCACCAGCTCAGTCCTAACAAACTTCCTCCACACACGTGTACTGATAATATCTTAGAGCCAGGCCAGCTGAAAACAACACACACAAAAAAATATTCCCCTTATTTGCAATAGCTGTTTGGAGCTACGTGGGAAATAGGTGCTGGAGCTGCTCCTTGCTCAGCAAACATAGTTCCAGGTTAATGCTTTGCCTTGAGTGGACGACAGGGCACCTCGGATAAGCACCCCCCACAGAAAATATAGTACGTGAAATGCAAACACCGCAGAGTGACAGTGAAAACAGGGGCGATGGAAATAATAGTTCATTTTGTGCCCTGTTGACTGCAAATAATACTTCCTAATGCATTTTGCTGTCAGGACAAAAAGATTTCTAGGCGTTTGCTCAGGGGTGCTCAGCACCTTGCAGGATCGGCCCCTGTGGAGACCTGGGCTGGTGCAGGCATTGGCAGCAAGGTTTTGACGTGTCAACTGTTTGGCTTTGGGACAGAAAACAGGGTCGAGCTGATGCTGTCTGGTAGATCTCCCTAGGTCGTCCTGACAGCTGTAGAAAGCACTTTATTGCTTCTACCAGATAACCAGGGGAGCCTGCTTTCTTTCTTTGCCCCTGCCTTCTTGGAAAGGAAGCGTCAACGCTGCTTCCCCTCCAGCTGCCTGGCCGGTGACAGTGCCCGGCACAGCCTTGCGGAGGAGGGCTCCAGCCAAGCAGACCTGCAGAGAGGGCTGCAGACCCAGGTATTTTGTAAATAAACATACGCTATGAGAGCAGAGACCTGCACTGACGGACACCGCTGTTATTCCAGCATTTTTTGCCTAGAACAGGTGATGGGGGCTCTGGTCCATATTTGTTTGGATCACTACAGTGGCCACTCTTGAAAAGTGGCATGGCTTTGGATGGGAACCAGTCCACAGACATCTAGGATGACACAAAGCTTAGATTAATTAAATAAGCATTGCTCTAGCAGCTGTTTTAAATAGCTGTACATCAGCCTGACTTCCAGTGCCTCAGTTTTTAATATATAAATACCATGTGAAGGTTTCACATTATCATTTGGATGAAATTCAGATATTTGAAGATGGAATGATATCCAGTACTTTTCTGTATTTCTGGGAATTTCATGTTAGTATGTTCTCTGTTCCTCTGTAAAAGGCATAAAGCTCTCTCCCCAGTATCAGACATACTGCACAACAATGGCTCACAACTGTTAATTAAAAAAAGTCCAGGATGACAGGCCACAAGGTCTGCTCTCATGTGCTTTGTATGCAGGCAAGGAAGTCTCGGAGTTCATGAATGGTTCATTTATGCTGCACTTTAACTTATCTGCTTCTTGAGTGCTCCCAGTCTTTTAAAAATGTTGGATAAATTTGCACTGGATACCCCTCACCTAAACTGATTATCAGTATCAGATCCAAAAAAAATTTAATTCCTCTAAACATTACCTGTTGCTTCCTGCTCCACTGTACAATGGTTTATTGTCTGGCTCTGTTGTACCACATTTTGTCCTGTCAGCTGAAGCCACAGATGGGCTGAAAGGGGAGATGAAAGTGTTCTGCACTCCTTTACAAACCATAAGCCAAAACCCAGGGAATGCACTTTACATCAGATGCCCCCTAGCCATGTAGGTAATGACTATTTTACCTTCATCTTTGTACAGATATCTGTGAGTTGTCTGGGATTCAGAAAGTATGTACGGCGCACGGAGCAAGGGGGGCAGCGGGTGTTCATTAGATAAAAGCTACATTTTCCTGGCTTGTCAGAAATGTGCAGTGTGAAAGAACTCACTTTGGTTTACAAGCAAACCCCAAGAATTTGCTTTTTCTGTTGTTATTAGTTACAGAAAAGGTGAGCGCTTAGTGTAAACCAGTATTTTTCACTAGATACTCTTGCAGGAGCAGAAACATAAGGAAAAAAGTGACCTGTTTCTGCCTTCTCATGGACAAGCCTTTCTCCTCTGCCCCTTTGCCCCCCCTCCTGGGAGGGGGTCTGGTATTTCTGCTTCTGGGAAAGGCACCTATCAGCCTCACTCATCTCCCCGAGGCGCTGCTGGGGGACGGGCTGGGCCCTGGGGACGCCCAGCGCCAGGAGAGGTGGCTCTGCCCCTGCTGCAACCACAGCTGCCGGGGGATCGCCCCCAGCCACGCTGCTGCCGCCTCCTCGCTGGGGAAACCACGCTTCCCCCTTCCCTGAGATAAACCTCCACTGTTACGAAGGTAACTCAGGTGTGAAACTCAGGTGTAACTCAGGTACGAAATCCTTTACTTCGTCACAGTTTCTCACTCGATCTAGTCTTCATTATTATCCTGATTTTTCTTTGAACTTTTTCCTTTCCATCATTTCCCTGCTTCAGTTTTCAGCTTCTTTTGAAAGACTACATTTTTTTCTATACTTAGGTACATGAAAAAGAGAAAAAGAGAAGGGAA
>JAYKAV010000511.1:493136-605976 GCA_035582835.1 Phoebastria nigripes | reverse complement strand
AAGGGAAGGGAAGGGAAGGGAAGGGAAGGGAAAAAAAGCCTGCCCCAGCCCCAGCCCCAGCCCCAAAACAAAACAAAACAAAAAAGAAGAAGAAGAAAAAAAAATAACACAGGAAGAAAAGAGAGCAGAGCTATGCATATGCCAGAAATGCAGCCACAACGTACCAGCAGGAACGCACCCATCAGCTCCCCTCCCAGAATAAAACCTGAACAGCGGGAGCCAACCCCTTGCTCCAGTCCAGGCCACAGGCACATCAGCCTGCCCTTGAAGCCCAGCCTGCTGCATGCCACCACCCAGCACCCACAGCATGTTCTCCGTGCCCAAATCCCAAGGAAGAGGTGTCGCCTTGTTGCCCACTCTCAAGGACTATGTATCTGCCTGTTTTGGCTCCAGAGGAGGCGTACATTTAAATAAGCTGAGAACCCCACCAGGAATGTCCTGCAGACAGCTCTTTTTGTCAGTCCTGCTTGGACTCTGGCTGGACTGGTTGTGCTGCGAACAGCAGTCCTGTATGGCAAGGTAAGGAGAAGGTACAATCAGGCTGGAACACTTTACCCACTTACCCACATCAGCCCTGCATGCAAGAACAAATGAGCTGGAAGCTGCTTCCTGTCATGAAACAAGCTTGTGCTTATCCATTTGTTTAAGAGCAAAGTGTAAAAACAAGATAGGATTTGATTTCTGAGCCCCCATCCAGGCTTTTAGCTGAGCCGCAGCTCTCCTGGCACACAGGGATGGGGGGAGACAATTCTTGGCTTTCAAAATCCTTGAAAAGGGTTAAAGGAATGTATGAAGGTGAATATGCTTCCAGAGTTGTATGTCTTACGTTGAACCACTGGTACACGTTCATCAGTGATTCCACAATAGGGACCATCTTGCTTGCACCAAAAAACTGTATTCTTGCTGTCTACATCTTGCATCTCCTTCCAGCACTCCTCAAAGTTGTTCTGCTGGTGTCCTGGCATCTTCTGCTTCTCGTGCCTCGTTTCTGCCATCCCTTTTAGATATTCCTTCTCTCAGACTCACAAAGCTGATTAGAAAGCACACAGCCAAATACGGACCCTTCTGCACCCTTTCCTCCGAAACAGCCATGCCACCAAATATGCTTTAGCAAAAAACCCTCTGAAAAACTGTATTTCCCCTGAGCCAGGATCACAGCAGCCCTGCAAGCCCCATGTTTAAAGGCCAGCAGGAGGCAAAGCAGATAACAAACAAGGGGTGACAAGACGGTGAGRGGACCTGGGACAGGGGTTTCACTGACTCATGTTCAGCAGCTGAGTTTGTGTCTGCTGCCCAAGAGCAGGACAGAGAGGCAGGGGCTGGCTGTGAATGGAAGGAGGCATCAGGGAGAAGCGAGGATAGAGAGGAGAACAACGGTGTGCTGGGGACTGGGAGCTAGTCAAAGCAAGCCCTGGTGGGCACAGGGATGGGCTCTAGCCTGGCCCACTGGAACCCATTGGTGTAACCCCTCTGTCATCCCCCATCACTGCTGAAATGTCCTATCAGAACTGTCAGACCAAAATATGGCAGACAACACGCATTTAAGCTCTGTTTATTTTTTAGATCCACTTTTCTGCAGAGGAACAAACACCCTTAAAGAGTCATTATATTGACAGAGCAGATGTATAAAGTGTTTAGTTCTTGTTTGAATCATGTAATGAATTAGCCTCCTTAGACCAATGCGTTACCAACTCTGGTGCTAGTGACCGGGTGGTCCCAGCAGGCACACTTTGTGTCTCGATTTCCACAGTGCCAACACTATGGTAATGACAGTGAAATTTGCCATCTGAGGTAGGGAGTCCATCCATTGCTACCAGAGGCACCTGTATGGTCACTGACCTCTTCTTCTAGTGAGGCCCTTGGACTTGAGCTTCAGCATGGGCTGGAAGAGGTGGGAGATCCCTCCCTGGCTGCCATGCTGAACTCAGGCAGTAAGAGTGGGATGGGCAGTCTGCTTACAGAGGTTCCCCAGACGTGGGGATAGGTCGTGGATGAGGCCAGAGGGCCTTGCTTAGGGCTTCCTCCAGAGATGTCATTGCTGTGCAGCCTTCTGTGCAGGGCATGGAAATGGTGAGGGACCTGGGGCTGAAGGATTGAGCTTGACTTGAGAAACCAGGGTCAGGCAGAGGCCTGGAAGAAGACAGCAGTGCTGGTGTGGCTCCATAGAGCTGCTCATGCACCGGTGGCCAGTACAGCACCCAACTGTGTCAGGAGAGCACCATTGTCTCCCTAAGTCACTGCCTTGGGCTTGAAATCCTGGTGCCGAGGAGCTCAGAGCGTTGTTAAAGCTGTGTAAGGACCTCGTGGCCTAAGTCCAAAACTGTGACCCCTCTGTTCGGCGGCTGCCTAGCCCTGAGGCTCCTGAAACTCTGCATCTGTCCATGTTGAGGAGCACCTCCATTTTGGCAGCCTACAACAGCTCAGCACCTCTCCTAAATTGGGTGTTGTTCCAGCTATGCGGCCTGGGGGTTTAAGCCAGCTCTGTCTGTGCCTGATGTTGTGCTCTGCAGGAGTTTGGCCAGAGAAGGAGGATCGCAGTGGTGCTCTGATGACCAGTTAATTGTTGTATGTTAAATAGTCATTTCAGGAACTATACAAATAGATGTTGGAGCAAGAATGAGACCCCTGGTGTCCCCCTCTGGGCGAGTGATTGAGTTCAGAGGTTGAGAGCACTCTTGCTTGCTCTCTCCCTGTGGTCCAAATGAT
Source organism: Phoebastria nigripes (assembly GCA_035582835.1). Lineage (NCBI taxonomy): Eukaryota > Metazoa > Chordata > Aves > Procellariiformes > Diomedeidae > Phoebastria > Phoebastria nigripes. Next base: position 603,270 of record JAYKAV010000511.1, on the reverse strand, counting down.
CTTTAATGACTCCTTGCCACGTGGAGCAGTTTTGGCAGGAGAGGCTGCTGCTGCTGCTTTTTCCTCTCTGGAAACTGCTGGGGTTCGAGTCCTTGCAGGCAGACAGCAACTCCAAGCCAGCAGGTGTTTGGGGGAGAGATCTTATCATTGATCTGTCTGTTGACCACCATCACCAACAGCACCTCCTCGGGCTTTGTTTTGAGTGAAAAGATGGCTTTTCCACAGGCTTTGAAACAAAGCAGGCACTTAGGAAATACAGGAGGGCCAAATCACACTTAAGGTAATATTTCACAGCCAGGTTTTCCTTCTTGTCCCCCTCAGCAGTCCTCGTTGCAGGAGAAGGTGCTGGTAAGGTGCACGTGGGCACGATGCCTAAGTGGGGAGAAGAACAGGGTTAAAGAGATGGCTTTATCTCCAGTTTTCCCCGCTGGCCAACTGCAGTGGAAAGTGCTGATGGTTTGGGGTCTTTCTCTGAAATGCCCTCCCTCCCCAACATGCTGTGGAGGACCAAGCTGGGCACCCACTGCCAGCTCTGCATTCCACCTTGAGCAGGCAAAACCTAAAAGTTAGGTGGACCATGCTTGGTATTTTCGCATAAAACCAGGGGTTTTATGGGTCTTAGCTCTTAGCCCTTAATCCTGTCATGCATCCAAGTATTGTCAGTGAAATGGAGATAACAGCACCACCAAACTCAAAAAAGTGCTTGGGGATAGGGGTATAAAGAGACTGTGAGGCACTCGATCTCACAACAGTGGGATCCGTATAGAGAACTGCAGTGTGGCTGAAGTCAAAATGAGTCTTTCTGTTGATTTTGCTGGGTCTTTCAATATGTTACACAAAATGGAGGTGTCAGATAATTGCCTTTATTAATCATTGCTGGAGTGCAATTTGCCCAGGGTGTTTGACACTACTGGTGCTATGTACGATTCTGCATGGGTCATTTAAATGTTGCAAAGCAACATTAGTTTTACAGGCAAAATACAATAAATAAGTGATCTCATTTTAAAATATTATGCAAGAAAATAAATGCATTTGAACACTACAGACTATAAAACAATTGCCTTACCTACTATTGAACGATGAACGTGAAACTTGTTTCATGAGTCGGAAAAAATAAGTTGAGAAAAACAGACACCCAGGGAATTTTTTCTGCAATGGAGGCTTGCTTCTACKATAGCCAGAAAGGATGCACACTTCGTCTTGCATTTTAGATTACAGAGGCACTTACAATGAAGAACTATTTATAAAATATAAAAGTATGAGGCACTTGGGCACTCACCCATAAAAAATCCAGTCAAGACCTTACTGCTCGAAAATTAAAATTCACAAAATTAAAATCATCATAATTTAAAAAAAACCTTTTCACATTAAACTGTGCTAATTCTACCTTTGTTCACAGCACAGTCAGAGGAGGGAAAAGCTGCAAGGCCCGGGGCAGGGTGAGGGGCCCAGCTGGCCCTGTGCTAACAACGACCGATATGGACCACCGCATGCTGGTGCTGGAGCTCTGCCTCGGCTGTGTTTAGTTTGCTAGAACAGATGTAGCCCTCTTGTCCAGGGATGGTTCAGCATGGGACAAAATCACAGCTGTGGGAAGAAGCCACAGATTTCCTTCTGAGGACTTCTCCCAGCAAAATGCCAGAGTAGCCCTGAATCGGTGGCACTGATCTGCACTGTGCATGCAGCGAGTTAGGTCTTCAGGGGATCAGTGCGTCCCAAAAACACGGAGACAGCAAACTGGTCACGAAGAACATCCCTGCTCTTTGACCGCATCCAGCATCTATAATCAGATGGGAAACTTTGCAGCTTGGCGTTAATTGCTGGCTGATTCCTTGCAAATCCTTCTACTCTGGGAATCAGACTCTAGGTAAATAAATGGTAAAAACAGCAGAGAAGACAGATCTCAAAACAAGCTTTGTTCATCTACAAAGGAAACACAGTGCAATTTCAGTTGTGCCTGATGGTGTTTCAGAATAGCCTAGCAAGTACTCAGTAATATATTTAATCATAATGATGATTTTGAAATATTAGACATCCTTGTAAGACAAGTTTGCAAGGATGGTACAGAGCGAACACACCGCAGTGGGGGTGCTCATGAATTTGCTGCTGTGGCACAGACCAACCACATAGAGAAAGCTGGCCAAAGCTCACAAGGTTGCATAAAGTCTGGAGCTGACCTGCCTTTGAACTGCTCGGGGAAAGGTACATCTTGCTAGGGACTCCAGTAGCTCTGTGGCCACATGCTGGCTGTCTCAGGACAAAAAGTCAGGAGGTGTTTGCAGGGTGCAGTAGAAGGAGCACATGGGGTGCCTTCATCACTGGCATGGCTGTGGTGTGATGTGCAGGCATGGGCAGGTTGCTGAGGAGAGGCAGGTGTTGTGGGGAGAGCCGTGAGCAAGCATCTCTCTCTGAGCTGGTGGAGAAGAGGAATACATAGATATAATCTCTTCTTCTTTGGTTACAGTGAAATGCATGGAGCAAGGGAGGTTTTCTGGGCTCATGTGTTTTTGCTTTACCTCAGTGCTGCCTCAAATCAGGAATTCCCAAGAGCCTGGGAATCCTCTCTGAAGTATGAAAAAGTGCTTTCTTATCACTGCTTGTTTTCTCATGCAACACGGAAAAGAAAGGTGAGGCAGAGGAAACAGGACATGCTTTGGGCACCTGTGCTTCTTAGTAATGCTCGGCTGTGTTTCTGCCTTCTTAGTGCTTGTTTCAAGCCTTTTAAATATGCCAGCCAAGAAGGGTGGCAACGTGGTTGGCTTCCCACAAAGCCTACTCTTGAGTGGGAGATTTGCTTTGGAAATATTGCCTTAGTGGAAGAAGCAGTGGAGCATGATCAGGATGTGATCATTGACCTGAAGAAATGTGTGTTAGTGCAGAGACACATTGCCTCCAAGGAATAGGAAACAAACCTCCAAGAAAGTCAGAAAAATGCTTCATTTCATAACTAGGCTGTGAGAGCTCTCCTAGCATTTGGTAGGTAGTGCCTTATGTGCCAAATACCTAACAAATACCTGAAAAAAGGAATGTAAACCCAAATTTACTGAAACATGGGAATGTTAAAATACTGGGTCACACCAGCAACAATGTGGGACTTTGGCAGGAGTGGTTTTGAAAGACTCTGTCATGTCTACTGTTTTTTATTCTGCAGAAGAACTGAAGCCATTAATTTTATGGCTGAAAAGAGTATGGAGAACAGCAGCCCAGGTGCTGGAGAGGAAATTGTCCCCCGGGTAATATGGTGCCATGGAAATACAATCTGATGGCCAAAGTCACCAGATGGTGCTATTGTGCACACTATTTGTGTGCGTGTGTGACCATTGCACATGCTTTGAAGGGACGTTGTGGAGTTTCTCTTTGGGACGAGGGCGCTGTGGTGGTTTGCTCTCTCCCTTTGTCTGTACCTGGTCCAATGCAGACCTTGTGGCCAAGCCCTCCCAGGACTAAGCACTGCCTCACTGGCCCCGACTCCCAAGATGGGGACTGCCTCAATGCCGTTTCAATGCCGTTTGCAGTTAAAGCATAAATAAAACAAGTTATACACAGAAAATACCCTCATTCTGTTTCACTGTTTTCACCCCTATGGGGAATCCCAACATCTCCACACAAGAGGATGTAAAAAAAGAAGCAGGGGCTTCCATGATGCCCAAGGAGGCAAGGAGCACATCTGCCCATCTCCGATCAACCGAAGCACCTTCTGAAGTATCCCACAGCAAAATTACCCAGCAGCCAGGCACAAAATGCCTGGCCTTTAGCCTACGATCCCGCAGAACTGAAGGGCACTGCTGTGTGCCCCAGGAGAGTGTTTCTTTCTGGAAAGGCTCTGCTTTCTCTTCTGAGTGAACCCTGTAGATCAACTCCTAACAGCAGGATCGTGGCCTGAGCAGCTCTGCTGGGCTGAGGCATGATGAGAAGAATATGGGCCAGGTTCAGAGAGACCTGGCTCAGTCCCTGTCACCTCCACAATAATATGTGTAATATTACATACCTACACAATATTACCTATTTAACAATTATACTTTATATGCATACAGGCATATATTCATATAAATGCATATTTACATATAAATAACATCAAATTATAATTATATATTATAATATATAATATGGTACATACTATAATAGTACCTAATACCTGTAAAACACCTACATAACATTACCCCTGTGGGACCCTCTCCCCAGAGGGACCACACTGCATATTCAGTCGTGCTTGCTGACCTTGGGGGCAGCTGTGGGAACCACCTACTTTGTCTCTCCCTACCTGGAGTCTTGTTCTCCACCGCCATCATAATAGTGCTGATAACCACAGCGGCTGACTGCACAGGAGGAGGACATGGGCCTGGCCCCACATGTGCCTTTGCCGAGCTCTGTGCTCGAGCACTAATTAAATGCCACGGGACAAAACCCGAGCTGCAGGGGAAGGTGTCAGGTTGGCCAAGCCAAGACTTGACTTTTGCATCTTGCAGAGGTAGGGGGTGGAGACTGGAGCTACAGAAGGTGGGAAGATCCATATCAGCTGGGCATGTACGAGTCATTGTGGGGACAGTTGTGGTCCCACCACTCCCTGTGGAAAATGTGGGAAAAAAACAGGGGAAAAAAGACTTGCGTTGGTGCTCCAGCCTTGGCTGCTGCAGGGTCTGTAGAGGGAAGGTCAGTCCAGCAAACACCACCGCCAGCATTCGGGATCAGGGTAAGGCACAGGATTATGTGGTGTTCAAGCTTGTGCATTATAAATATTTTGCTTTCTGCCCATTCTGCAAGTCTCTTAATGAACTTGTTTTCTCTATTGACTGTCCTCTAATTCTTTTTTAAAATGCGTAAGCAGTACTCCCACTGGTTTCTAAACAGTGTTCATACCAAAAGTGTGACCCTGAGATCCTGAGTGACAAGTGAAAGGTATTAATGGACATTTTAAGAGTGCCATTGCAACAGATACATCTTTTCATGGGCCATTTGGAAGTTATTTCTGTGAGTTTTTTTTTTAAAGACTTGCTGTCTAAACCAAGTAGTAAATTAAGCAAAGCAACATGTAAAAGTAAAGGTGATATAATGTGCTAGCCTTTTTAAGAGCTTGCGGTTAAATAATGTTTTACAGTATAATAACATTTCAAAGGATAATGATCTTTTGCGTGCGCCTGGTACAAAGTTCAGCACCTTCCACTCACAGCCATGACAAGAGGGATGGAGGCTCCTTGGCCATCTTATGTGGCTGTTCAGCGGCCCTAAGGCTGTTCTAGCCTTAGCAGCAAGGGTGATGGGGGCAATTTGGGCCTGCCAGATGCTGAAAGCCAAACTCCATATAGCAATGATGGGAGCAGAGCCCACAGCAGGATCAGTCCCATGCAAATGTGAGGAGACCCCTTGAAGTTAATGGGATTACCCTGGTGGCCCAGTAAGTGTTGCCTATTGGGAGTATGGCTGAGAGGACCAAACTCACTCCAGCTTCATCTCCTCTAATGAAGGCCCTGCTGCTGCGCGAGTCCACTGGGCTGAGGAGCTGGCTGTCCTGCTCCGGCTCCGCTGCTGGAGCAGGGGTGGAATCTGCTGACGAGTCTTTACCCGCAGAGTGGGACCTGCTCTGAGCAGATGGTGATGGGGGGGTTGTGAGGAGATGTCTGGTCCCCCCGGGCCCACACCACTGGTCTCCCCCCAGAACTGCCCCAGGGCCATAGCAGAACCCTGCTGTCTCCGCTGCTCGGAGGGTAGCACTCTCTCCAGCGGGCACCGCGAGCAGGGGAGTCCATCCCCAAACCCAGCAGCTAAAGCCCTTTTGTCCCAAAGCATCCCCGCTGCTGGCTGAGCCCTCTTCCTCAGTGATTAAAACCAGGGGGGCCACCTTTTTGACTCAGAAGTAAGGGGGAGCAGCCCCCTCTGAGTGGGTGCCTTTTGCCTTGCCCGCACCAGACCAAGCCCGCTGCAGAGACCCGCCGGCAAAGCAACGCGAAAAGCCCATGGGGAGAAGCAGCACTGGCCTGCAAGAGCCCCCACGCAGGGACAGGGACAGGGACGGGGCTGGGGCTGGGGCGCTCCCCTGAGGGGGTACAGCTGCTGGAAGGGGATGAAGCGGCATCCGTATGCTTTTAGCAACAGACACAGGACTTGAATCAATAATACAAGAAAGCCTGTGGTCGGCGGCATTTCTGGCCACAGCAGATGGACCACCATTCAAGGAAGGGTTTGAGGCTTCCTCTGCCTGAGGGGATTTTAAACCACATTCCCACATTTCAGGCAAGTACCCTCATCTCTCTCTGGCCTGTAGGTCCCTGAAGAAACTGCAGCGTTGCACAGCCAGGAATCACAGGGCTGGTAGGAAACTGAGCAAAAAGCGTGGCTTTTGTAGGGTACTCAGCTGGGCAGGGGCTGCCCTGGTGTCTACACCCAAGAACATCTCTGTCCGTGGAGATACTCATACCTCAGCTGGTTATGACCCTGTGCTACCTGATCTAACTTGAGGTTGGATTTCACTTTGAAGTTCGCCCTGCTTTGAGCGGGGGTTGGACTAGATGACCTCCAGAGGTATCTTCAAAGCTACATTATTCTGTGATTCTATGTTTCTATCACTGGTTTTTATCCACTTACTGTTTCATGTAAAATCCCTCAGTGAAGTCCCCTAGCCATTAGGTACAGGCATGTTCCTTCTTGCCTGTTCTACCTCTGCCTCCATAAATCTAAGGAAGTTCAGCTGTGGAGGGAYAGAGTCCTCAGCAGGTTTTTAGCTAATGCATAAAGGTTAAAAGCTACTACAGTCACCAGAAAAGGCAAGACTCTCAGGGTCACTCTAAATTAAGTAAAAGCTCCATTAATTTTATCAAAGAACTAAATTATACATTATAGCAATTTGTATAACATAGGATTATTTAGTTCCGTATAAAATTTTGCATGAAAATCCACTTTTTTCTGGTACCTTTCAGCAAATAGAAATAACTCCAGCATATTAGAGATAATATAAAAGTGTATTTAATCACAACAGAAAAGAAATTAATGTATTATTTGGGTATGAACACAGGCAGATAAATGTAATCATATACAAAAACATTAYATTAAAGGAAGCCTGAAAAATAATTACATTTGTTCTATCTTTTAATGGCAAATAAGTAAATTAAAACTGTGTTTGAATATTGATTTAAACATGTGTTAGTTTTTTATCCATTAGGTTTAGGTATGGAGGGGCACAGTCAGCACTCGTTGTATCATCAAAGATATAAAAAATACACATTGGCTTAGACACTGGAAAATAAAAGTGCAGATTTTTGACATTTTTAGGGTGAAAAGGGTTATACTTTTTAAAAAAATATTTTCAAAAGCGTGTCCTGTTTTCAAGCCATATTTATTTTCCATACAGTAACAAGTTCCACAGTGTGGTGCGTTCTACAGCAGATGAAAATATTTAGTATGTTAAATTTATGGCCAAGGGCAAAAAGCTGAACTTGGGAACCTATTTAAAGTGCAGTGGAAGTCTGTAAAGATAACGATGGGGAGTTGAAAGCAGTGAAGCCTCAGACTAATATCTCAATAACAAAGAGCTAATACTTTGCTGCAGAGGCTTTCTCAGCAACAGTTGGTCCATTTTTGTCATTATGTCTAATCAAGTCCAGTCTTGCCTCAGCCTCCTCAGCCAGCAGACATCCAGCACTTAAATATAACCGTATGTGTCCAGCGCGACTACAAGCGTCGTAACGCGCTCCTGGCTCTGTCCTCCCACCTCCAGCTGGCCCCGGACCCCAGGGTGTCACATTCCAGGTTTTATCTGCTGAAGGTGCGCGCCAATGGTGCGTGAGGCTGCCGTTCGCTGGAGGGCTCGGGGAAGGGGCGCGGGGGGGTTATCGTCCCCGGGGAGCAGTGTGCCCTCTTCGAGCCCAGCCCCAGCCCCAGCCACCTACGGTGGGAAGCATCATCAACCCTGCCAAAAAGCGCCCCGAGTCAATACAGGCTCAGGCTCCCAATGCAACCAGATTTTTTCAGATGTTCGTGGACTTCTTCATGCTTCCATTTGTCCCCTGCTGCATGCAAAGAGCCACGTGGCAGCTTTTGCCTGCACGAAAGGCTGCCCGGGAGGCTGGCCGTGGCTGCCCGGGCCTGACCCTGACCCCACTGGCAGCCAAGCGTGGGAAAAGCCCCTCCTGCCAGGCTGAGGACAGCGTGTGCCTCCTCGTGCAAGGGGAGACGGGAGGGAAGAGCTGGAGGCAGGAGCTGTCTGAAGTGCTTTCTGCAATTACACTGGAAAATTCATTAGCGTGAGTCAATGGCAGAAAATTAAGAAAGCGCCAAGGAACAAACAGGAACCCTCCATTAACACACGACAGGTTTCACACGGTAAACAGCCTTGTTCATAATTTGCTGAGGTTTTAATGTTGCCTACATGGCTTAACACTCTTGATAGGATTCCTACTTTGAGCTGATAATTAGAATAAAGACATTAAATTACCCATACTGCTTATTAATTATGTCCAGGCACTGGAATTCCAGTTGTGGCTTTTGATACATTTTAATGCAAATTTTAGTGAATAACATCCACTACCCTGGAGGAAGCAGAGCGGGACGAGCTTTTCACAGCTGGGGTGGGATGTAGGGTTGTATTCATCCCTCCTGAGTTTTGCCAAAGTCCCCATCCCCGTGACTTTTCCCAACAAGCGCTGAACTGCCCGTAGGAGTGATGTGGCGTCCAGCACAGGTGACAGGGGGAGGCATGATCCGGGACTAATAATCACCTTAAGGCCCCTTCTCCGAGCCCATGTGATATTGCTCCAGCTGCAGTCAGGGGAGGCACTGAAGCTGTTGTGAAATAACATCTCCATTAGCRAGTTGTATATTCAGTTAGGGGACGAAGGCCTTGAGAAGGTGGTTCTGCTAAGAATTTTTTAGGATTGTAGTTTCCCTTTTGGCGCAATGATCTCTAGTAATATTGGGGAGAACAGAGATGGGCAGAGCGCTCTGCCGTCTCTGCCTTGTCTCCTATTTGTACCAAAAGCCTGGAGGACCAGGTGCACCTCTGCCATGGAGGCCAGAAGGCTTGCTGTGGGGTGGTCTGGGCAAACTGATACGTGCCTACGCTATGAACAAGTCAAGATGCGATTTTAGTGTGGAAGCAGGGCGGATGAGCAGTGCACTAGGGAAGAGGAAGGAAAAGCTAATCCACCTCCCCTTTCCACCGCTCCCTCCAGTGCTGTGCTGAAGATGGGCAGGCAGGAGAGACTTGTTGGGAAGAAAGGGCAGTCGGTCGCTCCATACTCCTCCCCTAGAAAGGAAGCTGTGTTGCTAATATTATCTGTATTTATTGTATTTATGTGGCACTGAGCTCATCTTTGAGACATCTGGGCCCAAGAACAGTAATTAAAATGAACAACTGTTGACAGCAGTTGTCACAAATTGAACAACTGGCATAAATCAAACTGCCTGGAGTCTCAGCCGTCTCTCCCAAAGAGGGGATAAATACCATCCAGCCAAATTAAGAAAGCGCTGTGGAGAGCAAATGCTTGTGGCACAGAGTCAAAAACATGCCAGTGCCAGGCTGGAGGAGCAAATCCCCCAGCCCAGGTGCCCTCCTCGAAGGATGCCTGTCTGCCCCCTGCTCACCCCCATCCTCACCCCGTCTCTGATTCCAGCTGTGGCACAAACAGAACAAGCTTTCTGGCAATAAGGAAAGTTAAAAGCAGCAAGAAGCTCTGTCTGATGGCAGAGTTTGCATTACGGGCAAATACCACTGGCTCTACTGCATACTGAAGTTTGAAGATAGTTAAAGCACAAACCAAACAAAAACCCCACCCAAAACCATTTGAAATCCATGACATTCAGACTTAGGATGTATTATAAGTACCCAACAGCAGCCAAGCTCGCTAAAGCAAAGATCTGTCTATAACAGATCTCTAAACTCAATATCCAAAAGCAGCCCTTTAGGGAACAATGTAAATATGGGAGAAGCCGATGTGGTGCCATCTTCCAAGCACTCCCCCAGTCTCTGACCATTTGCAGCTCAGAGACATTTAAATGGCAAGGCTTGAGAAAACAAAATCTAACTTAAAACAACCCCTTGCCAATCAGATATTAATTACAGATTGAGTCCTTGGGACATACAAAGCCAGGTAGCACCCTCATTTGTTTCTTAGAAAACTGATAGATTTCCTTTACTTAAACCAGGGTCCAATTTAACACCAAACTCCATTTGTAATTAAACAGTTGCTTTTCTACTCCCTTCGAAAGGTTTTGAGGTTGGACCCAGGTGGGGGCCCTACCCATCACACACCATTTCCAGCTTCACACAACTGGAAACACATGAGCTTTTCTGAAGGGGGTAGCCAGAGTTGCCCTGGTGCTGAGGCTCTTCTGCAGCCTGCTGGGTCACCACAAAATCAGGGCTGAATAAAAGCTGGCAAAGACACAGAGACACCCCCAGCAGAGCTGCCTTGCCCTGGGGCCCTGCATGACCCCAGGCCAGCTGGATGGAGCGGGCTGCAACACGTCCTCAGCCCCAGCGATGAAGGTGGGACAGCAATGCAGAGTATTATTTCAGGAAGCTCCCTGGCTCAGGCGGCGCTTACTCACAGGGCGCGTTCCCGAGCTTTGCATTCATGTGGCTGCAAATAGGTGCAGGAGTTTGTGCCTCATCCCATAGCTCCAGGAGTGGGGTCGGAGGAGCTGGGAGCTGCGTGTGGGACACATGACAACAACTAGGGCAAGAGGCGTAGCAGCAGATCAAACTTTGCTGCCCAGAGCTGCGAGCCCCGTTCTCCTCAACAACATTTCTGATGCTCGCAAGAAGCCCCATTGGTGCCTGCTCTGCCGCTGCCTGGGCAGACGGCTCTAGGCTGGCTTGGACCTTCAGATGTTTTTCTTTAAGGCTGACTCACTTGTTTTACAGGGGTGCTAAAACGGATGAGAGGCCTCGCTTACCAGTATTTGTTCTCCTTTCCTCACTCAGCAGCGCCCATCTTCACCTCTGCAGACCTGAGATAGCTCCCTGTGTCTGGATTCAGAAAAACTCCGCTTTTCTGTTTTTTCTCAAAGTGGTATAAAGAAGCAAAGACTGTGCGCATGCAACCTTTCAAATAATGTGTGCAGCTTTCTTCTTACCCTTATTTATTATGTGTTTGGCTCCAGTCGTGGGATGGGGCACCATTATACCAGGCACCATGCAAACACGGAACAGAAAGACTGCCGGTGACTAGAAGAGCTTGCCATCTAAATAATATAAATCAGTGCTGTGATGGTACGTAGAAAAAAGTGCTAATTCATGCTGGCGTGCTCCCAGCTGGAAAAAGAGAAATGGGTAAGCTCTGCTTATCTTCTCATAGCCTCAATCACATCCTCGCACACTGTGCGTCGTGCACACAGCATCTCCACAGTTTCCAGTGGTGATCCCTTCAGGTTCGTCTCAGCCATGTCCCTTGCTGGTGAATAAAATACTGGGTAGCGCATATCTCCTCCAGACAATCCCGCATGAGCGACATATAATTGTAACAGCTCTTTTCTAGCACAGAGAAAGCCTATGATTATTGGAGGGATGATTTGGGTTTGGCTCTTGGTCTTCAGGATTTGGTCTTATTAATGGAATTCAGGTGGAAATAATAAAATTGCTTTATTTGGAGTGTGAGAGATGTGTCTTGAAAGGCAGTAATTGTGGCAGAGTTTTACCTTTGGTAAGCTAAAGTAAACAACAGGCTATCTAGATGCATATGATGTCCAAGTACTTTCCAAGCACAGGGGCTGAGATGCTGGCTCTGCCTGCTTTGTTTGCACTGGCCAGTATAAAACAATCTGCATACCATAATCTGAAAGGAAAGGTCAGCCCAAAGGTCACATGTTTTAAGGGTGCTACTTCAAAGACATTTATCTCCTTTACAACACCATTAAGTCCCTGGTAATGGTCTATTGTCTTTCATCATCTCAACCTCTTCACCTGCGTGTTTATGTTCGGCCAAGCCTCCCGATGCGGGGCGCAGGGTAAGCAGGTGCTCGGTGGCTCCTGCTTGACGGAGCACACCCCGTGTTATGTGAGAAAATGGCAGGCTGTTATGAGACAATCAAACTGTAACCACAGCCATCCTCTTCCCCCTTCCTGCAGAAACCAGTAGTTAAATCCTGCAGATTTCAGCTGTTGTTTCTGATCCAACCCTTCTTGCCTTTTTCGATTGAACTGTTCAGGCTCGGATCTCTACCGAGGTGGCTCCTCCACGATGACCAGTCCCTGCTGTTTGCCCTCATGCCTCTCTCACCCCGCTGCTGCTGGAGGCTGAGTTTGCTTGTCGTACCCAGGGAGCGTAATGGCTCCTCTTCTCTTGATCCTCTTTTTTATGATGTAAGATGGAAGCCGACCCCATCACCTCTATTAGCCTATAACCCCTGAGGCAAGATCTCGTGTCCTCGCTGCAGTAAATCAGATAATGTCCCATTGACTTCAGTGTGCATCACTACAGCAAAGTCCATCAGCTGAATATCCAAATCAAGCTCTTTCCTAAAGACCTTGGTGATGCCTCCCAGGCTTGTTGTCACCCAAATAAATGCCCCCTTCCCATGGGCACCTCCTTGGGGTTGCTAGAATACCTGAGGCACAAAGTCAGAGAGCACTGTGGTAAGTTCCCCTGTACTGAAAAATTCAAATACTTCTTTCTTCTGCATTCTTTTTCACTGAGGTGCACCATACCTAGATGCACATAGCCTGGTCATGACCACAGGGCAAGGTTTAATCTCTTTACACCCACAGCATCCTCTGGGAGCCCCATAACATTTGCAGCTTTGGGGAGAGGAGACTTGTCTCTCCACATTTGCCATTGCTGCACTGAGATGCTGTGACAGAGAAGGGATCTTTTTCATTCTCAGCTCTCTTTGGCTTCTAATTGACAGCAACTCTCTGCCTGTCAAGAGAGGGAAGGTGGGATAGGTGGGTGGCATGAAGAGGTAGGAACCGTGTGGAGCACACTGACCGTGGGGTCGTGCTGCTGGATGAGGAGGTCTGCTGAGCCCCCAGGCCAGGTGGGAAGGAGAAACTAGTGCCCCAGGTCTTGGCCAAAGACTGATGGACGCAGCACAAGGAGTTGCTCAAAAGCACGCGCACAAGCATGGCCAGATGCAGAGACTAGGGCCCTTCCTACGGTCTTGAGGCATTATCAGTTATTATCAGTTATTATTATTTTTTTTCCCTAAATATCATACATTTGATCACAAATTTCTTCTTAAATTGTTCCTCGGTGTCTTTCCATCAGGCAGTAGTGGGGGACACCTTCCAGGTTTTTCTAGGAAGAGTTTGTAAGTGCAGTTTCCACTTAAAGGTTTCCCATATAAGTTTGTCTTCCACACATTTATAACTTAACTGAACCTAAATGTTTGGGCTGAAATTTCCCATGCCACGTTGAATTAGCTAGGAAAATATTAAAATTATGTGATCTGGACTTTTCTATCAATAAGAAAGTAAGAAAGAAAAAGAGTATCCTTTGCTCGTGTTAAAAACCAAGGGAAGGTTTATAGCTGTCTCCTGGATGAATTCTAGTACTGTTGCGTTTGGCCCTCCTGTCTGAAAATTACTTAAGGGCTCAGAATATGCCTTTTCCTGTTCCCATGCAAAGGTAGTCAAATTTGATGAAGCCGTGAGCTCCTGAAAAAGTTCAATTTGCCACGTCTCAGTAGGGTTTGCCTGAAGTTTGGCAGCTCTTATCCCAAACATTCTGCCTGCCCCAAACATGACGCAGCTCAAGCAGGGAGCGACTGAGCAGGGCTTTTCTTGAAATGGCTTCTTCAGGTCCTGGTGCTTGCTGTTACACCAGGCACAGCAGGGAAAGCATCTCTCTCGTGTTCCCAGTGCCTCCTGGTTAATGCCCCAGCGGGTGCAGGAAGGGGTGCAAAACAGGCAGCGAGGAACTTAAAGGTGTTGGAGAGTAGGAAAGAGCAGCTGGACAGAATTCATTCAGGTGGGTGACTGGGAAGCAGTGGCTGGAGCAGACCCAGGCTGAGGAGACAGGAAGGATGATGATGGTGAAGTGTCTCCTACACACTAGAGCACCTATTTTCTCTAGACCTCTGGCTTTTGCTTTTGCATGCTCTACTGGTGGCAACCGAAACCTTTGGCAAAAGCTGATGAAAAGCCAGAATTCCCAGCCTGCAGGGAAGTCCAGTGATAGGAATTTTCTTTTTTTTTTTGTTCCAAACTGGGATGAATATCTGAAATACTGAAATTTTTGTGCTGGGCAATTTTTTTTTTACAGTGGTGTCCTTAATTCTAGCATTTCTTAACCTTTAACTCATTGGCTTTGCTGCATTATGTTCCTTTCATGTACAGTTAGTGAGTAACTTTGCACAATATATGAAACAGTATGTCTTAAGAAGATGATGTGTGATAAACACACCCATGCATGTGTCTATATCTCTGTATATTGCATAGCCATAGAATTTTAGTTTTCATCTATCCCACAGGTGAGGAAATATATTGTTTTAATAGGAACTCTGTTATTCCGTGGAAATGTATAGGTCTAAACTGTTTGGGGTTTAATTACTATAAATGCTAGGTATTTATTTATCTAAACTCTACACAAGTAGATCCATGTGTATATATGAATATGTAGTTACTGGAATTTTGAAAGGAATTTTATAATTCTGATATCTCTTTTGCTGGAACTATAATTTGACCAACGATATACTGTAGATGTATTTATTTATTTATTAATTGCATTATCAGGCCCTGATTTTGGAATTGAGTTTTCCTGTGTGGACTCTTGTGGTCACACGCTCCTATTTGCAGGCTGAGGCTGTAAGTAACAGCCTGTTTTTCATCTCTTTAAGGCAGCTTGCATTTTAACAGGAACAGCGCAGGAATGTTTGCAGTTGATAGTTGGGAACCACACTCTTTCTCCTCCTTGTGCTGGTGGCTTTGCTGAAAAGCTGAGGGTGCTCAGGTTCTCAGCTGGCAGAAGGTGGAAAAACGCCAAGAAATTCAAAGGAGTCACACTGAACTTCACCAGTCAGGAACTTGCCCCATAATTTTTATTTTAGGCAGAAGAGGGAGAGTAAACATTTCCACGGGCCTGGAAAGAAGAACTCCTTTCTACGTGCTTATTACATGCTCCAAGTGGACATTTTTAGAAATTAGTCAGTAGTCGCTTCAAAAGTGAAAAACTAGCTGATTCTGCAGCTCTGTGCCAGCACACTCACCAAACCAGTATAGTTCATAACTCATTACATGGAGTGAGAATTCTGCACTAGCTCGACAAAAAGTGGGAAAATGTGTCTAATGGGATTTTTCCCAGAAATTATGAAGCTCCTTCTTGTTTTGCTTAATTTGGCTTCTCATCCAGCCCTCCCCCCTGCCCCAATCTGTGCTTCTCCCATCCAGCTAACAAAGTTGATTATAAAGCCTGATGTGGTTGGTCCGGGACAGGCATGTTGAAAGTCAAAATAATTGTGCTGGGTTTTTTTTACAAAACCAAACCCCAACCTGACCCGTTCTCAGAGGCCCTGGCTGCAGGGAGTTGGGGTCAGCTGCCAGGTGCCTGCCACACAAATATTCACTGCTGTATGACTTGTGGGGCGACCCAGTGCAAGCTCCATGCTGGACCAAGTCTTCCTCTTCCATGTTTACCAACCCCTCTAAAGATGTTATTTAGACCCTCTGAACTAATACTGAGCTATAAGAAAATAGGGAGAAGTGTGCTGACAATGCTCATTGCAATTACCCAACTTGGAACAGCAATAATGCAGTGTTTCTGGAGTTGTTCCTCACAAAGGGATTTGAAATAGCTGATTTCCAAATAATTTGAATTTACCTGTGATACTGCATTCTATCTTTGGTTGATTTTTTTCATCAACAAGACTAAATCAACCAATACAGTTCTACCATGCCTGCCACTTGGTTCCCAGATTTCATATGATCAGCTACAGTGGAGGTGGACTATCTGTTTAAGAGAATACCCCATTTTTTGTATATGTTGTGTATACAGACAGTATACACTGAGGCAGAGCAGAGCTTCCTTTCTATTCTATGATTCCTTTCTTCTCAGGGATGATCATCTTTGGGAGCACTGGACAGTGAGCTATGTATATGGACATATGACACAAAGTGTATAGTTTTTAAAAGGCTTTCTGTGCTTGCACCATAGGTAATTTCTAACATTTCTAAACAACCATGTTGTTTGATTTCAGTGAGGTATCAGGAGGGCTGTGTTACGTATTAACTGACTGAAAACCAGGCACAGGTTTCATGCCATGCCTGTGATACAGGCTCAGATATCTTTGGGGGAGAGTGGAGAGGAAGAAATAGACGGAGGGGTTTTGCTTGACTGTCTGCTGCAGTACAGATACCTCCTCCCTTCCCCCTGCACTGCCTCGGTTTCCCTCTGGCTGACACCAGAGATACAGGGAGCACTCGTCTCCATTGCTGCTGCAGCTCTCACCTGCATCCTGCACCCCATTTTGGGGGAGCCTAATGTCCCCATCTGCCTTCCAGGGAGTTTGGGGCAGGGCTGCCCATGACCCTGTGCAGTGTGTGTGAGGTGTAGTTTTAAATACTCTGAGATTCAAATAAACTGCCAGAAATAGTGGTTAACCGATAGCAGAAGTGCCTGAATGTGAGGGCAGGTGAAAACATGCCTGGGTTTAGATGATTTCAGTTCTTCAAATAAAAGATATTTTCCTCTCTCTACATAATTATACTTCAGATAAGGAATCTGTGCTCAAAACTGTGTTTATCTAACATGGACAAATATACTACCTTGCCATATATTATCGGATACAAACCTCTTCCTAGTTGTACGTTGAGTTCATGTTTTGAGATGTCACTAAGTCTAACCCTGGCATTTCAGAAGCCTGTGTAGGCAGAGATATTTAAGATGTCTTTTGTCCTGGTGAGACCCAGGGGGCTGGTGCTGGGCACCCTGGAAGTTCCCAAAGCAGCATTTATTTCTATCCCAGGCCCCTGAGCATGGGCCATGCTGGGAGCTCCAACAGTCCTCAGATGCAAAAGGGAGAGAGAGGGAGAGGGAAGATACCGGAAAATTAATAACGAGCTTGGGTTTTCATATTCTGTGTTTGGCTGGTGTGCAAGACGTGATGTTGGAGAGAGAGCTGGAGACGTGTGTCGCCTGCGGTGGGGAAGGCAAAGGTGGAAAGAGAGGGGACAGTCCGTGACATGGACTCATAAACATCTAGCTCTGTCTCCTGAAAATGCAGTGGAGATATTTTATAGGAGAAAAGGTAAGCTGTTTGGATGTTTGGACACAAGAGCTTTTTGAATGGAGCCGGCTTTTAGAGAAAAGTGTGATTCATTTGAAAGTAATGAGTGAAACCGAATGAGATGTCTTGATGCTTGCCAGTTCATAAGCGAGCAAAACCTRTGGTTCCTGTTGGACATCTCTCCCAGGACTAGTAATATGAGAATAAATGTTCATCCTTGGATTGAGAGACCTACATTCACAAAGAGATTTAGACAACCCAGGAAATCAATGGGAATTAGATCCCCAGATGCCTCTGAGAATTTGGTATAATTAGTTCCAGGAAAACATTGCCCAGGCTGTTTTTCCCTGCTATGCACAGGACTGAAACACAAGCAGGGATATTCTAGAACAACTGTAGAAATCAGATGCTTTTGGATTTGGGTCAGTAAGGATTTCTTTCTAGTTTTGCTCAGGTCAGAAGAGATCAGAGATGGGGTGGGAATCTACAGGGCTGAGTGATGGTGAACACTTTTCAACTTGCTGAAAACACTGGGAATGGAGCAAGTACAGACACAAGTCACAAATCAGCGGGTGTCACAAGCCAAAAGTAGTTTTTAAAGGAAGGCAAAGAGGCCTGGTTCTTAATGAGGCCACAGATGTTACTTGAGATTTTGCTCCAGTGACTATCAAGACCACACTAGCATTACACACAGATGTTACACCAAATGATCTCGGGAAGTGGGGGCGTGATGTCATTGGGGGGTTTCAAATCTGGAACACATAATCAACTTATCTTTGTTCTGAGAGCTCTCATTATAGCCTCCCGGGCTCATTCAGATGTCTATTTGCATAGGAAGTGCCCTGAGGAGAGATCCTGTTCCAGGACACAGATAGCTATAGTGACAGTCCAACATACCTGTTGTTTAAGTTTCTCCTTACGAGCGGCTATAATATATTATGGAGAAGAATTATGGTTGGGTGGAAAGAGCATGAACGGTCTAACTCCCTGTCCAGTTCAGAAAATATATTGTTTCCAGAGGAAACCTTGAGAGCCTGTAGAGTCGAAGCTCTCCAGGGCAGGGTGATCATCTAGATATTTGCTGAGTAAATCACCTAGCAAAACTGTGTTGTATTCATAACAATGAATATTAGTAATGAGTAGTAGGTTGATGTTTTAAAGGGCTTTTCCTCTAATTCATACTGTAACATTTTACCCTGGCAATGATTTGTTTGTTTCTCTGCCCATAACCCTTTGTCGCTGACTTGAACCTCGTATTTTGTCTAGCTGAAAAACCTCCTTAAGTGCTTCTTAAAATAGAAATTGGCTCAGATAGATACTCATCACATTTCTGCTTTTGCTAGGTGAATTTGAAGGGAATCGAAAAATGACAGCCATTTCTATTATTGGCTGTTTCTTCTGAAAATAAAACTCATGCTCAATTCCCTAATCCTAAAAATAAGTTGATGTGCTGAAGCGAGCATGGCTACTGTTTCACTTGATTCCCACTAAGCACATATCTAAGTGCCTGTCTGAGTCAGCGCATTATAAAACAGGCTTTGCAAGGAGCAGGGAGAATGGTGATAGCTCTACCCACTCCTCTTCATCTTTTAAACAAAGTGTGTGGGACCAGTGGTCCAATACCAGACATGTAAAAGTCTCACATTTCATCTATAGGAATATTTTCCTGTAGAGTTGAAGGATGAGTTAGGGCTTTATAAACACGAGTAGACTTCAATTATTTTCTTTTCCTTGTGTGTAAAAGTAAAATAAAATGAAGCTGATTTGATCTCTTAGCAGCTTCAAGGGCAAGAAAGGTTATGAATGCCACAAACCCAATCTGGGCAGCACATGAATGAAAGGGCTTGCTGTATGGTGTGTCAAAGCGTTTTAGCTGATCTTCATTGCTTCTTCCAAAAGCAGAGGTATTGTGTTGGGTTGTCATGACTAGATATGAAGGATAAAATACAGTTTACCTTTCCTTATCAGCAGGGACTCTTGACAGTACTGCTCAGGAAAGACCCTATGCAGATCAAGTTTGGCAAAATTTGTCTCAGAGTACGAGGGAGCAGTGCCTTATCTCCGCAGAGAGCGACCCTCCAGGCTGACTGCACTGAACAGTGCTCTCTCAGGCAGTATTAACTTAAATCTCTGTGCCTTCGACCTCGTAAAAACAGGGGCTTATAAACAGCTGGAGCTGTGCTGTTGCGGGGAAGAGGAGCTGCACAGAGGACTGCAGCCGGGCAGCCTCCGCTCCCTGGGCTGCCAAGGGCTGCCCTGCCCCAGCGTCCCCAGCTACCCTCCACCCAGGCAAAGGCGAGAGGTACCTCCCTGAGATCACCCTCACACCCTGTTCTCACCTTCAGCCCTCTTCCATGGTAGCTGCCACTCCATGTGCTCTCCCCTGGGAGAGCCACCGAAGGCTCCTGAGACACAAAAAAAATTGTCTGGCTCACCCTGGATCTAGGTCTCCTCCAAGGGATGCTCGTCGCCACCACGTGTGCAAGTATCCCACGTGGCATGGACATCTGCAGGGAAGCCTGTGGTAGTGGGGCAAGCAGCAGGGACCGCATCTGGCAAGCCTGGTGACCTGGCAAGATACAGTGCTGCCCTAGACACTGTGATGGGGGGGCAGTGCCATGGCAGACAGCAGCAGAGTCACCTGCCTTTCAGCAGTGGACGCATGGACCAGATTCTTCTACCTAACGGTCTCTGGTGGGTTGTCTTTCCCCTTTGAGCAGATACGGGGCTAAGTGCCCAGGATGATGTGGTGTGAATCTGGGTCTTGGAACAAGCACTGCAACCCATGGTGACGGCTTTTCCCCCTTTGTGCTCAACCTTGCCTGTCCTCAGGGTAATCTGGCTAAAGATCAAGTCAAGTGGCTTTTTGGCATGGGGAGAGTCTGTGATGCCGCAGCATTGGCACATGTCCCCAGTGTTGGCAGCTGGTCCTTGCAGGAGACCCTGGCAGGGCTGATAGCAGCTCTCGGGTGTCTTTGTCTTCTACCTTCTATCCCGATTGCTATGGCTGAGGAGAACTGAGGAAGGAAACTGTGGTGCATACAGCCCGAACCAAAACTCACAGCTGCGGACTGGCATATTCCTGAAACTGCTTTTGGGACTCAGGTTTCACAAGAACCACAGAGTTACTGCTTTGAACCCCTCTTCTCCTCATCACCCAGTGGCAATTGGTACCGAAGAGAACCTGGAAGGGCAACTCCAGTGGAATTACTCCTGGTTTACGCTGAGGTAAGACTGGGTGATTTCTCTGCACAAGAATTACCACTGCATCGCATGAGATCTGAGTGGCTTCTGCAGGGATAGTTGAATCCTAACATAGTTCAAAAGGCGTCCAAAGTTAGAAATGTTGAGAGCAAACATAATTTGGAAACTATTCCATGCAGGAATCCTCTGCAGATGATTGTAGTCAAGAAAATCACTATCAGAAGGTAGCTGTGTGGGCAAAAATAATGTAACGAAGGGTCCAGGCACTGTGGTTTTGCTTTCTTAACAAAATGTTCCTCTGCACTGCAAATACAAAGGGAAGGAGGAAGGGAAGTATCTGGCTATTTAAATGAAAAATGACTTTTCTCTGCAATCACCTTCTGTCAATAAAATGCTTATTTTCTGACATGTCAATTAGGTGATTCAAAAGCCAGATGACCACTGCCTTCCATTTAGTACCGCTCAGCTGGGTTAAATGTCTTAAGTGTTTACCCTTTATGACCAGTGGCATGTATCTGTTCTTAGTCAAACTGTGCTATGTGTGACATGTTTGCCTGTAGGTTTTTCTCTTGAGGTAAAGTTAACCATTATTATCAGATTCTAAGAATAATTGTAGATTAGGACAGTGGTTTCACTGACAGAAATGGCTACAGCTTGTTTTACAGTAATGTGTACGAGAAATATGAAACAGATGAGACGAATTCACATAGAATTAACCAGCCTGTAATTTAAAGTGCTGTCATTAAACAGGATCATGTATCCATGCTTGGTACTTCAAAAGAAACCTCTACTGTGTAAGACCAGTTATTAGTGAGGAACATTTTGTCCGGTATCTCAAACCAATTTTAAAAGATCTGATTACACACAAACACAAGCATGTGGAAATGAAACTACTTTCTTAAGAATCTTTGGGACTTGATTTTGTTCACACAAAACTCCTGTGGGTTTAAGGAGGAATTTTGAATGAAGAAAAAACACATAATCTCTGCCTCCTGGTGAAGTCCTAGGAGGAAGGATGGTGATAATATCGATACAACCTTTTACTGAGGCTTGTTCTGAACACATAACACTATCCGCTTGTGTAAAAGAAAGGGGCAGGCTGTGGGGTGAGAAGGATCCACATAATAACTTTAATTTAACAAACTTAAAATGAATTAAATCTTTAGAAAGCCGTCTGCTGTCCTCCACCAGGGAATGCAGCCCAAGATTTTTGGTGCGAAAAGCTAAAACGCTTCCTTTCTGACTTCTGACCAGAACTGGAAGTGGAACGCTCATTTGGAAGAAATAAATAAATAAGCTGAGACAATGGAAGTCACTTTCCCAGACAAAAAATAATCACAGGGAGGCCTTTGTGAGTACTAGCAGGTCAGCAGGACTCACTTCGCAGGCCCAGACAAGCCAGCAGGAGACAACCACTTTGGTGAAACATTCCTTCAGACGGAGCCTGTTGGGCAGCACCGTGCTCAGACCTGGGGTGGGGACTTACACACACCCATCCTTTGGTGAGCAACACAAATCCAGCAAGTAATTAGCAGTTTGTTATGAACAGTGCCCCTAAAAAACAAGAAATGTTCAGTGCTTGCACCTTCAGTCTTGCTCCCCGCAGGGTAACTGTCCCTGCCACTGCCAGCATGCCCCAAAGCCCAGAGGAAAACCTGGGAGGTGAGTGCCAGTGTCATGGTGCTTGAACATACTGCTGACTTCTCAGGGGATCAGCTGGGGACACTGCCGTGCTAATCTGGGTAGCTCTGCAATTCAACCAGCATCCCGGGGAAATGTGAGAGGGACCCATTCATAGGACCACAGGGTAACCCAGGCTGGAAGGGACCTCAGGAGGTCTCTAGACCAACATTTTGCTCAAAGCAGGGTCAACTCTGAGGTCAGACCAGGTTGCTCAGGGCTTTATCCAGTCTGAGGCAGTTGAAAGCCTCCAGGAATGGAAAGTGCACAGTTCTCACTCTGGTCTTCAGTTCTCACCCCAAGTCTAATAAGGCTATGCTGAATGGCACACAGATGGTTGTAGCAGCCCAGAAGGGACCTTCGGAGCTGTAGGGATGTGATAGGACTCCGTAGGTGCACCTGCACTCTGCTATGATGTCCCCAGTGATCTGGTCCTTTCATTACTCCAGGTGATCACCCACTGGGTCAAGCCATAGTTCATCTTTGCACTGTGTCCTATGTCCCTTTTGCAGAAACCAAGGCAGCATGTGTGCCTGGGTCTCATCTGGGCACTTCCAGCCATAGCAGTTCAGAAACTCTTTGAGGTTCCTCAGTTCCAAGGAAGCAGTTTGGGTCTTGGAGCACAGCTGGCTCTGGGTGGCTGGAGCACAAAGATTTGCAGGCGGCCTCTCCTTCCTTCAGACATTGCTGTAGTCTAATCACAACATTTCACAGAATCACAAAATAGCTGAGGTTGAAAGGAACCTCTGGAGATTATCTAGTCCAACTCTGTGCTCAAAGCAGGGTCAGCTATAGCCGGTTGCTCAGGGCTGTGTCCACCTTGGTTTTGAATATCTCCAAGGATAGAGACTCCATAAAATCTCTGGGCAACCTGTGCCAGTGTTCAACCACCCTCACAGTAAGTAAGTTCTTGTGTTATGTTTAAATGGAATTTCCTGTATTTCAGTTTGTGCCCATTGCCTTGTGTCCTGTCACTTTGATGAGATTCCCCAGGAGCCTTCTCTTCTCCAGGGTAAACAGTCCCAGCTCTCTCAGCCTCTCGTTGTATGACAAATGAGCCAGTTCCTTAAACACCTTAGTGGACTTGCTCCCATATGTATGTCCATGTCTCTCTTGTACTGGGGAGCATGGACCTGGGCACAGCATCTAGATGTGTCTCACCAGTGCTGAGCAGAAGGGAAGGATCAACTTCCTCAACCTGCTGGCAACATGCTTCCTAATTCCACGCAGGAGGCTTTCGGCTTTTTTTTGTCACAAGGGTGCACTGCTGGCTCATGGTCAACTTGGTGTCTGCCCAGGCCCTCAGGGCCTTTTCTGCAAAGCTGCTTTCCAGTGGGTTGACCTCTAGTGTGTCCTGATGCATGGGGGTTATTCCTCCCTGAGTGGAGGACTTTGCATTTCTCCTTCTTGGACTTGATGAGATGCCTGCTGGCCCAATTCTCCAGCCTGTCCAGATCCCTCTGGATGTCAGCACAACCCTCTGGTTTATCAGCCACTCCTCCCAGTTTTGTATTATCTGAAAATTTTCTGTAGGTGCACTCTGCCCTATCACCCAGGTCATTAATGAAAATATTTAACAGCGTAAGACCCAGTATCCATCCTGGGGTACACCACTAGTGACTGGCCTCCAGCTGGACTTCATGCTGTTAACCACAACCATCTGAACTCAACAGTTCAGCCCGTTTTCAATCACTACCATTTATCTAGCTGTTGTGGTTTAACCCCAGCCAGAAACTAAGCACCACCCAGCCGCTTGCTCACTCCCCCCAGGTGGGATGGGGGAGAGAATCAGAAGAGTAAAAGTGAGAAAACTTGTGGGTTGAGATAAAGACAGTTTAATAGGGAAAGCAAAAGCCACGCATGCAAGCAAAGCAAAACAAGGAATTAATTCACTACTTCCCATTGGCAGGCAGGTGTTCAGCCATCTCCAGGAAAGCAGGGCTCCATCACACGTAACGGTTACTTGGGAAGACAAACGCCATCAATCCGAACGTCCCCCCTTCCTTCTTCTTCCCCCAGCTTTATATACTGAGCATGACGTATATATGGTATGGAATACCCCATTGACCAGTTGGGTTAGCTGTCCTGGCTATGCTCCCTCCCAGCTTCTYGTGCACCTGGCAGAGCAYGGGAAGCYRAAAAGTCCTTGACTAGTGTAAACACTACTTAGCAACAACTAAAACATCAGTGTGTTATCAACATTATTCTCATACTAAATCCAAAACATGGCACTATACCAGCTACTAGGAAGAAAATTAACTGTCCCAGCTGAAACCAGGACACTAGCTCATACTTCATCCATTTGTCTATAAGGATGTTACAGGAGACAGTGTTGACAAACAACAACTGTTGCTCTCTTCTCATCCACTGAGCCAGCCATCTCATCATAAAAGGCTATTGGGTCAGTCAGGCAGGATTTCCCCTTTGTAAATCTATGTTGATGACTCCAAATCACCTTCTTGTCCTTCATATATTTGGACATGGTTCCAAGATTAGTTGCTCCATCACCTTCCTGGTGACTGAGGTGAGAATGATTGGCCTGTGGTTCCCCGGATCCTCCTTCTTGCCTTTCTTCAACATAGGAGTGACATTTGGTCTCTTCCATGCTGCTGGAATCTCCCCTGTATGCCATGGCCTTTCAAAGATAATCGAGAATGGCCTTGCAAAGACATCAGCCAGCTCTCTCACCAGTCACAGATGCATCCCATCAGATCCCATGGACCTGTGTATGTTCAGTTTTTTAAAGTGTTCCTTAAATTGATTGTCCTTCACTGAGGGTATGTCTTCCTTACTCCAGACTTTCCCACTGGTCTCAGGAACCTGGCATTCCTGAAGAGTGGTTTTACCTGTAAAGACTAAGGTGAAGAAAGCATTGAGCACCCCAGCTTTCTGCATGTTCTTTGTCACCAGATCCCATACCCCATTCAGCAGTGAGCCCACCTTTTCCCTAGTCTTCCTTTTGCCATTGATATGCCTGCAGAAGCCCTTCTTGCTGCCCATTACATCCCTCATCAGATCCAACTGTTGATGGACTTTGGCTTTCCTAATCCATTTAATGAAACATTTACCACCACAGTGGAAGGAATTTCCCCCTTCCTTTCACTGAGACCAAGCAGATTTATGGATTTAAAAATGCTAATAAGGTTATGCCTTTAGTACTGTGTACTGTGTGAGAAACTCTCCAATCCCTCTAACAACAGCACTATCATTAACTGTATTTTCGCATTATAATTTATTTTACCAACAAGTCTCTCAGTAATATGATTTTCCATACCTCACACCTGAACTCAGTACCCTTTTGAATGCTGCAAGTGTGACCTCTTGCTGCTGAGCTCTCTTTGAAGAGTTTGCCTAGGCTGGGAAAAAGTTATTCATGTGAGCCCAGACCACATTACAGACTAAGCCCATTTGAGGAGGGGACTGAAAAAAATTGAAACCCAGGTGACTAAGACTGGGTTTTGCTTCTGACCTGATTCTTAAATGAGACAGATCACTTTACCACCTTGCTTTCACAGCCTTTCCAAATAAAGTATAAATCAAACCTGCATCCTTATGTATTACAGAAGATTTTAGCCCTGACTTTGTTGGGAGAAGAACAGGGCCTCCTGTGTAACTGCCTTATCCATATTAGCACTCAGAAGTAAAATATGCCTGCATCTCATTTGAAACATGCCTGAAAAGCTCCTAGGACTTCCCCCATGAAAACTCTGATGTAGTTCTTCCAGCATGGGCTGGCTCAGAAATGAAGCAAGCAGGGCTCTTCTTATAATTAAGATTACGAATTTGGGAGAGGGATATGGGGCTAATACTCTAAAATACTTTTGTCCCACAAACCAGTGCCAGACCATGGGCACTTCAGGCCCTGAGCCTGCACAAGAGCCATCGAGAGTTACGGACAGACAGATGGTTCAGTGTAGAGTTTGGTTCATGTTAGGCCATGTGTAACACTCAGAGGGAAACTTTGGCCAGGTTGTCTGCACAAAGGACAGAATTAGGAGGAGAGAGGGACCCTTGATCTCAGTTATTGAGTGTTTCTTTTCTCAGCTCCTTGGAGAGCTAAGGAAAAAGTGAGCTCCAGAAGCATTCTCGGGCTGGAGGTGACAATGAAGTTTTTGGGATCCCACCACTCTGGGATGGAAATGAATCTGGGACAAAATCTGTAGCCAAAACTACAGAAACAAATAGCATGGCTCGGGGACCTGGTCCTGCTTCTGAGGTCAGCCCATGTGGAATGGCTCACATCCTTACAGAAAAATGCTTTCTCACTAAAACAGGGTAGCATAGGCCAAAACTGCACTAGGGACTATGGTAACAACTGAAGATTGCAGATAACTAAACAGCATGGCTCGTAGTCAAGCTTCTGGCTTCTTTTATTAATATAGTTTAAATTTGGAGATTGCTGTGGTTTAACCCTGGTAGGCAGCTAAGCACCACACAGCTGCTTGCTCACTCCCCCCACAGTGGGATGGGGGGCAGAAGGGTAAAAGTGAGAAAACTCGTGGGTTGAGATAAAGACAGTTTAATAATTAAAAAAAATGGAGGGAGAAAACCAACAAAGAGAGAAAAAAAAAACCAAACACCAAAACCAAGAAAAACAAATGATGCAAAAGAGAGCAGTTTCTCACCACCAACCGACTGATGCCCAGCCAGTCCCCAAGCAACAGCAGCCCCTGCCAACCTCCCCGCACCAGTTTTATTGCTGAGCGCGACATCATATGGTATGGGGTACCCCTTTGGTCATTTGGGGTCAGCTGTCCCAGCTGTGTCCCCTCCCAACTCCTTGTGGACCCCCAGCCTACTCACTGGCAGGTCAGTGTGAGAAACAAGAAACACCTTGATGCTGTGCAAGCACTTCTCAGCAATAACTAAAATATACCTGTGTTATCACCACTGTTTTCATCACAAATCCAAAACATAGCCCCATACAAGCTATTATGAAGAAAATTAACTCTATCCCAACCAAACCCAGTATGGGGATCCTGGCCTGTCCATCACTAGCATGGTCTCATTCCTGCGAGAGAACCAAGGCACACTGGACTAGTCAAGAGAGAAGAGTATATATGCTTATAGTCTTTAAACCATATTTTTTAACTTAACAAAGAAGATGTGGGCTTTGCCAGTGAAAGGTTTTCCTTTGTCTCCAAAACTGTTCCATGTGTAAAAGGTTTTCCTGGCCATAAAGTGGTAGCAGGACTTTTCAAAGCTGCTGGCTTTGAAATGAGCCCTGAACCTGCAGACATTGATCTTCAGGATATTCTCCCTATCCACGTCCTGGAGAAATGCCTGAGTAAATGGGCTGAGTGCAGGGGATCTTGGTGTCTTCCCTGCCAGCTGCAGAGCTTTCTCACAGTAGATACACAACCACAGCACAGCTCCAGTTCTCTCATTTGTACRGGGACTTTCTGCCAGCAGATACACATACCTGCGCCCCGTACACCCAATTGCCCTTGGCGAGTCACCGTCCCTCAGTCCACACCTGAGCCGCTGCATGGGGATCCATCGTCGGAAGGAGGTGCGTACTCTTCCATCCCCAAAGGGATTTTAGCAACTTACTCCCAGTTAAACCAGTGCTTTAAAGAGCAGAAAGATGGGATGTGATTTATGAGGTTTCCTCTGGCTGTACCTTGCTCCCTAAATCTCCTCTGTGCTAGTTGGGAAGGCTCAGACCCTCAGGACCAAATGGATGCCATTTTCCCATCGTTTTCCTTCAAAGCCAGGCTGTGGAAAACAGTGCCTCAGCAGAGGATAAACAGTGAAGTTGTCCCATTTGAAGAATTTATTTTTAAAAAGCACTGTTGCCAATTAGTACCCAAAATGAGTATTAAGGAAGAATGAAGGGGAAAAATACGACAGCACTGCTGAAAGGGTAGGTTTTCATGTTCATAGAAAGTTTAAAGCTAATAGCTAGGAAAATCAAATGAGTATAGGCATCTGGAGGGAGGGGAAATTATGTTTCTATTGCGCAATGTTAATGCCTTAAAATGTTTAAAACAACAGGGCTGGGGACGTGAGACTTCATTTAATTAACATGCTCGGAAACCTTATTATCAAGTTGAATGTGAATTCTTCTTGATATTTTACTCGTTCCGTTGCCTGAGGCTGGCTACAGGAGGCCTTATCCCTATTTTCCTGTAAAAACTACTTCCACATTCCACATCCCAATTACTCTGAAGGGCATACCCAAGCTCCCAATAAAATCATGCTTGGAGTCTTTGCTGACTTCTAAATGCTATTCTACATGTGTTTCTGATCACAAAATCAGATTTCCGAATGTCAAAATTATACTCCGAGTGGAGACTGGATACTAGTTTAAGCCTTTTTATTTGTGTAGAAAGCTGAAAATGAAAATATGAAGCACCTGAAAACTCTCTAAATTGCTTGCTTTATTTCCACTTGAAGCAGCGTACTGAGACCTATTGTATTGCAGTTCATTTACACTTCTTCACGTTGTGAACACCGAGGGGGCAAGGACTGCTCCGACTTGCCTAGCACAACAGCTCCGCCATGCTGGCGGGGACAACCCACTACTGCCTTCCTTCAAAGAAGTCGTTAAACCAAGAATAATTCAGAATGGCAGGTTTTAGTTTTAGTCAGGCATTTGCGAGATGGAGGTAGGTAACCCATTCCTCCCCTGTTAGCACCTATGGCCCTTGAGGAGAGAGTATTGGCTGTGGAGGGCAGCCTGGCTGGGTTTTGGCAAGGAGGGAAAAGGAACAGGTAAGCTGGAAGCTTTTAGCCAGGTCTTCTATCATTGGAAAGGCAGATAGCAGTGAGAGGACAGGACGGGGACATGATGTCCCGTTTCACGCCTTCACTTGTGGAGGCTGATGGTGGCCCTGGCTGGTGCGGCTGTGCCAGGGCTGCAAACACGGTTCCCTGCCTGCATGTGGGCACATGGCAGTTTGGGCTCCTGAATGCTTGCATGCACTCAGCCGTGGCACGAGAGAGGCTGGGGAAGCAGCAGCACTTGCTTGCTGTATGGGCTGACCTGGATATTAGCCATGGATGCTGGTGGAAGCAGAGGAGGAACCACAGCCCCTTCCCTCCACTGCCACAGCCATCTACTGCTCCTTGCGCAAGCTGTGTCTCCAGATACAATATTGTCTATGAAATGGACATAGGCAAGATTTTCAGAAGCAACCGTTCAGTTTTGATACATGAGGGGCTCACTCACTGATTCAATGTCTTTCCTCCTGTGTTTTCTGTTTAAATACCATCCTCCCCACCCTGTTTTGTCAACGCTGATAATAGCTAACGATTTACTGTATGATATTCCCCTCTCAAGCTCCATTGCTTTTGTTCTGTCAGATGCTCATTGTAAATCCTTGTAATGTGAAACAGCTCATTGGAGCAAGGCTCCACATTTTCTCCTGTTTCTAGTAACTTGTGAGGAGTTGTCACTTCACATCCAGGAGAACTCCAGGGAAAGATGACAGACTCCACAGGCTGCACATTTCAGAGCAGGAGGAAATGGATACTAAACACAATGTCATTTAGATTTAAAATAATGGCTCTTAAGTGTCACTGTTGTTTGTAATAAATATAATATATATAAACTTCAGCTTGTGGCTGAAATCTAAACTATCTGTTTTAAATGAATGATAACATAAAACATGTCATAATTCCTGGTCCATTAGTATTGATGAGACACAAATTAACATTCCACAGGTTTGAGTGAACCGTGCGTAGTCATGGAAAGGTGAAAGCATCTGAATGCCAAATGCATGACTCCTATAGCCCTTGGCCTGCTGCAGTTTAATAACAGGACTTTCTTCTATTCATCGCTTGCTTTAATGTTATCCTTGGGACCAATTATCTCTGGATCTGAAGATGTTCTTTGTTTTTTTATAATACAAGGTGAATAACCTTGACTAGGTTTTGTGAGGCTCTTATCTATCGATCAGAAAGACTAAAAGCCTCACTCCACTTCTGTGCTTCACTTCCCTTCCCGATAGAGAAACTAAGCCCTCTTTATCCAGCCCTGTACCGCACAGTCGAGTCTGGCAGGAATCTGTTTGCTTGGGGCCCACTGCCTTGATCAGTGAAAGCCAGCAGGTTTGCCTAAATCTGAAGCTCATCACAAGGTGATCTGTCCAAATGGCTCTCAGAAAAAAACATCAAAAGAAGCCGAATGCCATATCCAGAAGCAACTGACAGGCAGGGTCATCACATACAAGCTTTTGCTGAGCAAAAACTATTAAAGTGGTGAATGCTTGAATTGTGAAGAGATTTGTATCACTGCGGTCTGACATAATAACATCAGAATTCACTTACGGCATGACCATGCTCTAGAAAGTGATCTTCAATGCAATTTAATGTAGAAAAAAATGGGGGAAAAAAAGAAGAAAAAGGGGAAAGAGAAGGGGGAGAGAACTGGCCAACAGACCTCAGCTTTTGGTCTTTAAAGCCAGAGGGAGTCTGCATCCGCCCTCATGTACATTTGAAAGCCTCCGAAACATTTGATTGTTGCTTCTGTGACAGCCAGTCAGATGTCAGAGATGGGGATTTTTGATCTCCTTGTAATAAGCTTGTGGATATTCCATTAATT
The DNA here is from genome assembly GCA_035582835.1 of Phoebastria nigripes. NCBI lineage: Eukaryota > Metazoa > Chordata > Aves > Procellariiformes > Diomedeidae > Phoebastria > Phoebastria nigripes. The sequence goes on along the minus strand of JAYKAV010000511.1, from coordinate 572,687 downwards.
TCCCATTACTATCTGACCTGGTTTTCCATTCTTGATCATGCTGTCTGCAGTAGCAACCACAGTGATTCAGACCGTTTTCAAATACAGTGGAGGGAAGCGAATCTAGATTTTAGTGTACGGAAGGACATGAAGGCAAAGGTCAGATGGGGGAAACAACAAAGAAGCTTTTCTTCTTCAAACTGCCTTAATTTGATTAAATTTGGCAGTTATTTTTCTGGCAAATGCCACAGACAAACAAGCCAACCTTTAAAAGACATATGATACACAAACTCTGGCCAGAAGTACCAATGGGTTCAAAAATTGCTAGAAGAGTAAGAGGCAGAAAAGTTAATCAAGGATTTTTGACCACAAAGGTACAATTTCCAGTTCAGGTCATCTCTGAGCTACAGGCTGGGAGCAACTGAGAGGTTTTAACAGGGGAATTATGATTGCACCCTTTCTTGTTGTTATAGCCTTGCCCCTGCAATTGCCCACTCTGGGATGGGGACCAGTTACATTTCTCTGCTGGGGAAGCAGGGATGTGCTTATGACTTTATTGTCACTTGACTTACCTGACAGCAGGATGCAATGAAGATCCAGATGCTGCATCAGTCAGGAAGGTATGTGAGGCTGTGCAAAGAAATGTGATACAGCTGTGCTGCCTTTTAAAATTCAGATCTGATGCCAAGGCTGCAATTACAGGACTTAGTTCAGCTGCCCCAGTGGCTCTCTGGGACAAGATAGATTACGCATGGCATTTTGCTCCCGTCAGAGAGCTTGTGCCACCAATGTTAACTAGTCCCTGTGCATGGACCAGCTGACTGAGGGAAGGACTTTGCATATTGAAAATGCTGTTAAAGATTAGCTGGATTCTGCGGTCTTGACCATCTTGCTCCCAGAAAACTCAGCCTAGCTGTGTTGGAAACTTCACTCCAGCGAGGACTTCAAGACGTGGTTCAGCTGAAACAGCCACTTCAGGTTATTTTCACCCCTATTCAAAACACGGGGGGAAGGCAAGGACTTGCCAACTCAAACAAGACCAAAACATATAAAGAAAAGTGTATTTTCAAATTATTCAAATGCAAACAAGAGAGAATAAAAAGGAGAAATGCAATGGTTAAAAATATCTTGAGAGTGTCCCTGCAAGTGCTAGTGGTTCTCACAGATACTGGGGCTCTGTGGGTTTGAACTAGAAATCAACATAAGACAAATATGAAATAGCRACTTACACTACAACTGGCTCAGATTAGGCAGAGATTCCCTGAAATCCTATATATCTAAAATATTTTGGATATCTAGCTAGATAGCCATTCCCCAGGACCACTCTTTTGCAGGTTTATGAGATACTGGGAATTTCTAAGGGAAAATATCAGCCCTTTGTGGGAAAAGACCAGCAGCTTTTAATTTCACTCACCGTCTGCAGCACATTCCATTCTGTCTTGTGAAACTGAAAACAAATTTGGCAGCAGGCAGTCATCTGATTTTCATGTAATTCAATCATTTATCATGAAAAATATTCATTTATAAACAATTACTTGTTTTGGAATGATAGCAGCTGTCATTTTGGAGTCTGTAGTTCCCCCCACTGGGATATTTTTCTGAGTTTATCCATCATTAAATCATGCGGTGTTCAATGTGTTTGGAATCTGGGCTGAATGCATTTTACAACGTGTTTATGTTTTGTTATGTGCATAATATCATTTTTGCTTTACAGACATGAAATCCAATATTGCCAGATGTAGAAATGTCTCTTTTCTGAGCAGCTCCCCTTGATACGACTCTTTGGCTTTCAGGAGGAATTCCCCCATACAAAATCAATATCAAAATATTGCCATTTCTGTTTCGCATTCACGACTGTGTAACTACCCAAGTCACACGAACAATAAACTGCTCCAGCTAGAGTCCTCCCAGGCTTGATCGAAAGGCTCGTGAAAGCACTGCCTTTTGGATTTAGCTAAAAACATTCAAGCATTTTCTTTCATTGCTGTCATTCTATCACAGGGTAAAAACCAGACAAAACCTATGTAGCAGAGAAGACTTACATGAGCTATTGACCTCAGGCATTGACAAGCCTGCCGTTACCAGCATCCTGCGTGGAACTAACTAGGAGTGTTTGTGCATGTAGGGACCACAGAGTCAGGTGTTCTTGAGAGAAGGAGCTCAACAGCATTGCCTTTGCACTGGTGTCTTTTAAGAAATAACAAATCTCCAATCTCACAGATATGCTGGGAGAAGGTAATAAAAATCAATGAGCTTCTCAATAGTACATTGGTCGGCAAAGGATTAAACAGAAATTGGAGTTAGGCTACTTTGGGGCTTTATAAAAAGCAAAGACACATAGAAAGAGCCCTTTTGAAGAGGTAATTTTCCTATCTCCTTGGTTATTTTACCTTAGAAAGGGATGTGGGTTATCAGCTGAGTCTGCTCTGGCAGAGCTGGGGACGCCTTGCCATGTTCAGAAGTTCTCCCAAAAAAGTGCACTGCTTTTTAGGGTTTAAACACCAATATCAATTTTACAATTCACTCATTAGAAACTGTAATGAAGAACTCTCTTTAAAAAGCATTTAAAATATGAGTAGTTTGAATAACAAACTTCTGTTCTCAGTTGTTCAGGTTTGTTTCTTGTGGTTTCACATGTGCTCACCTCTCTGAATGCTCTGTATTTCTCTGGACTCACTGACAAAATAAATATTAGAAATAAAAAGATTAGGAAAAATGTAAAGATTAGAGGCAATCTTCTGTGAGGAGATTGTTGAAGACTTCCCGTACAAGCCATTGTTATGGAAATTTGGCAGTTTTACTGTTAAAACACAGATACATGGAAGTGCATACGAAGCAATGAAACAAAGAGAAGAACTGAGTTTTTAACATGTCAGGAAGATGGACAGCAAAAAGGGTTTGTGCTATTGAGGCCCACCCCATTTCTGTTTAGCAGAACACTTAAGCACATGCTTAACTTTAAGCATGTGCTTAAGTCCCACTGTGTGAATTGGCCCAGAGCCAGACATGCACTCAAGCATCCCTCTGAACACAGCAAACAAGCATATATTTAACCACTTTTCCAAACTGGGCTGATATACAATTTACCAGATTCGTTAATGCCCCAGAAAAAAGGGAAATGTAAAAGGGTAAACTTGGCAATTGACAGTTGTTGTATATATGTTGGCTGATATTTGGGGAGAACCTGCAATGCTCAGTCATCGGTCAATTCACTGGGAGATGAAACTCAAGGCAGACAGAGGCAGAACAACGCATGCTGGAGGCAAATACTTTAAACCTTTCAGACCCACAACAAGGTCCTAAATCAAGTGCAACCACTCAAAAAAAAAAATCCTAGCACCATTGTGGACAGCTCAATGAACACCTCTGTTTAGCAGGCAGCAGAGGTAGGGAGTCCAAACAAAACTTTAGGACGCAGAAGGAAAGTAATGGAAAAAAATGCTGAAGTATTAGAACATAACTAAACCAAGAGTGTAGGATTTCACATTCACTTCTGGTCACCCCTTCTTCTGCCAGATGGCTGACCTAGTCGAAAGGAATAATGAAAACAGAAGGAATAGAGAGATTTTAAAGGTTTGTGGCTATTTGGTTATTAAAAAGGGAGAGAGAATAAAATGGGACCTGCTAGAGCGGTAAATGATGATGGGAAAAAAAAAAGAGAAGTCATGTACCCCTATTTACCTTTTTTGTCACTGAGCAAAACAGAAAGGGGTTCTCCAGGGAACTTGCCAAAAGTTAAACCAATAGTTGTGTACTACCACATTATACTGAAAACCAAGCCAGCTAAATCTTTGCTTTTTAATTCTATGCACCTTTAACCTTTAGATCTCATTGTCACAAGGCCTCATAATTAGTGGGATTTGAAAAAAATGAAAGATTACACAATGATATGGATACTTGGCATAATCCCAACTGCTTAATACTGGATTTACTCCTGTGTTAGAAACACAGGGCTTCATATTTCTGTGCATATACCAGTTGCTGACTGAGAAGGAGAAAAGACTCTTTTCCTTGGAATAGAGTTGTTGTGGTGGGTTTTTTTTCCATACTCACTGATTGCAGTGCTGTGCATCTGTCTATGAGAATCTGCTAACCAGAGGCTGCATAACAACATGCATAACAAACTGCTGGGTTGTTCAAATCCAGCAGTTGCTGTGTGCCTTCCTTCCTCCACAGAGAAAACTTCCCAGCAAAAATACTAGGTGGGAAAAATAACTGTATTGGGCAACATCCTCTGAAGACAGACATTTGTTGGCCTGTTTGCTTACCTGTTCCCTCCCTGCATCAGAAAGCAGCCATGAGCCATGGAAAAATGCCTAAAACCCCAAAGCATTGGAGCAAGGAGACTGACCTTCCTCCACATTGCCCCTTTTGTGGTGACATGGCCAACAACCCAGCTGAAGTGCCTCTACACCAATGCACGCAGCATGGGCAACAAACAGGAGGAGTTGGAAGCCACCGTGCTGCTAGACCTATTGCCATTACTGAAACTTGGTGGGACAAATCCCATGACTAGAGTGCAGCTATCAATGGCTACAGGCTGTTCAGAAGGGACAGGTGAGGAAGGAGGGGTAGAGAGGTTGCCCTCTACATCAAGAAATGGATAGAGCATGAAGAGCTGTCTCTGAAGAATAGCCACAAACAGGTTGAAAGCTTATGGGTAAGAATTAAAGACTGAGGCAACAAAGGGAACATTGTGCTTGGTGTCGTGTGTCTTGATCAGGCTGCCTGATCAAGAGGAGCCTATTGGTGAAGCCTTCTCACTCCAGCTACAGTAGGCATCATGCTCGCAGGCTCTCGTCCTGCTGGGGGACTTCAACCACCCCAACATCTGCTGGAAAAGTAGCACAGCAAGCTGTAGGCAATCCAGGAGACTTCTGGAGTGCATCGAGGATAACTTCTTAGGCTAGGTAATAGACCACCCTACCAGAGGGGATGCGATACTGGACCTGTTGGTCATCAACACAAGTGAGCTAACTGGTGATGTCAAGATTGGAGGCAGCCTGGGCTGCAGTGATCATGCACTGGTGGAGTTTGCAGTCCTGAGAGATATGGGTCAGGTGAAGACCCATAGGAAAGCAAACTTCCAGCTGTTCAAGGAGTTAGTCAATAGGATCCCCTGGGAAATTGCCCTCAGGGACAAGGGAGCAGAACAGAGCTGGCAGGTCTTTAAGGACGCTTTCCATAGAACACAAGAGCTCTCGATCCCCAGGTGGAAGAAATCAGGAAAGGAAGACGAGAGACCGGCATGGATGAGTTGAGACCTACTGGTCAAACTAAAGGGCAAGAAGGAAACGCACAGGCAATGGAAGCAGGGACAGGTAGCCTGGGAAGAGTATAGGGACGCTGCACGGTTGTGTAGGGATGGGGTCAGGAAGGCCAAGGCACAGCTGGAGCTGAACCTGGCAAGGGACGCAAAGAATAATAATAAGGTCTTCTATAGGTATGTTAGCCAGAAAAGGAAGGTCAAAGAAAGTGTACCCCCCGTGATGAACATGACTGGCAAACATAACAACAGTCTTCACTGGCAATCTCTCTTCCCACACCTCTTGAGTGGATGGACCTCAAGGCAGGGACTGGGGGAGCAAAGTCCCTCCCACTGTAAGGGAAGATCAGGTTTGAGACCACCTGAGGAACCTGAACATACGTAAGTCTATGGGACCTGATGAGATGCACCCAAGAGTCCTGAGGGAATTGGCTGATGTAGTTGCCAAGCCACTCTCCATGATTTTTGAAAAGTCATGGCAGTCAGGTGAAGTCCCCGGAGACTGGAAAAAGGGAAACATTGCACCCATTTTTAAAAAGGGTCGAAAGGAGGACCCTGGGAACTACCGACCTGTCAGCCTCACCTCTGTGCCTGGAAGATCATGGAACAGATCCTCCTGGAAGCTATGCTAAGGGACATGGAGGACAGGGAGGTGATTCGAGACAGCCAGCATGGCTTCACCAAGGACAAGACTTGACTGACCAACCTAGTGGCCTTCTGTGATGGAGTGACTACATCAGTGGACAAGGGAAGAGCTACAGATGTCATCTACCTGGACCTCTGTAAGGCCTTTGACACGGTACCCCACAACATCCTTCTCTCTAAACTGGAGAGGTATGGATTTGATGGGTGGACTGTTCAGTGGATGAGGAATTGGTTGGATGGTCACATCCAGAGGGTAGTGGTCAACGGCTCAATGTCCAGATGGATATCAGTGACAAGTGGTGTCCCTCAGGAGTCCGTATTGGGACCAGTACTGTTTAATATCTTCATCAATGACATAGAAAGTGGGATTGAGTGCACCCTCAGCAAGTTTGCAGATGACACCAAGCTGAGTGGTGTGGTTGACATGCCTGAGGGACGGGATGCCATCCAGAGGGACCTGGACAAGCTCGAGAAGTGGACCCATGTGAACCTCATGAGGTTCAACAAAGCCAAGTGCAAGGTCCTGCACCTGGGCTGGGACAACCCCTGGTATGAATACAGGCTGGGGGATGAAGGGATTGAGAGCAGCCCTGCCAAGAAGGACTTGGGGGTACCGGTGGATGAAAAGCTGGACATGAGCCAGCAATGTGTGCTTGCAGCCCAGAAAGCCAATCATATGTTGGGCTGCATCAAAAGAGCATAGCCAGCAGGTCGAGGGAGGTGATTCTGCCCCTCTACTCTGCTCTGGTGAGACCCCACCTGGAGTATTGCATCCAGCTCTGAGGTCCTCAGCACAGGAAAGACATGGACCTGTTGGAGTGGGTCCAGAGGAGGGCCACAAAAAAGATCAGAGGATGGAACACCTCTCCTATGAAGAAAGGTTGAGAGAGCTGGGGTTGTATTATTGCAGCCTATCAGTACTTAAAGGGGGCTTATAAGTAAGATGGGGACAAACTTTTTAGCAGGGCCTGTTGCGATAGGACAAGGGTGAATGGCTTTAAACTAAAAGAGGGTAGATTTAGACTAGATATAGATAAGAAATTTTCTACGATGAGGGTGGTGAAACACTGGAACAGGTTGCCCAGAGAGGTGGTAGATGCCTCATCCCTGGAAACATTCAAGGTCAGGTTGGACGGGGCTCTAAGCAACCTGATCTAGTTGAAGATGTCCCTGCTCATTGCGGGGGGAGTTGGACTAGATGACCTTTAAAGGTGCCTTCCAACCCAAACTATTCTATGATTCTATGATTCTATGATTCTATGATTCTCTTCACCTCTCATGCTGGCTCAGAAGAGACATCTCTGTCCTCAGACCTGCACCAAGCACAGGCAAAATTAGTCCTCTGCAAAAATAGCTGGTATTTGGGTCCGGGTTCTCTGCTGTCCTGGCTTTATTGAAGCGATGATGGTGAAGAAGGGCACCCAGTAATACCTGACCTGCGCAGAGTACCTTCTACCTCTGATGTGCTTTCCAAACCCTGCGCCACTGATCTGCAGGACAGGTCTGAGGGCTACGCTTGCATTAGAGTGGCTGCTGTACAGATGGATGAACAGCAAGGTTAAGTGACGTGACCAAGGCCTTGGTGGGGGGCACTGTCAGAGCCAGGGGTGGTGCAGGGGAATCCCCACTCCAACAGCCAGAAGAAAACACCAGCGCTACAAGACTGGCCGGGTTTTTCTTAGGACTTATAGGATATTCATAACTACCTTTTGACATTCAGTGTGCCTGCAAGTGTCAGCTTGGAAATTTATGAAAGAAAATAAAAGAAAAACAAGTTTCTGGAGGAATGTGGTGCATTTGAAACCTGATAAGTGGCTGCTGGTGTTGCTAAGAATTACTGTTTTTAACAAAGGATTTCTGGCAGCCCCCCTCCTCCCCATCACATGCAGCAATCCAACCACAGAGCAGAGCTGCAGAGCCTGATTAATGCTGAGCTGGTTTCCTCTCATATGTAACCATCCTGTGTTTTTCAGAAGATGTTTTAAATGGTTTAGACAACTTAATTCAAATGTGCGTGTGGGAAAAACCTATGAGAAATAATAATTTTGGGGTGATGCAGGGTGATAAACTGGTCAATGCTGGCTTTATGCAAAATATAGCCTTTCTTTACAGTGCTGGGTCAAATGAAATTACTGAAGTTTTTCAGCCTGCAGTAGATGACTTGCAAAGGCTACACAGCAAGACATTGCTGGGTGGATTGGTAGGGGTTGAACACGTACATCACAGCCTCTTCAGTATACCAGGGAAAAGCAAGCTAACCACTTACTCTGTTGCAGTAGTACAGCCTACTCCCCGTTCCTGCTCCTACATCCACCCCAGTATAGCTGTGGTTTTGGTCATCATTTGCTCTCTCCTCAGAGTGGTGGGGAGAAGGGAGCACAGGGCTCTGCTTGCCAGGCTGCCAAAAGCAGGGATTTCTTTCTGGCCTGTGTCCTGCTTTTGATGGAACAAACCTGGAGGAAGTTTTCTGAAGTTTCTTCCTTTCATGTGCTTTCTTACTGGAGTTTATGTTGTCTGCTGCTGTAGAAACCACGTTGTAGAGATAAAAGTGGAGGATAACCCAACATATGTGTATGGGAGAAGCAGAGCATCTTTCAGGCTAGAAGGAGACCAAACAATCTCTGAACTCAGCAAAACATCTCCTTACTCTTTGCTGGCCTGGTTAGCTAAGTCTGGCTTATACTTTCGTATTCAGAATTTCTTTTTGCATGGGACTGGCAAGGTTCAAAATGTACTACTGTTGTGGTTTAAGCCCAGCCAGAAACTAAGCACCACACAGCCGCTCGCTCACAAACCTCTGATACCTACCTGTGTTTGGTTTTCTTCCTTACAAGCCTTGTATGCCAGATTGGAGACTCCCCTGTCTCTCCCTGTGCATTCCTGTCTCCCCTGAGAGCCATACCCTGCCTCTGCCCACAGCTGCTGCAGCATGGTACAGCACAAAGCATCATCTGTCCCCCAACCCAATGCCCACCCAGGCTCCCTCCTTCACCTTTGGTGGCTCCTAAGAGATGGCAATTTGTGTTCATGTGTGGTGGATGGACACACTGATTTCACCAGGGCTCATTCCCCACCGTGGGAATCTCTGACAAACACTGTGTTCACCGCAATGCAGAGATACCAAATCTTTCAAAGTGAAAATAAATTAGCCCGCAACTGCTAGGCAAAACAGGCTTGATAAATGGAAGTTTTAGTCAGCAATGTTTAAAGTGAAATCAGTAAAGTGTGCATAATGATGGATGAGTCCAGAGTTTTTTATTAAATACAATAGCCTAAAGAAACGTAGGGCGCTATTATAAATGAAGTGAATGCTAGTTTTACTAAAACAACTCTTGTTTAGAGAAAAATGTTGGGATTTATTATCCTATTAGTTGCTTTTTTTCTCCCCTTTTTTTGTAAGGAGCAGCTCTCAGGGTGTCCCGGGCAGAAAGTCAAATTCTCCATTTACCCAAGATGTTTAAAAAACATCCTCTTGAAAGTCGAAACTACTGAGTTTTTGATGGGACAACATAAATATATTTGAACTGTTGTCAGTACAAACTAGGCATCTTGAAAAGTGTAGTACATATCCACTGGACATAATATTATTAATGTCTTTGAAACAGTTCAGCATTTATTTTTAAATAGCAAAGAGGTTTGATTTGCTTCCAAAAGGAGCTGTAATCCAAAAGTGTCTCCTATTATAATATTTTAAATGACTGGATGTACAGAAAGACAAACAGCATTTTTTGAGGCTCAGCTGACTGAAAATTAGTTTGGAAATGTCTGCTGGGAACCAGTTTGCATTGTGTTGCTGTTCAGGTGTCAGTTTAATGCCTCTACCTCATTCTTAGATTAAAGATGTTGGGTTTTATTGGCCCCACAGCCAAATACCAGTCCAGCATGGAGGATGGGTTACAACGCGTGCTGTGGGAGTGCAGGCTCTGATCTTCCCCCTTACCCCTTTGCAAAGATTAGGTAGCCCAGAAATGGCCCAGAGACCCTACTAAAGATTGCCTCCGATGCTCCTAGCCCTCCTGGACCTGCTCTCACCCTAATAGGAGTCAGCTGGGGAGGAGAAGGGGAGGAGTAATGTCTGAAGCATGGAGGTCTTCAGCTACCTCCCACTTTTCAGACGGTGTTTTGGGAAACGGGATGGATTGGGGCAAGCTAACCTAGGTTGGATCATGGTGTCTGCTTTTCTCATCTTCCTGTCCTGTCTTCCCTCCCAGTCTGATATGAAGAAATGGTATCGAAATAATCTGCTGTGATGAATTTTCCCAGTATGACCCAAAACTTCAGAGTTCATTGCTATACAACGCTGCTGCACATTTTGAACAGCTGAGCGTCAGATGRTTAAAACAGCATCAGATGGTTAAAAATGGTCTTGGGTTCTGTGTCAAAATATGGCCAGTCTGCTTTCACCACAGCAAGCACTGTGAACTATTTCTTACTGATGCTATAGAAAAAGAAAGGAAAACAATTCAAAAATTCACATGTAAATGACTAAATAAGGCTTGCAATGGAAGAACTGTTCCCTGTCCTTTTAGCTCTAAAGTATGTCTGGGAAAACTCCTGGCTTGAGAGTAATTTAGATGGCTTTTGAAAGGACAATTCTGAGAGAAAAGAAAAGTCAGCTGGCAAGAGTGGAACCTAGTTTTTTGATTCAGTCTTATTTCCTTGAAGACATAAAAAGTCCCAAAAAATCACCCAAAAGGAGAAAGAGAAGAGCAGCAAGACAAAAATCCAGTTTCTGCTTCTGGTGCTGCTTTTTCTTGCAGCCTTATGGCAGATGAAGTGCTCAGCATAGATGGTCTTATCAGTAAACCTGAGCCTGGGGAGAAGCTCATGTGCCAAGAGTCGCTTGGGGGCTGCTGAAGCAGGTGGGTGGCAATGGGTGAGGATCAGGCCAGTGGACTGGAGAGCTGACAGGGCTCAGGGTCATGCCTCTCGTGCACACTTGTACTCCCAGACGCAAAGAGTGACCAATGGGGGGGGGGGGGGGTGTCAGCTTTCAGCCACTAGCACTATCTAATCAAACACCTTGTTGCTTTAAATGTAAAACTTCTCCTTAGCAGTGATGCTTATCCTCGAAAACTGTGTTTATCACACCTGACTTCTGTTCCCCAAGGTAAATTAGACCATGTCTAACCTGGTGGACTAGATAGATCCTGGCTCTGTCCCACCCCTGTGTCACTCCGAGACCTGGATGCCCCCCAGCCTCAGGATGCAGAAATGAAATCAGGTGCACGGGCAGAATGGAGCAGTGGCACAACTGCCCAGTTGCACATCTGGACCCTGCTGGGTCAGGAGGTGCTTTTATCCCTCAGTCCCTCAGTTCAGACAGCCTTAGGAAACAGCTCCTTGCATTCCCTGCAAGGTCTCCATGGCCTGTGCAGCACCTCCCAATGCTTCCCTGGGAGGCAACATGAGGGACTGATGCCTGTGCCAGGAGGACTGTTCATGTGGAGCTCACCAACTAGAAACTGTCTGGGCTGGATTTTGCAGCAAAGCCCGTTCACTTTTTAGCAACCTCTCCTTAAAAGGATACAGACACATAGAATGGGACTTAAGGYAGAACTCAAAGAGATGAATTGCATCCCCAAAAAAGACTTCAGTAGGCACCTCACACTGACTTCAGATGTCCAGCAAATGAGAAAGAGGGCAAGCCCAGGACTGTGCTGCTGGAGATCGCCACCTAAGACTGAAACAGCTCTGACTTCTCATACCTGGCCCAAGAAGTGTCCAAGCTTTTAAAATTGTAACACTGGAGAAAATACAAAATTTTTTATGGCCATTGGCTGGAAATAAACAACCAAACAACACAGTAAAAGAAATATTTTCCTGTGTCCAGACTGGGTCACCTGCCTTTCCTTTATCCTCTTAGGATCTGGAGAGAGAGACCCCAAAATATATTGCATTAGTGACGATTCCTACTAGAGCCAGCCCTTGCTGCCGCTGATGGCTCTGCAGGGCTGCTGTGAGCTGGCCCAGCTCTGCACAGGCACCTGCAATTCCTGCTGAGTTTTCATTCTTGCCAGGCTCCAGCTGCCATAAGGAGCAATTCCCATAATCCAGCACATCAGGACTGTCAGCTCCAAGGTAAGCAGGTCAGAAGGGAGCTTGGGTTTCTTGAACACTGCTGACATATGCCCATTTTGGAGCAATAATCCTCATCTCGAGGCCCGTGACTCAAGCTGTGCCTCATCCATCTGGCACGTGTGCTGGCCGCTTTGGGTGACTTGCTGCTCAAGGCCGGTGCTCGCACTTGCAGGGCCTCTCAGGTGGTAGGATCCATCCTCATTTTCCTGCCAGGCAGGAGGGGAGATTGGCAGAAGAAACGTCTTCCTCTACTCCGGTTTGACTGCCAAGGAGAGGTGCAAACCTCGTGGCAGAAAGTTTTGCTGTTCTTCCTCAGGGAAGAGAATTAAGAGAGGAGGTGGATAAGCCAGCCTGGGAAAACAAATATTTGTGCTGGACAGGAGATGCCACAAGAAATACAAGGCCAGAATTAACCACTTGCCTTGTACACGAAGTCTAGCAGATTTCTTCCTTTCACACGTGGCATTTGCACAGTAATAACAAAATGTAGTCCCTTTCACCCCATGCAGATTAATTGAAATTACTAGTTAACAGTTTTTTTTTTCATTGACATTGGTATTAAAGTGTGACCTGGTATGAAAGAATTAGCCACATGTGTAAATATCTCAGCAGGTCATACCAGCATTGAGGACCCTGAGCACCCTACCTCCCGAGAATTGTCATCAGTCTCATTTACAGATAGGGACACTGAGACAGAGCAGACTGCAGCCACTGTTTTCAGCCTGGTATCCCCCAAACTCAGCTGTCATCTATTTATGGCCTGGCACAGGCAGGAGTTTACCAGCAGACACCAGGACCCCTTGGCACTGAGGCTTAGAGACATGGATGGCTCAACTGGGCAGACCTGGCCAGGGCTAGAGAAGGCTTCTTCTTTTTCACGGGGGGTCCTCAGTCCTAGGACAGTCCACCTATCCTTTGCCCTGGAACAGCTTCAAGGCAACCAGCCAACTGGATTTTATTCAGGTAAATTTTGGTTAATTAGCAAATTCTGTCGCAAAACCAGACAAACCCATGGACAATATATTTTCACAGCCAGTATCTAAGCTGTTACATCAACAGGGGACTTGGGCATTTCCATATAGGTGAAGAGGGAATTTAGCAAGAAGTTCTTCCTGACACCGCCACTGTCATGGCTGCCTGCTGGGAACATCCCCACACTAACCGGGAATGGGAGGATGCTGAAGAACCAGCTTCAGGAGGAGATGTGAGAACCCAGCTATGCTGGATCAGCATGCTCTGTCAGGGTTGCCTTCTTCTATTTAAGGCTAAATGAAAAGAATCCTTTTTCTTCCTTTGGAAATATGTATTCTCAAATAATTCCCAGTCCACCTATTAGGAGCTCAACCCATTAGCAGTCTACGTGTTTCTACATGCTTCTGGCAAGCTTTAGACATCTCTGATCAAGACAAAGTCTTAGTGAAAATTTGCCAAAGCTATGTGTCTGTAATCACATCACTGCATTTGGCAGTGGGATTGGTACATATGGCAAACTTCAAAGATTTGGCAAAGCAAGCTCACCTTCAAAGAGAGTGTTCTGAGTTACTGGAAAATGAATTCTGTTTGACTGGTGCTAAGTGTTGAGGTTTTTTTCTTACAGCAATAAAACTGAATCCAATTAGAAGTGAAGAAATGCATTTTCAAAGACAATGATGAACAATGTTTATAGGATATCAAACTCTTACAGATTAAGTTACCAGGTTAATGCAACCCAAGGCAAAATGGCTATTAATTCAGCTAGACCAGAATTCATGCTGCCCTGAGACTGATTCTTCCATCAAATTAACCCCTGATGTCTCCTCTGTTCAATTTGACTTTTCTGAAATTTGTATTCTTTCTGGAACACTGCACATCCACATAGATAAAAGCTGTGTCTTCACTATATGTGTACTGCAGGTAAAATAGTTTAGAACAGTATCAAAACTGGAATGTCAAGAATCTGAAAGTTAGGAAACACTAGAATTAAAGTTGCTTCTGAAGTGTTAATCTGCCCTGCACTCATACATATCGGGTAACCTTGGGTACACTATTGCGTACACCTTTTTCTAAGGAATCCTTTCTTGTGCCATGCAGCCATGACACAGGTGGCGGGGCTGAAATCTTTCCTGCTCACATGCAAGTTCTGCATTATGGGGTGGATGCACGTCCTCCTCCTCCTCCCCTACCAACAACTGGAGCTCAGCCCCTGCTCTAGCAACACGCCACAGCAGAGACACTTGCCTGTGCCTGGCACAGACCCAGCGGGGGTGCTCCAGCCCGTGGGGGCTGATGGAAAGGCTGAAGGGAGGACTGAGACCCCTCTTCTTTCCGACAGCAAATCTGTGCCTGTTACTAACTTAAGCACTGAAATTAATGCCCAAACCACATGTACAGTCAATAGACATTTTACAGGATGATTCAGGACACTTCGTTCAGGGATGCGTCTCTCTACTAACTTTCAGGGATTCTAAACTACTGAATCATGATGGTGTTAGCAAAGTGATAACTTGGGGGGTGCAGGGCAGTTCAGCAGTCAGCAACCTAGACAAAGAGAGTCTATCCTCTGACAGGCATATCCTGCTCTATATGGGATATACACAAACCTATGTGGAGCAAAGCAGAGGTATGGAGTCTCCTCTGCCAGAATTACAGCACGCGCCGGACAGACATTTGGGAGCAGGGACTGGTGGTGTGCTTCAGTGGTCATGCAGAGTCAGCTTCTTCAAGCTCACAGCATCCACAAGTTCAAAGTGGTCACAAGTTCTCCATTACAGACACCTTCTGTAACTTTTCCATTTATTTCTTTGAAGCAGGCAATGTCTCTGCTTGATTCAGCAGTTGTTTTTCCTTTCTCATTGGCTAGATTCCTTTCTTTAGCTTTCCAAGAAGGGTCTCCCTGCCTTTTCCTGTCTCCTTATGTCTTGAATAACTGCAGGGCAAAAAAAATTAGTCATTATTTTGGAAGCGGGATGCAAATATAGGTTACTTACACTAACAGTTGATCATGTGTACTGCAAGATACTTGGTCTACGGTGCCATTGATCTCGCTTTATTTTAATGCTATCACTGTTAGCCATCTATTCTAAGAAAGTAATCTAGGCATTTCCTACTTGCCCACAGTAATATCAGCTATTTAGTAGCTGGCAGATCTTTCCAAAACAGCGATTACACAACTCAAACACTAGCAACTTCTGAATCAAAACAAAGAATGATTGCAGGGTTCTTTTGCATGGATTGAATACACGTTGTATACTGTGGTTTAAAAACATCTGTTGGCTGGGTTGTATACAGTAAAGAACGCATTGCACTGTCATTTGCATATAATATGTCACTGCTGTATTAAGAGTGGAGAAATATCACAAAAACCTTGAAAAGCCGGCAGAATGTAAGATGACAGCTGTATAAGTCATGGAGAGCACTGTGGTAACACAGTAAACATTAACAAAACTCTGACGAACTTAGAAAAGGCACTTGCAGTAAGTTCTCAGTAAACTAGCAAAGAGCTGGTAGCTGTGCTCACACTGGGGAGTTGTTAAAATGGCCTTGAAGGTGGATAGATTGCCTTTGTATCTTCTTTTTCCACTATGGTGCATGAAGAAAGCTCAAACAGTAGTTTCAGGTCCCTTCCTGTTCCCCTCATCTTTACAAACATGTCTGGCCTTTAGTGATAATAGAACTTCTTTAACTATCGCCAGAGCCTTCTTGTTCATGGGAGCCATGTACCAAAATCTCTATATGGCAGAGAGTCCCAAGAGATCCAGCACATCCCTCAGAGGCCTTATGGGATGGTGAAGTCCAGGAGTGATTCACAAGTGAGAGATGAGAACCAGTATCTCCAACATTGGTGTTTTTGGATGAGGCTGGGCCCGGTGCACCTCCTCATCTCAGGGAGCCCTTGGACAGTTGGCTGCAGCAGCTCCAGCTGACTCGCCTCCTCCAGTAACCAGGGATCCGGGTCCTGGCATCCTCGGCACCAGCACGGTCATGCTGCTGGCCCTGGGATATATCCTCAGCTGGAAGGCTGCAGCTGAACTCAGGAGCTGCATACTCAAGGGTAAACAGTGTTGCAGCCTTGCCAAGGCATATAACTCAAACAGTTATGAAACTGGTCTGATTTAAAAAAAAAAAAAARAAGAAGTTTCTTTTCCTTGGTTTTCTGGTGTGCAGGCTTTGGTGATTCACTTTTAAAATTCTTTTTCTGTCATTTTCATGCTATGTTTTTCCTCTAAGCAAATACTGAGATTCTTATACCACCCCTGATTTCAGAGCTTAAGCATTTGTGGAAAATACCACCTCCTCTGAAGCCATGAGAGCTTTTGGTATTTCTGCACAGGGTATTGCATTTTCAGGAGCTGGGGTGAGAGTGCACAACTCCAAGCCTGGTCACCAAAAGGCATTCGTAAAGCCTTACTATACATGACAGTCCTCATCGAATTCCTGCTGCAGCTAGTTCTACAAAGTCACTTCTTCTTGAATTAGCTGTGTACATTACCTTGAAGGAGATTGTCCATCTGACTTCCTTTCGATAAGGGGGAGAGAGAGGGTATTTTTGGTTGCTTGCTGCCCCACTTGAGGTAGTTGGGGAACCCCTGAGAGCAACAGAGCTCTGCTCAGCCAGTTTTCTCCTCTCCTACTTTCTCTGAGCACATGCCTGCCTGCAGCAACTTCAACTTAATTGATACGAATGGGACTCCGGCTCCCACTGACCACACCACAGCTCCAGCTCCAAAACTGGGGCCTGAAGTGGCTTGTGGCTGAGTCCACGAAGGCATCTTGATTAAACCACTTCAGATCTAGTACAAACCATAATTTGACAAAGATTTGTGATTTTCTGAATTCATTAGAAAAATCCGAGACCAACATTTGGCATTTGGGCTTACAAAACAATTGTCCATGAGAGTGACTAATCTCCCAGCAATGCCCGCAGGGAACACTTCACATGAGCATACACAGCCTATGTTGTATGTTGAAACAGAATCCCAACAGCTGATAATGGGGTAAGCACAGTATGGTTCAGGCAGTTTATAACTTTAGGCAAAGCATTTAAAAAGGAAGGTTAAATCTGTTTAAACTTGTATCTGTAGAGATCAGGTGTGGTGGGACAGAGTTAGTTGTCCATGAGATGCACTAACATCTTCAATTCAAGCACAGTGATTTTCAAGCATATCATTTGCCAAAACAAAAAAGCCTACAGCACTGTTAATATAAGTCTCATGATCAGTCTGTTAAGTCCAATGCCTTCACTGGCAGTGTTGATGAGTTTAGAGGATCAGGTGTTTAAAGACTCCATCAGTTTGTGGAGACTCAACTAACACTGCTGCTGACTTTTTTCTACAACAAGATGGTTCATACACTTGACTCACAGCATGAAATGCAGCCCCTCTTACACCTTTAGGCTCTGTGTACAGCTGGCTGCTGCACAGTATGATCCAGGATCACTGCTTAGGGAACAGCTTTAAAATCTACTCGCTCAGCAAATAGCTGCCAGGAATTGGCCAAGAGGAAACATAAAGGGTAGAGGTGTGTTACAAATCTGGCCCCGTTCATGTGGCTGTAAAGAGGAGTTAGCTGCCATCCTGGGTCTCCTGCAGGAAGGTGTTACAACCTCTGTTTCGGAGCTGGCAGGGGTCCCTTCCTCCTGTCAATGCACAGGGAGGTGGGCCATGCCACGCCACTACCCAGGCACGCAGCCCTTGTTTTGTTTCACATAAACAGTCCTTGGCATGGTTTGTAACATGCTTTTTCCCCATTTTTGCAGCAAATGCCCTAAGCAGTAGAGCACTGCCACACAGTCATGTTTCTTCTCTTGCTCCGTTATGTCCCCAGTGGATCTGAGGACGTGGTCCTGAAGCTCAGGCGTGCATGTCCCTCTCCAGCTCCCACGCCTCTTGGACATGCCTTGATCTTACCCACCGTGGCTCTTCCACAACCCAGAGGGGTTTCCGGCTCACCAGGCCGGTGTCTCACAGAGTTGCTGCTCCTTTTCCTCTGCTTGAAGTGGGAGTCCTCCCTTATGAGGATTTTGTCGCAGTCAATGAGCATTAGGAGATGGTCAAGTGGCTTGAACCATCCCAGGTGCCTGGGGGTGGTCTTTACATATTTAGATCTGGCCAGCGGGGGCAGCCCTGGGCACTCATAGGAATGGAGGTTTTGGCACCTAGAGAACCTGAGGTTTTCCAAGTAGGGCATGTATGAACTTCAGGCATCTCTAGGGCTATGCAGCAGCTGAGCAATTTTGGCTCATCATCCTACTGAAATATAGAATCATAGATTCATAGAATCATGGAATGGTGGGCAGGGACATCTTTCACTAGATCAGGTTGCTCAAAGCCCCATCCAACCTGACCTTGAACTCCTCCATTGATGGGACATCCAGAATTTCTCTGGGCAACCTGTTAGAGTGTCTCACCACCCTCATTGTAAAAAAATGTCTTCTWTATAACCAATCTAAATCTACCCTCTTTCAGTTTAAAACCATTGTCCCTTGTCCTGTCACTACAGGCCTTGGTAAAAAGTCTTTCTCAGTCTTTGTTATAAACCCCCTTCATATATTGAAAGGCCGCAATAAGGTCTCCCCAGAGCCTTCTCTTCTCCAGGCTGAACAACTCCAACTCTCTCAACCTTTCCTCATAGGAGAGGCGTTCCGTCCTCTGATCATTTTTGTGGCCCTCCTCCGGACCCGCTCCAGCAGGTCCGTGTCTTTCCTGTGCTGAGGACCCCAGAGCTGGATGCAGTACTCCAGGTGGGGTCTCACCAGAGCAGAGGAGAGGGGCAGAATCACCTCCCTCGACCTGCTGGCCACGCTTCTTTTGATGCAGCCCAGAGCATGATTGGCTGCAAGCACACATTGCTGGCTCATATCCTATTTTTCATCCACCGGTATTCCCAAGTCCTTCTCTGCAGAGCTGCTCTCAATCTATTCATGCCCCAGTCTGTACTGATACTGGTGTTTGTCCCGGCCCAGGTGCAGGACCTTGCACTTGGCCTTGTTGAACTTCATGAGGTTCACACGGGCCCACTTCTCATGCCTGTCCAGGTCCCTCTGGATGGCATCTCTTCCCTCAAGTGTATCAACTGCACCACTCAGCTTGGTGTCATCTGCAAGCTTGATGTGGGTGCACTCAATCCCACTGTCTGTGTCATTGATGAAGATATTAAATAGTATTGGTCCCAGTATGGACCCTTGAGGGACACCACTTGTAACAGATCTCCATTTGGACATCGAGCCATTGACTGTAACTCTTTGGAAGAGGCCACCCAGCCAATTCCTTATCCATCTAACAGTCCATGCATCAAACTCACGTCTCTCCAATTTAGAGGCAAATATGCATTTTCCTTTCTTGCATGAGGCCTCAAAATACTGGAAAAATTATCCTGTTGGGATAGATGGAGCAATGGCAATCACAACTACCCCAAAAATGTCTCAGTTGAGTCTGTATTATATGTTCCATCCATTATTACAATTTCAGAAATTGACTAGTTTCAAAATGTAAATCTATTTCTAGGGAAATTTATAGGCATAGTATCATACCTATTCCTCTTACCATTGTTGCCTTCCGTATAAAAAATTTTCAGTAACAACAATTTTAATTCAAAGTATGAACTAATAGACTGAAGAAGGATATCTGAGTCTGGTCCTGTGTCTGTCTAGTCTGTTTCTCTTTTCTCTGCACAGATTCCTTGAGGTTTGGCTCTGGCATAAAAAATTAGCACTGAAATTTACTTTGACTGATATGTTTCTTTTGGTCTGTTTTTCTTTTACAAGAGAAAAAAATATTTTTCTGCTAAATATTTAGGATTTTGCTCTCTTTCCTCAAGAAACCTAAGCAACTAGAGGCCCAGTCCTACAAGCATTCTCGAGTGTCATCCTCACTTAGACATGGTTCCCTGGAGACAAGGGGGAACTTGCGTGAGAGAAGACTGTAAACTGAACCCTGAGAATGGAAATGCAATTTTTAAACAAGCAAAACCAAAGCATCGATGTGGTTGACATTGTTTCCCACTTTGGATTATGTATTGTATATAATCCAATTTAGACCAGTCAAGGAGGGCAAAAGACTTTCGTGAGCCAAAACCCAAGGAAGGAGAGAGCCTAAATCCTGTGAGATTTTATTTGTATTTCAGAAACTAACCAGAGAGGAAATGCATTTAAAAAAATCAAATTCCATTACTTAGAGCTGACCTGTGATTCTTGCAGTCTCCTTACACCCAATCTGCATGTTCCCTCTGGCTTGCACGCTACTGTCTCTGAAGTTCCTGCTACTAATCACTACAATATGGAGTCTCTAGCCTCAATGTTAACATTAAATGTAGTGGCTTTCAGCTGTAGCCCTCCTAGCATTAAGAAAATACAACCCCTGCTAAAAGCCATTTTCAGCCTCATGTCAGCAGGGACCACAGAGACCACTAGCAACTGTCTTGTACTGAATTTTGACCTGTTGCTTTTGCCTTTCCCCCTCTGACATATTTTTACAGGGTTTGCAGCTATGGAGACACCTTGGAACAGCAAGTCAATCTCCCGTAGGTTGGCATCCAGGCTTCTGCAGTGCCCAGCACTTCCTTTGCGGTTCAGAGTCAGTCCTAAGCATTGTCATGAGTGTGTGTGTGGCTGGCTGTGAGACAGATACTATGAATGTGTACAACCATGGAAACTCGAAGACAAGGAAGACCAAGACACCTATACAAGGTGGCTTTTTCCATTTCAAAGGTGGTAAGACTCTAGTTTTCAGACTTTGACTCTACTGAAAATGTCCCCATCCAGTGCAACCCCTTTAATAGTGAGAGACAACTAGCTTCTAGAGACCTTCATCCTTTGTGATAACTACCTGTTCATCACATCCAATTTACCACTTTCCCTTCCCCATTGCCCTTCTGACACTGAAGATTTTCAGCTATTCCATAAAAATCCCTGAGAAGTCCTGGTGATGGATAGCTCAGAGCTAAGGTGGAGACAGAGGAGTGTCTGAGCTCTGGCTCCGTCAGATGCCGAAGCGGTACATCATGATGTGACTGAAGACTGGAAGAGGTAATTTTTGCTGTAGCTCTGTGCTGGTACCTGATCTGTTTGCCAGTTTAAAAGGGAAGGGGACGCCTCAGCTCACCTGAATGCCGAGGGTTTGATCCCTGTCTTTGTCGCTGTGGGTGTTAGCTGCAGCACTGAACAGATACCTGATACCACACTTTCACAGGCATAGCTTGCAGTCTACCTGTCAAAAACCTCTTTACTTCAGCAGCAGTACACGCTATCCTGCCACACAAGTAACATAAGAACAAGTCTGTGAAGCGGAGCCTTTCCCACTGGCATGGAGTGGGCTTTTCCTTCTCCATCCTCCCCCTCTTTCCTCTCCCTTGGCTGAGGGCAGAAGACAGCCCTTCCCCTTGTGCAGGTTATCAGACAGGCCAGTTGTCTGAGCACTTTGCTATACTTTCTTGGAGTACTTATTTAATATAATGAGCTCTGAGAAGCAGGTTGTGTACCTGAAATGTAGCTATTTCTGATCTGGGGTATGTTTTAAGAACTATCATATACTCCTCTATAAGGACAATTTCAAACTGAAGACACAGAAAAAATATT
This sequence comes from Phoebastria nigripes, assembly GCA_035582835.1. Taxonomy (NCBI): domain Eukaryota; kingdom Metazoa; phylum Chordata; class Aves; order Procellariiformes; family Diomedeidae; genus Phoebastria; species Phoebastria nigripes. The sequence goes on along the minus strand of JAYKAV010000511.1, from coordinate 551,166 downwards.
AATTAGAGACTGAAATCCAACTTGATATTTCAAATGGAGACGTGCATAGCAAGGAGCTGTTTCTGCACGTTTACCTCCTTTTCCCATAAGTTCCTTCTACTTACCACTGCAGCTGAGACCCTTGGTCTCATCAGATGCTGGCAGCCAAGGCAGTGGGGCTGGAGCATCTTTGTTCCCATCTGGTACCACTCCTGCTCTAGGCAAGAGCACCAGGAGTTCACAGGATGTCTGCAGAAATGAACAATTTCCTGAGTAATATTGACTTCTTGATGCAGCTTTGGCTTGTCCCTAAAAGCTTTCCAGAGCTGACTGCTATGAGGGGCCCAGGGATGATAACTGGGCAAAACTCACAAAGGACACATGGTGGCCCTAGCATGTTTGAGTACTATCATAAGTATTTTAAGTAATAATRGGGCTGAGTATAATACATGTGGCTTAATCACAGGTGCATGAAGTCCAGAGGGGAATACAGGTGCATGCAGCCAGGCATGCAGAATAGAGCTCTTTTCTCTCCTGCTTAGAGCTGCAGGATGGGACCTGAGATGTGACAGGGTGCTGTAGTGGCACCAGAGAGGGACGTTGGGCACTGCACGGGGACCACGTCACTGAGTAGTGGAAGAGTTGAGAGGAGCAAGGCTGATGGAGAGGAGGAGGAGAGAAACCAGCCCCCCTCAGCTCCCTGCTGGATCACACCTGTCCATGCATCTCTGTGGTCATGGACAGAAGTCCTCTCAGTAGACAGCTGCTTGCTGGAGGCTCTGCTGCTGCTCAGCTGTTCCTTACTGCTCCTGGGAAGAGGAACAGCTTGAGGGAGAATGTTCATGCCCGCTCCTGGGAAAAGCAGGCAGGTTGCCTCACACAGAGCTCACTGGAGTATTGGTTTTGCCCCAGATTTCAAACCAATCTGTCCACCGGCAGAACTGTGGGTGCAGCAGCCACCAGCTGGTGAACAATGAGGGGCACCTTGGCAGGGCAACATCTTCCCCCATGGCACCTGGAGCTGGAAGAGGTTATGTTTGGCCACAGCCTGTACTGGCGCAAGATAACCAAAAGGGAGTCTGAGCTAGCTCAATACATGTGTGAAGAAAGCCAGACGACAGCACGCATTGAACTGACTTAGTCTCCCTACAGATTTCCCATAAATTTGGCCTGTGTTCATCCAGCTGTTCCTCTGACAGTGTGGAGAAGAGGGCTACGGAGGTAGGCAAACCTCAGAGAAGACCTTCTGGAGTTCACTCTGCGGGCGACTGTGTCTTGCCCTCGTGAAGGGCTGGATTTGATGGCCTAGTAGGTCTTTTCCACCCTGTGACACTGTGATCCTACATGGCCATGGCTGATGCTTCCTCGTCTTCCCTGCCTGGAGTCTTCAACTGCTCTCCTGCTCTGTCGCCCGGGAGGCTGAGTGTTTCTGCCAAAGCAGCTGCTGCGTATGAGATCTGACACCGAAGGAGAAGGGAATTTTATTCCCCTGAACAGAAAACCCTGTGTAAATTCAGGAGTGCCAGGAAGGAATATTCTTAGCTTGTCTTTCATCTGCACTGTAAATGATGTATCTAATGAGTGGTGAGTGGTGATAGTGAGTTGCATCCAAATCCTAATCAGCCAGAAGTATGGTCACAACCAATAAACTAATGAACCCCTACAAAGTCCAGCCTCCCAGGAGGGGTCAAAGCCTATTTATACAGAGTGAGAAAAGACCTCTCTTTCACAGGCCCTGGAACAGCAAAAGCAGGTTATTCACTGGCACTCGCTTTCCCTCTGCAGAGCAGGGGGGAAGAACAATTGGCCCCTTCTTCCCTGTTACATGGCACCAGAATATTTGGGGTTAAAATGAAGCAATTTTTTGATGAAGGGTGAATTAGGAAGGTACTCAGCTATTTGTGAATTGGGGTTGAATTTCGTGAGTGGTTCCTGTTGGACAAAAAAAGGGGAAGAGTGGGTTTGAGAACATCACAATGTTTTATTTGGTTGCATATTTGTGAAATGAAACATTTGGTTTCAGAACAATATTTTCTATTTGAAATGTCACCTTTAAAAAATGTTTAAAAGGATTTTAAAAACAGGTTTTGCAATTTCAAAAAGAAGTAGATCTTTCTCTTTGAAGTCAAGGGAACCATTTAAAGTTAATCTCAGATGACTGCTTTTTCTTTTCAATTAGCTTTGCCAACTGCTGTCCTCCTCCCTGCTGTGTGCTTCACTTCGGTTTGGCAGGAGCTGGCTCCATGATTTCTGCTCCTTTCCTCTTCTTCTTAATTGCCTATATCACTCTCTAGGCCAAATGGGCATTATTCACCCAACCCAGTTTAGGTCCCTTTGGACTAGAAAAGAATCAGAAAACATTTCTGGAAGAATATTATTTCAATTTCATTTTTACGAAAATGAAAATTACTGGAGCCCTTAGGTTTCTTGATCTAGTAAAACACATTGAGGATGTTGCAGTGGCCCCAAGGCTACACAGTTTGCCTGATCCAAGAACAGGTAGATTTAGCTCAGGAAAAATATTGGGTCACTGTGGATTCAGTATTACTGGTTGTCACTGTTACAGGGGAAGCAACTTCCTCCTAATATATTCCTCTATCTAATTAAAAAGTTGGGTTTTTTGACAGCCCCGTGAACCCGTCTAGTCATATGTTGAAGAACCATGGGAACCCAATCGCGTCTACCTATCTTGTGTTCGGATGACTTCTCAGCAAGCAAAGCCTGCTTGTATCATCATTGGCATCAAAACCTCAAGTGCTTCCTAAGCCTTTTGGGTGTATCATAGCACCGTAGTCCAAAAGGGTTGCAACTGCTTTCACGCTTACTTCACTGGTTTTCTGTTGGACTTGGAATCACCAAAAACTTAAGTTATTTCTTCACTGCTGTAATTCAGTTGCATCCTTTTAACAAAGACCACCAAGGCTTTGGATAACAAGTAACACACAGTTATGGCATTTGCTATGGTTGGCAAAATGTTGTAACCATTTGATCCCAGCAAGTAACCATTTGATCCCAGCAAATGTGTGCCCAGCCTTACTCATAGAGCTCTCCTCTGCAGCCCAGCCTTGCTCTCCTTTGCTTAAAAAAACCCTTTGATTTAAATCCCGCCTCATTGGTATCAGTGGCAAACCTCCTATTCTGTTCAGATGATCTCACATGCATTCCAAGGAGAAAAACTCCTTCCTCTTTATAGTTTGTACTTCATGTTACCTGATGTTAAATGATATCCAATGATATTTCACTGATACAGTGAAAAAGAAATATGGATCAGGCAAATGGTCGCATACGAGCTGTAGCTAGAAGATCAAATGTGACCATGGCATGATTAAACAAAGAACCTACCTGGTTTGTAACTGCCAAGTGGAGATGTGATTTTTCATACCGAATAATCCATTTGTTGGAAACTGAGTCTAGACACACTCACCCATCAAAAAAAGTGACTTTTTTAAAAGGGATGATAAGGAATTACTAACACTAACCTAGGCATGGGATGGAGTTTTCTACTCTTGAAGTCTTGAAATAAAAGCATCTTAATAAGAGATACACCTTTGTGTATCCAGGATTTTGTTGGTTTCTGAAATGATACTTTGAAATTCTCAGACATGCATATATAGATGAGACTAAATACTAAAGGTGCTTCTGCTTTTAAAACTTGCAATTTTTTTCTGAATAAAATCACTGCTGCATGTGCAACTTTTGCTATATTTCTGATAATTAGAAATTATGTGAATTATTTTCTTGATTGTCAACCTATGTATTGTATAAGAAAAATGTATAAACTGTTTTCAAATGCTTTGAGTTTACAGACCTGCCATGTTAGACATTTTGTGAACATTTTGTGAACACACAGTGCTACAGGGATGGGGAATAGTACTGCAGACAGGGTTCAAAAGATAAACCTGGTGACTTTGTACTGTTTCTACATCAATCATCATCAGTACTTGGGAGGCATATTCTGTGCAGTAATGCCTCATAAAAGTGTTTCTGAATCTTCATTTTGACCCTTTTTTGTCTATAAAATAAACATTTTTGCCCACAGAGTATCCTTTTACCTTTTGATATCTGACCTTTCACAAAGAAAAACTTAGTAGTGTGCTGTTTATGCATTAGGAAATGTGATGCTTATCGCACTTCCTTTGCTTCCCTATTTTGTTGGAAGTCAGCAAATGACTCCCTAATTATTTCTTTATGAGTTAAACCAGATCATTTTCTCGTGTGGGGATGGGTCAGTCTAAAAGCCCAAGCAAGTGAAATCTTGCTCCTTCTGCGGCAAAAAATGGCTTTCACAAAGAAAATATAAGAACAGTAGCATGTTGCCATTGTCAATATCAAAGTAACCATTTTCTCCAGGTGGAAATTGAACCTTAAATCAGTAGACACAAAAGCATTAAAGAAACTGCTATTTTTCATGGAAAATCTCATATACGCAAAAGCTGAATTTTACACAGCTCAACAAAATACCTTGTTATCTTCTGTCCAGAAGAAGAACCACTAGTAAAGAATCAGTAAAGTTATGAAGCCTGTGGCAAGTGATGGCAAATGAGCAGCTCATACAGGGGCTGAGATTGCAGGTAAGAGGAGGGAGAACAATTCAGAGGCACTGGTGTGAGAATGAAATGGGCAGGCAGGAGGGCGACCTGGTGGGCTCCAGTCCCAACTGAGTTCTCCAGCCTTGTTCTGGGGGACGAAACACATGAACATGTGATGTTTGGCTCCCCCTCTTGGCGGGTTATTAGTTGTAAGGGAATAGATTAGCATTCCCTTTTTTTTTCCTTTCTAAAAGCAGATTATTAGAATTTCCTTTCCCTATGTAAATTATACACCTGGAAATAGTTTCAGCTTAAACCAGAGCGTTTTGTCCAGTGATTCAACATAAAGTTATTTCATCCCTCTTTAAACAAATGGACTCCACTCTTGTTTTGCTCTTGCTCTCTCTTTTGGAACTATCTTGCGCTAGTTTCTATGACCTGTTGTTTCGCATTATGAATAAATTGGTTTTCTTCACTTTAGTTATCCCCTAATCCCTTTTAGGCATATGATAGTTTTGGAACTTTATACAGTGTCTCTGGTTAATGTACCTCTGAGAACTTAGATAAGGCTGATCCTTATTTAGCCTGCATTCAGTAGAATTACACTGAGCTATTTTTGGCTGAGTGCCCTTTTAATTTTCCAAGCTCTCAAATGGAGTMATTTAAAGTATAAAAATGTATGAACATCTTTCCTCTGAACTAAATGGCACTCTTTTTCTTGGCTTAATTTCCTTTGGAAGTAAAAGCTATACTATGCTTCACTGGTACCAACAATCAGTAATGTAGTATAGGTTGCCAGACGTAAAGATTAGATAAGTATTTGAATTTCCAGTAGTGTTTTCATGGAATTACCTATATGCAGCTCATATTCTATTTTGAGAGCCCAGCTGGGCTAGCAACACTAATTATATTTCTCATCTAAAAGGAAATGATGTTTGCTAAAATGGAGGGACTTGAAATCTATTTGATGTGTATTTATATTTTTTTAAAATCAGCCTAAGGGTCAATATTGAAGTTGGTCCTGAATGTATTCTAGAACCTGAGAATCCCTTGAAGATGCAACATTTACACTGCACAATTTGCTCTAAATGGCCCAGAATGGAAAAAGTGGCATTTAGTTCCTCCTAATTGAATTTTCTTTCAAGATGAACCTATGGTCTCAGTTACTCAATACTGGAATAACAGTGACTTTCGAATAACGATCAATTCTGCTCTAAGAGGTATCCATGTAAAACTGGCCCAGGCTTCCTCATCAGAGCTATTCCTTGAATGCACTGACTCATTTCTGCAGACTGAGGACAAAAATAGCTTTTTACTCCTGTCATTGTGGGAAAGCCAAGGCAGCTTGGAGACATGGGGCTGGAATCGATTTCTCTTCTGCATCATCTATTTTGAATGAAGTGAAAAATCTTCATTTTTTAAAAATGTTTCCTGAAATTTACATGTTTCTCAGCAAACCTCTGTTGCAAGTAGTCAATCTTTTCCCCTGCCTTCCCTTTTAAAACTTTTGTTCAGCAGTTGAATTTTCTCAGTCTCACTCTTCCACTAGGAGGAAGCTGCTTGTACAATTCTATATTTATAAACCCGAACCTATCAATATCTCACTTTTTCAACAAAACCAATAGAGGAATTCTCTTGCTGGCCAAGCCAGCTTAGACAACTTTTAGAGAAATATCAGTTTTGGCTCTTTCAGAGGGGATATGCAAAAAGATCCTTGGGTTCCAGAGCTGAAATACTCAGCAATCATAATTCATAAAGCAAGTCCTCGATTATTAATCTTTTTGTGTACTTATGCTTGCCCAGGAGGGAGGGAAATGAAGAAGTCTGGTTGGTAGGGGTTCATTTTGCCACCCTGGGAGGTGCAGGAATGTGTAAATGAGCAGGGCACTTTGCCACTGTATCATCTCATAYGCTTTTTAATCCTTCCAGCCAGATCTGCTGCTTGGTCTGCCTGTGTGGGAGGCATGAACCTGTTCTTCCCCTGTCCCCGTGGGAGGATCAGGAGCAATGAGAGTGTCAAACAGTATCTGTGCCTTCTAGATCTGTTTTGGCCAGGTGCATTTCATCTCATCAGGACCAAATGCATTAGGAATAAGGTATTTTTTCTTGCCACTCTTCCCCTACACATTGCCTCCAACCCCTCTCCTCAGTGCATATTTGAAATATCAGAATTATACAGCAAAACTGTGTAGCTGAGCAGGTCCTGAAGCTGGGAGCTCTCTGGGCTGGGGATGCTAGTGCAGGCTTTGCATGGGCTGTGATGAACAGCCACAGTGTTAACGCACCCGGTGCGTTTCACAGGGTCTTTTTGTGCCTCAACCTCAGAAGGTTTCAGTGCTCTTCAGAGAGTGTGTTTGTGCAGTCAGGAGTGTGTGAGGGTGGGAGGTGAGACTGTGTCTCTTTATATACTACTTATTCATTTTTACCCACTTCCTAAATCCTTCACCAGAGCCTCAAGGGATCATTAGTTTGATATAAAGCTAATAACTTGTGTATCTTTCCAGTATTTAGGTAAGTGGAAAAGAGCCCATTTTCCTAATCTCATTGGCATCTAGATTGTATTTTATGGATTTTATCATATGGAACTAATATTTCAGCACATTTCAAAAAGACTTTGCTTAATGCAATCCAGCATTGCTGATTATACTGGCCAATTTTTACAACATTATGAAGCAATTAAGATGATACATATGCAATATGAATATGGCATAAGTAAAATATGAGCTGAGCAACATGATGGTGAACAGACCTATTTATGGGACACTCTTTGCTGGATACTTGACTGAACAAAGAGGGACAGGGACGAAAGAGCTGGGAAAGCACTTCTCTGTAAGCCTGAGGTTCATGTACGTACAGCACGTACAAATGTGTGCAAGAGACAGCAGTGTGCAAAGGTGCTTATCAGAGCTGTCCCTTCTGCAAAGCCTTTCTGAACTCCTACAGAAAACCCACAGGAGTGCAGGAATTTTGCCCTTCCAGCTCCATCTGTGTGCCTGAGGCCAATGCTAAAGCCATAAATATTGCTCAGAAAATTTGGTAGGTATTACACTGTAGGTATTACACTGTGGACTTCTGGAAGAACACGAGTTTGCCAGGCTGCAGGCATGGAGGCATGAGAAGGGATCTGCCCCGGGAACCTTTCTGGGGGTGGTGGAGAGCAAGGTGGCCTGCAAGAGGAGGGTGATGAGACAACCTCTCACCCAAACCAGCCTGTGCGGGGTCCTCCCAACCGTGTGCTGGGTTTCAGTGCCAGGGGTAGGGTGAGGAGAGAAACACAGACATATATGCACACAGCCAGACCCTTTGTTTGCACCCCCCAACCCTTTCACGCAAACATGGGCAGAGAGTTTCCAAATGAAGCTGTGGAAAGGGCTTACCCCAGGTGGTTTACTTACTAAGTGGCAAAGCAGTAGTTTCCCTGCATTTCATCCCCTGATGGATTTGGTGGGCACTTCTCCACATGCTGAAGGGCAGTGGCAGGGTAGGTTCCCCAGTTCTGCATACACAGCAAGTTAGCCCAGTATCAGACACTTTTGCGAGCCAAAAGTGGAAAATACTGAGGTCAGAGAAAGAATAGACATAGACAATGTGTCTGCTGGTAAGTTATTTGAATAAAAGCTGACCCAAAATCTTGGGTGTGAGCTCTGTGCAACAGTTTTAGCATTGCAAGAACCTGTTGCCCCATGCATGGTGCCTGGCAGGAGTTTAGCGCTGATGGTCTCATGGCACTGACTGCCACTGCTCTCCTGAAGGCACTAACAGTGCATCTAAGCACTAACTCTACTGCTGCTATTTCTGCAGCCTTGCAGCAATTTCATGCATCAAAGTCCTACTGCAGTTTCTCCCCCTCTTCACCTTTGTTGCCCCGGGATCTTGTGGGACTCCAAAAGTCTCTCACTTCATTTTCCTTTAAACAGATTACTTCTGGACATTCAGCTGTGGGAGGGGAATGGGATTCTGGCAACTTTAATGAAGTCCAAGGGTATTTAGGTTCAAGTGATGACAAATGAATGTAATTAATATATTAAAGTATGAGTCTGTAAGTACTCCCACCCTCAGAGTAGTTTTGCTTGTTTTTAAATACAGTTTCAAAACGTAATTCATTATGTGATCTGAGGGGATGTCGAGCCAATTTCCACTTGGATCCACATCCTAGAGGACTGTAAGGAACGTGTTATTCTGCCTAGCACCGGGGATAATGCGTGCTTCTCAAACTGAATTCATGTGAATTGCTTTCAAGTAGCTGTACTCAAGCAAGCAGCTGGTTGGACTAAAAGCTCCAGAGAAGGCATCTCTGAAGTCTCAGGCACACATGCAGTCAGATCTGTCCCAGCAATTCCTGGCGGTCGCTGCTTTCACTCAGATGCAGCTTTTGGTTTGAAAATACTTGCTTGCCGGCATCACCAGCCATGGCAAAAGACATAATTCCTGCCCTAGGTTAATAGCCTTATATTTCAGAAAGACGATCCACACCACTGGCCCCCTGTACTTGAGTACCTGGACTTTCTAGTCCCAAACTCGGTCCCAGTGGCTGTACTCAAAACTCTGGCAGAATTCTCAAAGTGAATGAGGACTTGGATTTCACTTTAGATGTTTTCAGGATTTTTTTCTTTGATCTTTAGGATCAGTTGATCTTTGATCTTTATTGATCTTTATTGATCTTTATTGTTTGCTCCATTGGTTGACACATTTACCACCATAAGACACAATGTGTTTGGATTGCACAAGATCTTTTGTTGACAGAGAGCTGACGTACACATCCTATACCTTTCTGGATTTTTCTTTTATTTCCTGGGTCTCAGGTTATTCAAAGCACACGATTCAGAGGGTGAGTCAGAGCAGGAGTCTTATCAAGGCAGTCTGAATTGCCTTTGATTGCCTCTATCTCCAGAGATAACTTACAGAGTCTATGCCGACTGGCATCCCACACTGATGCAGTAGCAGTAGTAGCAGTGTTCCATCATCCACAGGATAGGAAAATTCTCCTGATGACCTGGAAAATTATGGCACAGCAGAGCAATATTTGTTAATATATCTGTAGACAAAATTATATTTCTATATAGAGAGAGGCACTAAAGCATTAACCACTCAGTGAATAAGTCCAAACCTAGGAAGGATGACTGTTTAATGARAACAACACTCTTTAAGTGGCTTAAGTTATTTTAAAACATATGCCATGCTGAATGTATATGCCATCTTGACATATTCTTTCATTGGGAACTGGATTGCATTTGCACACAAAATTTGAAAATGCAAACTTGAATAGATGGATCAAATATTTTAATTAATTAAGGCTTCTTAAAGTATATAGAGTGCAAAGCACAAACAGCCAATAGTTGYGCATGCAGTTCACATGGTCAACCTAGTTCAAAAACTAAAAGTCCTCCAAAATTTTCACACATCATACTATATGTTGTGTGCAAATAYTGTTTATATTACAAGTGCTTTATACCACACAAAGCTAACCAGATCCCATCTCTACTTCAATTAAAAGTCTGAAAATGCCCTCAAAAAATAGCTACAGTGATTTCAGTAAGGAAACCAACATTACAAAAAACAGTCCCTGAACAGTAGTAATCTTACTATATCTCTCTGGTCAGTTAAAAAAATGATTTTGCATTTCCCAATGAAAATTAGAATATCAAGTTCTGAGGTGTACACTTATGGTCTAATAAAACATTTACTTGGGCTTGTAACAAAAATGGAAATAATAAATGCATGCAACTTCTGAAAAAATGTAACTTTGTACCATTCTAAAGATTTCATTACTATTTATCCAGAAAGAAATATTGGAAGGCCTTTATAGTTGAGACAGCAGGTGTCTTCATAAACTCTTGGAGTCAGCTGAAATATACAGTCCGGGTACAGAACAGATTCTGTTTCTAATTACAAGGAAATGATCTATAACTTCAGCTTGGAAAGGCCTAAATAAGACTACCCCCTTTCTCCCCAGACCGATTGTGCCTGCTTGCTGCAATACACATTCTATGTGATATGAGCAGGCAGTGACCATGCAGCTGCACATCCTCTCCCCCACCTCACAGCTGGATGTGGCTCTGCAGGTTACAACTATATTAAAATGATTGTACCTGATATTAAACTAGTACTTTCTGATTTGTATCAACAATCTAATCTTGAGATCTTTTCTCCAATGTAAGACAGGCAGTGAACAACCCAYGTATTTGCTATGCCTACTGCTGTTGAACAGACATGGCAGCTGTCTATAGGACAGGTGACATGCCAAATCCTGTTTTTATATACTCATATCTTTCAAAATGTTAACCTCTCAATTGACATTTACTGTAATTTTTTCTTACCTTTTGGGTTTGGGATTTTTTGCAGTTGCTGCTAAACCCAAGCTTTTGATTTCCCAGCGGCTGGGACAGGTACACTCCTCCATTTGCAGAAATATTCAAACTCCTGTCTGAAATAAAAATGGCTAATACTTGAAGTTTAGTTTAGCTCAGACAAAAACTAAAACAACAGAAAATGTAAAAGCCACAAAGTTCTCTTAACAGGGCTAATGCAGCAGCTGCCAAGGTTCTTGCATAATTTAAAGAAGGCCTGCCCACCCGGAGGTGGATCCACAGCCTGGAAATCCTGAAGCTTTTCACTGACTTCAGCAGGGCTGGGATCAGCCCTTTTGCAGCGTTGCTATTTCTTCTCCAGCTCAGGCTTTGCTTCTGGGGCAATATATCAACCAAGGCTCAGGCTTACATCGTGCCACATGGAAATTTTGGTTCATGTGTTGACATGAATTCAGCTGTAGTAGAGAAGGAAAGTAAAACCTGCCTTCTCATCCTCCCAAAGTACATCATCCTTCAGGCAATGGGGCCAACCGCCCTGCTTAGTTGGATGACTATATAAGCTGCCACATTGCTGATTTGGCAGTTTCTCCTACTTTCTCTACTTCCCTTTGCTTCAGAGAAGGGCAGTGGATAGTTTGGTCCATTAACTTGGGGTCATCCAGAGAGGTGGACATCTCCCCATATGCCCAGATTTTCCAGGGCAATACCTATCTGCAATCATATTCAAGCCCTCCAGGACAAATTTCAGATGTGTGTGAGTTTATTACACTGTCCTTGAATGTTTCCCTATCACCCTTTTCAGATACATAGTAAACTGTTTCCTAAATAAACTCCAAGCCAGGACATGAGCCTCCCTCATTCATTTGTACGCTGTTGGCTTCACGCAAACAGCACTAGCTCTGTGGTTTTGTGAAATGGACTCATTTATCACTGAATGTGATGGTGATGATACCACCACCCTTTACTTATGTTGGATGCCTCACAGCTGTCTGATCAGATAGATTTCTTGTTCCTCTGGAAAGGCTTCATGAAAGGCACAACATTAAAGATGAAAGGTCAATTTTATATAATGGATGAAAACAATGAGTAGCAGATTAAACTAGCTTTCTGGTAAATGGTGCCATTACTTTCCAGTAAATAATGTCATGAATTACTTGATGAATAACATAAGTTGTGAGATAAAGAAGATACTCATTAAATGATGGAAAATTAGGCAGATTTATAAACTCAAATATGCCTTCAGTTTTCTTTCCACTATGATCTAGTCCTTGAAATATTTACCAACAGGTCATTTTAGCTAGGCTAACTAATGAAATCTGCGTACGAGTTTAAGTTAAATTCAGTCTGCAGCAATAGTACTGTTTAAGCAGCATTGTTTCTAGATTTACAGGAACATGAGATGATACAAGGCATGCAGCCCCTTCCAAGCAGCACACCCAAAAGACCTTGAGCATCCCCCCACACTCCAGACCCTCCTGAGAGCCATCCTCACTACTTGCATCACAGCCGTTTTAAGCAACCATTTTAATTTCTGGTCGCAAGTCAAAAGCATCTCCCCTGCTAGCAAATAAGTAGAGAAAGTTTCTTTGCAGAGGTAGGAGCTTTTCTGTGGTTTTGCTTCCAGGGGAAATTACAGCTGGCATGGCTACTAGCCAGTACAACAACAGGAACAACTCTCTTCTGCAGTGGAAAGGAATTACTAAAAAGAGGGAAGATTATTTCCAGCCTAAAATACTCAATGCTGTTGTCTTTACAGAAGTAGCAAAGCCGAAATCAGTGGGAAATCTTGCATGAAGAGCAGGAGGAAATATAATCTGGTCAAGTAATAAAACATATTTAAAGTAATTGTCTTTCAAATAACTCCTCAGCAGAGCTCAAAAAATCCTAGAGAGCATTTGTGACCATTGCTAGTTGTATGAACAGAAGAAAGAGACTCTAGAAAGCACTTCTAGCAGGCATAGTGGAGGATTATAAATGTAGCCTTTCAAAACTGAACTTCATAAGCTAAAAAAGGAATTATAACAAGTCGTTGCCAGTGACCTTTAGGAGACTCAGCTTAGTAACCCAGCAAGGTCCCTTCCAGTTCTGTCACCGCACTTAAAGCCACTTTGCTTAAGTGTGATTTAGCCTTTTTATTTGCTTTCATAAACACTTGTGCCAAAGGGTTTCCGTTTGCACAGATATGCAGGGAATGGTTGTTGTGGATGTGCATGGGTGTGCTCCCGCGTGCAGGTGCTCACAGAGAGGGCTCTGTGTGCCAGGCTGTGTCCTTTCCCCTTCGTTTTGAAGTTTCAATCACCCAGGTAGAGAGCAGAAATGGGCAGCTGCATGTTACTTAGGAAGATGGCAACTTACCCTGGAAAATAAACCAGCAAATAGTCAAATGGTTGCAGCTGCACCTCTGCCATGAGAGATGGAGGCAGCAACTTGGTGGCATCTGGCTTGCACAATGTGGGTGTGTTATGTCTGGTATACCCATGAACAAAGATTTTGGCAAAGCTGRTCACAGCTGTGCATATGCAGGCCGAGACATAGTATCATGAAGGCCTATGCCCACCTCTTGGCCACCCCACCCCTTCCCAAGCTCCTCCACACTCTCACGCGGGACCCCAACCCCACAATAATGTCTTCTTCTCAAGTCTTTGGCCTGTGAACGCCAGCCAGCAGTCAAAATCTGCTAATGAATAATCCCTGCCAGAACAAAGGGCTTTTTTCCCTGGGCAAACGGTGCTGGAGAACCTGCTGACACTGCCTCTCCTCCCCTATCAGATGGGGCTGCAAATTAGCCAAAGATGTTAATCCGACAAACAAATATTTATACAATATCATTGACCGTTGCAGCCCAAGGTTGCTGTGGAAAGAAAACAACACAGTAAATTTTTATAAACATCTTTTGCTTGTGTCTTCTTCTTTAGAAATTACAACATATTTGCTTTCTAAATTATTTTCAAGGAGGGAAAGGAATGAACCACAAAAATACACATTTTGCAATTATAATTCATCTCCAATGTAGCCAGAGGAAGTAGATTTGCAGATATATTTTCATCCAAACTGGCCTCCTTTAGTATTTCCATCTTTTTCCATCTTGCCCGAATAACCAAACACAGATCACAGAAAGATGGGAATCTGCTATTATTCATTTCTTCTTTCTGGCTGCAGCAGGGACCTCTGTTTATTGTTTGTTTTGGAATATATAATAGCTTTTCTTCCTTACACGTCTGTTTGCTGGCTTCTGCCTCCTTAGGACATGTTACCCTCAACTGATGCACAGAGGGTTTGACTGCTGGGAGAGCACTCGCCAGGATCTCTTTTTGAATCATCCAGACATCTATACCTAGAGCCCCTCTCCCACCTTTCTTACTGGCACCCGCAGTGTGTGGGGTGAATGTGGCTCAGTCCATTGCCTAAACACCATGCAGTGGCCATAAGTGGGGCAGGATGTTTTTCCAGCTCTTCAGCAAAGCCCTTGCATTGCTGACACAGATTTGGCAACTGCCGCCTGATTTTCTGTGCCTTTCACCCAAACAATTTACTTTCAGCAAATAATTTCATTCTCACTATCTGCATTCACACTCGCTTACTCTGCCCAGAGGTCCAAGCTACAATAGCCCTTCGGGACACATGCTGTAAAACTTAAGAGCAGGACGCTCTCTTTGTATTGAAGAGTGGATTAACCGGTGCAGCAGGCAGTTGGTCTTCTTGTTCCATATGGGAAAATCAAGACTTTCAGGCTTGGTCTTTAACTATCTTAAAAATCTGGTGTAAGCCAGACTTGGCTCATTTGACAGATGTCCCAAGAGTGATTGATCGTGCCTGTCTCAGACAGCTACCCAAGGATGGCACAAGTCTCCCTATGGAGGTACCTGTCTTTTTAGTGTCCAGTTTAGTCTACACGGCTACCTTCTAGATGGGTAACAGTGGGTGAGATGACTCCTGCCTCTCATGGCTTGCCCACAGTTGGATGAGAGGTGTGTGCCAAAGGTGGGCATGACACCAGGACAGCCCAGGTCTGGGTCGGTGGCTCACAAGCCAGACTGCTGTGTTCCAGTTCATCAGTCATTGTGCAGAGAGGTGCACCCTCCAGCTCCCTGAGGAAAACACGAGCTGTGACTGTCACCCTGCAAAAAGCAACTTGCAAAGTCGATAAGTAGGGGAACTTGCAAAGTCAGGCTTACCCAAGTAAGTCTGACTTTCGTTACTTGTTCTATTCAGACATTTTTAAATACTAAATTCTCCACTTGATGTTTTCTCTCGATTACCCTAAATTGTTAAAACTATAAAAGAAAAGTCTCCACCAATCTGGAAACAATAACTCTCAATGCTGGAACACTAATCAGGTTTCCAAACACCCTCCTAAATAGGACTTAATTTGAATTATGGATACTAGCTGCAGCTGTGTTCAAATAAGAATGACAAACATGGTTCTGTCACACCAGGACGTGACTGCAGCTTCACAGTTTTATCACTGAACTGAGGGGTCTTTTCTAACTGCTGTGTTAGCAGAAATCCACCAGTGTCAGCCCTGCTTGGAAATGCCATGGAGATGTAGTCTACAACAGCGCTTGACAGGAAAATAAAGCATGGTCTCCTGGTTGTGGCCATTGCAAAATGTTTCCCATAACCGAGGCCTGTTCTGCTTTGGTTTCCATTCACATTACCCCTGAAACGCTGGAATTTCCTAGACACCCAGCACAAGATTTACCCCATTACAGTCAAACTGCATCTGCTTGAGGGTGCAGCCAGTAACTCTGTGAATTGTCAACTGTGCAGTAGGTCTGCAGTACCCTTGACTGTGCAAAACGTGCCGCATACAGTAGAATGTAATATATTCTAAAGAAGTTCACATCTATTCATGTATGTATGCAATTCAAAATATGTCAATGGAAAACAGTCAAGGCACATCTTTGATGTTACTTCTGTTCTTTTATGTACTCTAAAACCAGGTTTGGAATAACGTTTTATGTGGAGTTACTCTTGCTGTACCCCTGAGGGTTTTTAAAGGCTGCTTTCTTGTTGTGATCATTCAAAAACCAAAGGAAAGAGTATCTTCTTTAAACTAAAAAATAAATAAAAAATTAAACATTCCTAACAACCTCTCCTTAATTTCTGGATCCTAAATATTGAAAAGCAGCACTCCTCCCACCATGCCAGTGTCTCCACAGATCTCCAAATGAAAAAAAATAAGAACAATCCTGTTCATTTTTCTCTTCTGCTCTGGTGCTGCCCAGTCTGGCTCAGACCCAGGAACCTCTAGCTCAGGTTACAGTAAGCCCTCCCGCATATCACCGGATAATTTCTGAACTGTAAACAAGAACCCGAAAATACACTCATGGTGCAGCTGTGCTTGTGGCCAAGCTTCAATGTGCTATTGCTTTAATTTGACTCTTATAAGCATGAACAGATTCACATCTTCAGGCAGGAAAGCACCCCATCAGTGGTTTCTTCGCTGTTGATTTGTATGCGTGCCTCTGACTCTCGCTGTGACTGCCACAGCCAAAAGGAGAACCAGATCTCCATTTCACTCAGCCTTGCATAAATAAAAACATCATTAAGTGCTATTTAAAATATGTTACATTTAACAAATCGGCATGAAATCCCTCACAATTTATTGCACTTGGCAATATTAATAAATGTGGTCTATATTCTATAAATCAAGAACATGTTTGCTGGAGGTGTGTGCACTTGAAATCACTTCTACCCAGAATTCTGATTTTATTTCCATTAGGAAGTGTTTTCTCCTGTTTTACTGGATACATGTCTATGGGAGGGACTACAAGATATGTTTTAGTCAAACAATATATTTTCTCTCCTCCCACCAGATGGGAAGTGCTTTTACCTCATTGAAAATGTCATCTTGTATTGATTATCAATCACAATAAATACATTATAAGGGCTTGAATTGGTTCCTTTGCTTTAAAAAAAAGAATTCAGAAGACAGAACAATGGGTACAATTACATATTGCAAAATGATTTGCCATTTTACTGTGAAAAGTCTTTGGGTTAAGTCGGTAATGTCATCCTCTTTAAACCTTATATGCAATAAATTGTTACTAATTTTTTACTTTTTCTAATTTAAGACGTACGTTTTAAAGAGCTGTCACAAACCACAGAGCTTTATACATTCCAGATGTGCTGGTAGGTGCAGAGATGTGTGTCAGTCTATGACCCACTGATGTCCCAGATACGGCATTTGTGTGATACAGATCTACCCTACAAAAGGCTGTGGAAGCTACCATTTTCTGTCTGTGCWTAATGCTACAGCTTGTACTTACAAATCAACAAAAGGAGGGAGCATGAAAGTCATGGCTTTTTATCAAGGTATTTGGAGTCTAGCCTTTCTACACCTTCTCTGAGCACCTCTTAAGCCAGCCAAACACCTTGTAACGGTGAATCCTCCAGCCTCCCAGACCCTCAGGTGGAGGCGTTTGACCAGACCACCCTTTGTTATCTCTGAGCCACCAAAAGCTCAAATCAGTTCTGGGGCAGACTTTGCCCTTCAAGGAAGAGATGAAAGCAGACATGACTAGGAAGGCAGCAGGATCTCCTGGGATACAGGAACCTTTGGTTCAGACAGCAAAATGACTGAACCAGAGGAGAGTGGGTCCACTGAAATATATCCATTGGTTCCAGCCATCTTTGGAGAAGACATTATCATTAACCCACACCCATAAATCAGCATAGAACCAGTGAGGGGCTTGTGCAAAGCGTACTGGTAGAAGATCTGTGTTTTAAATGCAATGTAAAATTCAGGGGGTGATCCTCAGACTCCCTTACTGGAATAACCTGCAGCTCATTGGAAGTGYATTTCTCTCCTGTAACCCTGAGGCTCTGCCTCTTGTTGCTCCCACCTAGGCCAGCCCGTTGACTCTGCCTTTGTACATCCAGAGGCAAGTTTGAGTTATATGGCAGAACTTACGAATCAAGATGACAGACTGTGCTACTGCATTCAAGTATTTTAAATATTTTCTCTTACCATGAAAGGACATTTTATGTTCATTGTTAAAACTGTCATGACTCATTTTTCTAAATTTGTGGGTTTAAAACTAAGCCAACTATTACGCTTGTTCCTAATGGGTACGCTAAACAGGTTTCACTACCTACCTTGTCCTTTCTGTTATGTATTAAGATTCTTACCCCCTCTTCTTCATTGATAACACTGCAAATGTGATATGATGAATCTGTTGTCAGGAGGTTGTCATTTGTTTCAGTTTCATATTTCTCAGATGAAAAAATGTTGGAGACCAGATTATGTACTCACAAACACATGCCCTTCTCCCTCTGTGCTTCTKKATAGCAAGGCTGATTTTGACCAGCTGACCTCAAGTCAGCAGAAACCTTGCATGTGTTCGTATTTAGATTTCAGAAGGTTTTTTTATTATTCTGCCCTTGCATTCTCTTCTGTATCTCACTTTCAAACAGTGAACAATACAAATAAATCATTTCTAATTGACCTGATTTATTTTAGTAATCATAGCTACAGAGAAGAATAAAGACCATTAATTGTTCTAAAAATATACATATTTTTGTCATCCCTACTTTTCTTGGACTTGAAAAAGATCATCTTATATCACCTTTGCTAGTGTATCACATCCCATATTTGCAGTAGGCATTGCCTGGTTTCAAAAGAGTCTTTTTAATCAACACTCTTTAACCTCAAATACGCAGTTGTCCTCTCAAGAGTTATGTTTTGCCTTTGCAAAAGCATCATGAGCATCACCAGTGGGGTGTGTTTACTCACCTCACTGGTTAATTTCCCACTGTTCTCATACCACTTCATGTTTGTAGCAGTGGATGGGATTTGGACCCATGACTTACTTAATGTAAAAATATTGGCATAAATCACGCTGTCAGAATGGAAAGCAAGTAAAAAAATAGCCCTAGGAATTCACTGCCTTGTGAAAAAGGCTGGGGGAAAGGTAGACGGTTTTAATAGTTACTAACTTCTGAAGTGAAATGGAGCTTGACTGAGGAAAATGTTGGGTCCAGGAAATATGTCCACAGTGAAATATGTGGACATATGGAAGGACTGGACATTCTTCCCAGATAAACTTTCTTACCAGATAAACTTTCTTGATATTAATGACCATGTTTTTAGCATTAAATGACTATTCCATCCAGATTTGGGACAAAATCCAAGAATTTTGTTACACTGAGGTATGTATTTAAGTGGCATCTTGACCTGAGGCCAGAATTAAGGGGATCCTTCGACGGGGCTCTGTGCAGTTGGGGGGAGGAAGAATGCCTTGCCTCAGATGCTTGCCCTCGGAAACACGCCATCACCCAGCTACAAACACTCTCAGCTCCTCTTGCAGGAGCTCCTCACTGAAACATACCGTGTGCCATACTAGATAAGGGCAAGAATTTCAGGGATTTTTTTCAAATGATTGAAGAAGTTGCATCATTGCTAATACATCATCTCTAACACAGAGCTCTCTGCCAAGGAAAATCCCACACAATCACATAAAGGCAACAAGCAAAGCAGCAGACATGAGCAAACCCAGAATTCCTGAATGCCTGAATGCTTTAGACTGCTACTGTTGCCTGCAACACAGACTCTACATGAAAGGCCCCATACGCTGATCCATACATTATTTAGACATCTAAGCTGCTTACCCACAAATCTTCAAGGCTAGGCAGTGCAGAACCCAGGCTGCCTGGGGAGAAGAGAAGCTGCAGGCTCCAAAGCCAGACCCCTAGCCCTTGTCACAGTGTGCTCAGTTTACGGATAGAAAGGGAACTTGGGAAAACTTTTGAAGGTTGATTTTCATATAGGTGGGAAGTGATATGGGTTTACTTAATAGAAGAGTATTCTAAGAAAAGCAGGCACTTTCAGAGATTGTATGTTGTGCTATACATTTAATAACCATTGTCATAGTCCACATCTGAATCCATCAAAGTCACTGAGGGTAAAAATGGTCTGGTGATCTAGGACAGCATTTAGAGAGTTTGTCCAACAAGTGGGAGCCAGAGGTTTAATCTCCTCTGCAGCTGGAGGAAGCCAAGGTTCAGACCTCGTCCTTCTTTCAGGGGAGGCTGGGTCATGGGATGGCAGGCATGCACCATCTCGCATACCAGGACCATGCTGCTGGTCAGGAGAGGACTTGTCCATCTGCTGCAGAGAGGGAGCAAGCAAGAGCAACTCCTTGGTCTCATCTGCTGGGAGTTCAGCCCTGGGGCTTTCTGCTTCCAATGGAAATGTCATACTTGAGCTGTTTGTGCAGAGCAATACTGAGAAACAGGTCGGGAGAAGGGCTAGAGGGGCCAAAGCTAGTCTGACCAGCACGAGTGCCCTACGCAATGCACAGTGAAGTGCTCTCTGCCCAGTGTCACAGCTCCCACAGGAGACAGTTGGAAAGCCCACACAAACGTGTGCACACAGAGGTCTCTGCCCTCCTGGGTAGACACAGAAGCCTGGAAAGGCCTTCCAGAGGGGATGTACTCCAGTCCAAAGCTCCAACATAGGAAGAAATACATACCTTTGTCATCCTGATGGATGTTGGTTTGTCCCAACCATAACAGACAGAAAGAAGAAATTATTTCCTTGTGGTCAACAGAAGCCTTTTTTATCTTTGATATTTGCTGTCATATTTTAGTCTCAGGTTTTCCTCCTTCAGGGTAACTCACTCCAACTTATTGAGTCTTCCTTCGCTGTCCTGTTTTCCAGACCCAACCATTCTCCAGATGAAGAGTTTCTGGTTGATTCACATCTACCTTGAAGCATGGCACAGCAACGGGAGGCAGCAGTCCAGCAGAGGCTTTGCCGAAGCTGAGAGGAGCAGAAAGAGGACTTAGTCTGGTAGTAAGTCTGGTAAAGGCAGTCTGGTAATGGTGGTCACCATTTGTACCTCTGGGTGCAGTACTGGATCATCACAACAACTCGGTGCACACACTCAGTGCATGATCCACTAGCAAGGAGCCTGAGATCCACTACAGCCAAAGGTCCTTTTCTGCAGAAGAGCTGTCAAGCCAGTTGTTCCCCAGAGGCATTTCAGCAATTGCTTTGTCTTATCTCATGAAAGCATCTAATAATGCTACCTGTTTAAAGCATCTTAATATACTACATGTTTGATAGCATCCTACTTTTTTCAGACTAAATCTCCAGTCCTTCTGGAATGCCAGTCCTGCTCTCCAGTGTACTACATGAAGTGCCTCCAAGTTATGTGACAGCTTATTTAAAAAGCATTTGAGAGCAGCCCAATCTTACTAGTGCATGCCAGTAGGGAGGAGACCACAGACCACAGACCACACACTACAGTTGTTCTGACATGCTCACTTGGGTCTAAGAGACGGACGCTCTCCATCTCTCCAGCAGCACCTTTCTGGAGCCACAGTGCTGGTGTATCAGCCTCCCCCCCAGAAACCGCAAATGAAACTCCAGTGCAAAGGTCAACCCTGGTTCACTCCTCGCTTAAAGTGAAATCCTGTTTAAGAAAAAGTGTATGCTTTCACCTTTTCATGTTTCCACTACAAACATTAGGTCGGGGGAATTTAAGTCAGGAAAAGAAGAATTAAAAATTTGCTCAGTTTGCTCTCTGCAGCCAGTGTACTCAGTATGTCCAAAAACTATAGGGAAAAAAAAAGAGTCTGAAGCAGAGTAGGAGCAGCTCTGTTTTGCTTGGTGGGTATGAGACAGTAGGAGCTTCTCAAGAGAAAACACAAAACCCACACAAAATACACATTATCTCTGAAGTCAGAAAGCTCCAGACTATGCAGTAACATAACATATATTTAGTAATTTCATGAGAGAAATGTTAGCTAAAATCTTTCTGACATTTTCTTTTTGCCTCTTATTTGTCTTCTTAAATTATTTGAAAAGACTGGTGAAGCTGTTACCTAAGATTTACACTATGTGATCGCAATTAATTAAGCTTCTTTGTTTAAGCTGTAGAGTATCTTTCCATATTCAGCTCTTTAGAAATTTGTGTCCAGCGCTCAAAGCTTGCAAGCTTGACATACTTCAAATCAGGACTAGGAGGAATTGCTGAGAGTTCACCAGGAGCACCCAGTGGAGGTTTTCTATTGTATGAATTATGCTGTTAGGCAACAAAATCTTCTGAATCTCAAATTTGGAATTCTTCCCATAACACAAGAGGGAAGCAGTCTTTTGCCTCTTGTCATTACTATTTTGAAGATCAGAGCTAACACAAGTGAGGGACTTGGTATAACTAGGAGCAGAATCATTCTCAGATTTTCTTTTTATTGACAGCAAAGAGAAATTTTGTTTTGTTTCCTAGTGAAAAAAAAATCTAAATTCAGATTTTTATTTCTTTACTTTTGCATTTTGACTTTCAAATAACTTCAACAATGAAAGTTATTGTCCCACTCTTTCTATTCTGCTCCAGTTAATTAGGTAATTACTGCCCATTATTCCAGAACTTAAAATTAACCTTTCATAAGATTTCACTACGTCATTTCAGTACCTCACAGTACCAAAATGTTTTTAACTTCTGCTTTGTGACATAATGACTTTCAAGTGCTTCTTGAAGAAATTACTGAAATTATTTCACAATTTTATTAAGACAAGTAGATAGGTAGAAATGAGAAATGCCTAAACATTACAGTTAGTTAGAATACAGGCTAAAAGAACTTAATTAATAATTAATTAAATCCCTAAATAAAATAAAGTTCTTCATGACCAAGAAATGTATTTTTAGTATAGCATCTTAGTTTGCATTCATAAATAAATATTATAAATATACAGTTCTGATTCAAGCCCTAGCACAGTATACCCAGGCATTCAGATGTTCACATATATAATGAAAATTAGAAAATATTAGGTTCTTTTTCTTAACCTTTGTGGTTATGCGAGTCTGTGCAATCAGGTATTAGCAGCAACATCTTGGGCAGAGGTGATTCTGGTACTGTCTTTCTACTTAACTCACCAGAACTCACAGGTGTACATGACATCCTCTAGGTCTTAACCTAACCTGGTGCATTGCTTCCTTCCAGACTGTTGCACAATGGTTGTATTTTCGGGAAGACTTACGTATGTTGCTTTCAGAGGGATATACTCCGGGACTACTGATGTTAGTCTGCTTCATAAAACCCTTCAGTCTGAACAGATTTAGTACATTTCAGTACTTTAAAGTACATTAAGATTATTGAAAGGACAAAAGCGTCAAGGGCATGTGACACAAGCCCCAAAAACTATCTTCCAGTCTGTTGCATTTTGCCTTGAATCTGTGAAGTTGCAGGTTTACCGCTAATGTGGCTGAGACCTGGTTCAGGATTTGGACCTGATTGTGGCCCTCCATACTGCTTCAGACTTGACACATGTGTGTGCAATCATATGCAACCCCCCTGATATCTCCTATAGCAAATCCTGTAGCAGTATTATTATAACCATACATAGCTACATAGAATATATGGAATCCAACCAGCAGCCAGATTTGAAGGATCATCCATAAAAGTTTCACATAGCTAAAGAGAGCAGTCAACCCACTCTTAATAAATTTAACATTTTCACAGATTCTCTGGTCAGCTTCACAGTCTAAGATACTCTTTAAAGAGACATATACATTTATATGCATGTATGCAGGTCACCTGGAAAACATCCAAACCCTTCCTTAAAGTAGTCAGACACAAATTTCTAGACGTATTAAGCAAGATCTGTGTGCCGTAGTAATGATATTGCTCGCAGCRCTGAAGATTTATTTGGTGTAGCAGTGGGTCAGCAGAATTTCAGACCTGCAAATATGTCATAAGATAAGCATGTCAGAGGCTGTGGGTATGTCAGGTAATTTGACTTGTACACCTATCTTTGTTCTGGCATCTGCCCACTTGTGATATACACAAATGATATCGCCGAGGGAGTACTGAAGATCTGACTGTTACTGGTACCTGTTAAAGTGAGACATAAAATGGTAAATATTAAGTATCTATCTGCTTGGTTTAGAGAAGTTGGGCAATGTATTTCTGGCAGGATGAAACACTAGCCGATGTGGTACATGACATTTGTATCTGATACATGATTAAATGCCAACATGTAAGTTGAAACACTACAGGTCTGCTTTACTGCATAGTTTCTAGCAAAAAGATGTTTAACAGTTGTAGGAGAAAATACACATTAGGAATAATCTATCTGAAAAAGAACATACCACATTTTGCGAGCAAGGCCTCACCTCAAAGAGCTGTCACAGGTAACCTGCTGTGGGCCTCAGTGTGGAGGAGGAAAACAAGGAAAACAAGTAGTGACCTGGAATTAAGTGTAGTGTTGAAGGTTATCACTCATCTGGGCTGAACAATATGGCAAGAAGGCTTGCAAAGGAGGAAATTTAAGGTCTTCTAGAATGCAAACCTTCATATGGGCTCAAATGTCGCAATAAACTGCATAACTTTTTCAATAATTACAGTGCTGAACTCCCAGGTCCCAGAGAAGGTGAAAAGTGGTTTGGCAGACTCCGAATATGAGGAGAATTGACATAATGAAGAATTTTATTCAGCTCTTTTACTAGCCATCCATATTTCTAAAGTCTTTCAGTTCAGTTTCTCACTATGTTTCCTTGAACTGATTAGGGCAAGACAGTGTGCCTTAAGGGCACTATTAGGAGGGCATCAATAATGTTATAATGCTGTTAAAGTTTAATAATAATTCATATATGGTCATTCCCTAATTGGAAAATTAGGTGCACATTGATTGATGCTTTCAGTTTCTGATGCCTACTAGGTGGCCTAAAGATTAAACTAATCTCCAGTGTATTTTTCTTCATCAAACCCAGTTTCTTGGCTATTTCTCCAAATTATGAAGTCACACCCCTTCCACCTTTCTTTAGCGTTTGCCTACTCTAAGTTGCCAAGAAAATTATATTTAGTCATGAGAGAGGGAAGTATGAGGCCTGGTTGAATACAGGACCAGGAGATGAGAACACCTAAACCAATTGCATCCTAGCTGAAATCCTCCGCACGTAACTCCTTGGAAAGGAAGGACAGTCCATGTATAAATTAGTAAGTCAAGTTTAATCAATGAAATTCAAGCCATAAATTATTATACAATACTTTAAGATAAAAAACCTATATAAATCTAGTCTTTTTTGGTTTTTAACTGTATAGAATATATGGTTTCAAGTATCCTTTTTTAAAGTTTTTTGGTTTTTAAGGGGTTCTTTGTCTTTCAGATTTTTAAACTCTGTAGAATATATGGTTAAAAATAAGCAAAGAAAACCAGTTTGAAAGAGTAAACACAGGAGGTAATTTAATTAGCACTTAGAAGCTATTCCTTGTTCGTGCTGGAGGGCAGCTTTCAAAGGTATTAACTTAAAATCATTTTGCCAGTATTTGAACTGAAGTGTTGCTGGAGGATATTGGCAATATGGCTACATATGTAGATGGATCTTGCCTGCTCCACTGAGCTACACTGAAGTGAGTTTCAAAAAGGGGTACTGTGAATGACTTTTGTTAATTGAAGTGGGCAATGCAATAGTTTGTGGGTAGGGTTTATGAAAGCAGGATCTGAAAAGCTGAAGTAATTGCTAATTGTAGGGTGTTCACAAACCTCATTTCAGACCTGGAGTCTGAAGTGGGCAGTGTGATTCACTGGATTGCTAGGACTTACTGGGATGGTTAAGGTCAAGATTAGGAATTAAAATAGGATTTGAGACAGCAAGCACCAAAGAGATATTTTTACTGCAAAAGTCTGCAGTCTCTACAAGGCCTCTGCCGACAGAGGTCAGTTGGGATCACTGGCATGTGCTTTAGCTGAGGGTGAGGACAGGCGTTTTTGGCAGTATGGGCTATGGAGATAGGGGCAGTGCTGTATCTCACATGTCTACATGTAGGCTCTGGTGCATAAAATAGGTCTGCAGCTGCTGGTGCCCCAAACAGTAGCTCTAACTGCAACCCACCAACGCTTTGTAAAAATACATGCATTTGCCCCTGCTGACATAGAATCATAGAATAGTTTGGGTTGGAAGGGACCTTTAAAGGTCATCTAGTCCAACCCCCCTGCAATGAGCAGGGACATCTTCAACTAGATCAGGTTGCTTAGAGCCTCATCCAACCTGACCTTGAATGTTTCCAGGGATGGAGCATCTACCACCTCTCTGGGCAACCTGTTCCAGTGTTTCACCACCCTCATCGTAGAAAATTTCTTACATATATCTAGCCTAAATCTACCCTCTTTTAGTTTAAAGCCATTCCCCCTTGTCCTATCGCAACAGGCCCTGCTAAAAAGTTTGTCCCCATCTTTTTTATAAGCCCCTTCAGGTACTGAAAGGCTGCAATAAGTTCTCCGCGGAGCCTTCTCTTCTCCAGGCTGAGCAACCCCAACTCTCTCAGCCTTTCTTCATAGGAGAGGTGTTCCATCACCCTGATCATTTTTGTGACCCTCCTCTGGACCCGCTCCAGCAGGTCCATGTCTTTCTCATGCTGAGSGCTCCAGAGCTGGACGCAGTACTCCAGGTGGGGCCTCACCAGAGCAGAGTAGAGGGGCAGAATCACCTCCCTTGACCTGCTGGCCATGCTTCTTTTGATGCAGCCCAAGATTCGATTGGCTTTCTGGGCTGCAAGCACACATTGCTGGCTCATATCCTATTTTTCATCCACCGGTACCCCCAAGTCCTTCTTGGCAGGGCTGCTCTCAATCCCTTCATCCCCCAGCCTGTATCGATACTGGGGGTTGTCCCGTCTTCATCCTAGCCTTGAGGACTTGCCATGGTCCAGCAGTTAACTTGGTCTACCAGACCCAGATGTTCAGAACCTAAATCACACCCTAACCCTAATTGCTGATCCAGTTTATTAACCTATGCCAGAAGCAAGTGCTAACCTGCTCGGACTAAGCTTTCTAGGTAGAAGGAAGAAGAAAACTCTACTAATGTAGAAAACTTACTTAGCCCAAACAAGGATACTTAGAGTGAGTCCATGTACTACGCAGGAGTTCAACTTCCTTGTCCTGGAGAAACTTTGGGTGTCCAGGTCCCTTGCTGGGTATACAACCCAATCTTTTTGTGCCTAGATATACTGATCTTTTTTTCCTGATGTGATTTGTTGAATGATACTGCTCCATGTTTGCAATGGTTTCAATGACCACAGCCATATCCGCAAAAACATCTGAAGCCAAATGTTAACATGCTTTTACCACAAGTAGTAGTTAATTTTGATTTTCTGTTCCTTCAAATTGTTTTAGCTGCTATTCACCTGTTTAAAGACCTTTATTACTATTTACAGTGAAGATACAGTGCTTCATAGCCTAGATAAACAATCTTGGACCAGGAAAAGCAGACACTAATACAAAACCAAGCAGTTCTGGAATAACTCAGAGACTGAAGTTCCTTTGCATAAACTATTCCTTTAGTATTTATGAATAACAAATACATCCACTGAAATAAGGTTGTGAATGACTCATGTTCAGAAAAAGGCCAAAATTCATTGGACAATCTGTTCATAACAAATAATTTAACCAGCTCTAAAAATATTTGTGGGGTTTTTCCTTACAGGGGAAAAAAAGTGTCTCACCAAAATGAACTTGTTAAAAGGCAAAAAAATTCCAAGGACTGGCTCGTAACCCTGCAATCCAGCCCAAATAAGGACAGTATGTGGTTGCACTATCCCAGGAGCGGAGTGTTGACCAGACTGTGCCTGACAATCTGATACTTCCCCTCTGAAGTGTGGGAGAGAGAAACCACTCGGCTGGTGTATCGCAGCTCCCTGCCTGCCCCAGCGCTGGCTGGAGGAGCATGGGGGCAAAGCCAGCAGGCTCTGCAGTCCCCCCAACACTCTGACAAGCTCCAGCGATGCAAGTCACTCGCCTGGGGAGCAGGCAGCACCTCACACTTTTATCCTGCACAATGCAAATATACAAGAAATCTCTGCTTGGTCCAAGTTTGCAAAACTTATTTTCCAAATCTTGAGCAATAGGTGGGTTTTGAACATTTGCATAGTTTAAAGAAATGAAACGTGTGAGTATCTCACATTTTTGCTTGCATTCTGCAGGTTCTTGGTGCCCCGACCCGCTGCTGAACTGTTCCCTTTGACAGTTCCTGCCTCGCCATCCCTCTAATGCTTTCTGACTTACTGAGATTGCACCGATGTGTGGTACAGCACTAAATGCATTCCTGAAATCCAAAGAAATTATATCTATCCAGCTGGGTTAACGTACCTCCAAGAATCTAAATACACTTATCAGACATGAGCTATTTTTTTAATAGTTTCATGCTGAGTGACCTTTAATAAATCAGAGCTAAACAAAGCCCTTATAGGTCAATGCATGTATTTCCTCCCCTTAATGTGCTCCAGTCTATATGTAGGTAGGAAAATGCTGTAACTTTGCAGCCTCGTGCAAATTTCCCCTAAGTGCAACGAGAATTGGTGCTGTTCTGGCTGGGAGCCTGCATGCATAAACTCTTAGGAGTAAGAGGTCATCTTGCAAAAATGTTGCTCTCTTGTATGACAAGGGTTAGGTAGAATTAGCCTTACCCTACTAGGACTGCCTGTGGCATACCTCCCCCAGCCCAGAAACCGTGAGAATAAGATGTCACCATTCAGACAGAAGAAACATGGGAAAATGAGCTGGATGTATGCAAGGTGTAACCACCATTCTCCAGGATATCTGTAGGAAAATGGCTTGAGAGCAGAGAATAGAACCGAAGAACAAGGAGTGTGACAACGACTGATGAGGCTGAAGCCGTTCATGGCGAAAGGTCTGGTTTAACTGTGGAAACAGCTGAGGGAGGCAGAAAACTGCAGCCCATAGTTCAAAGGAGAAGCCACGTGCAAGAATGAACTCTTGAATGTAACTCCATAGACTGCCTAGGAGCATGGAGGAAAATGAGGTGGGGAAATGGTGTGATTTAGTTTAGGTTTGCTTGTTTGTTGGGCTACTGAAGGAGTGATTGGTCTGTGATTCTTTCAAAAACCCTTCTAAAGCCTGTGCGTGTGTTTGCTGTGCAGATCAGTATAGATTGATTCCCCAAAATAAAAAACTTGGTTATATCAGAATAAAACATTTGGGTTTATCAGCTTATTTAAGAAATTGCATTCAGCTGGGCACGAGATGGGCAGGGTGTCTGTAGGTCTTGGCCGCAGCGCGTGCAGGCTCACGATATGTGATGTGAAGTCAATCTCAGTGTACATGAAGTCCAAAGTTCCACACAACAGGTGTCATACAGAGCCTGGGCTCTCTGAGGGTGTGAAAGAGAGCCTGGGTTTGCTGCACATAGTGCAGGTACAGATGGCGCAAAGTCTTCTGAGCACTTGCACACCAGTGATATATACGCAGTTGCTCCACCAGCATATGGACTGTGCACAAATTGCCTTCTCTCAGAAGCCTCTCCAGCTGGGGTCAGGACCTAATCCATACCCACCACTTGCAATGCCACTGGCACCCAGAATTATTACTCCTTATCTTCCTAGCAGAGCATACAATGATTTGTTGCAAGTTCATATTACTGCAATGATTCCCTTGTCATATCAGGATCAAGAGATAAACAGCCTTAAGCTGGGCAGGATGCAAATGATTCAGGGTATGACACTGAAAGAAGGAAACCAGGGGCTCACAGTTCATCCCTAGCTCTGCCCTGAGCTCCGGGACCCCAGTGTGGCACATTTATGTCTTAGAGCAAACAGGATGCAAATGCCCAGTATATTAGTTACAATGGAACTTGCTCAGTTAAGTTAGATGTAAATGAAAAGCAACTCAACAGTGCTGAGAAGCAGCTGAATGCTTTCAACTGTACGGTCCAAATACAGCTTCAATCTTTCAGTTAGTCCATGAGGAAGGACTTCTTGCCCATACAGAGCATATTACAGGATTGGGGCCAAAATCAGCAAAATTCTTCTGAAGCACTGAAGACATGAGTGATTTTTGTAACATAATATTTGTACCAGAGCAAGCCACCATATATCTTGTTTCTGCCACGTTCTGGAGAAAGCACTTCACAAGAAATTTACCATTTATACCAGAATAACTGTACTTCCAAACTGAGGACCTCAAATGGGCACATCCAGCTCTGGCTGATGAGCCAAACCCCCAGCTACAACATCCTGTACCTGTCGCTGGTCTCTGTTCTGGACTAGTGTAATTTGGGGGAGGAGGATAAAAAGGGAAACACCATGTTTACAAAGGAAAGAAGGAAACCATCTGTGACAGGGCTTTTTTCGAGCATTGGCTGTTTGAGCACTGCTCAGAGGTTTGTAATGCCAGAAGTGGTCCCAGCAGAAATGGGTTAGTGGGCAGACAACAAGTGAGGAGGTCAAAAGGTGAAAAATAAATGCAATTTATCACATGCCTGTGCTGTTTATCACCTGGTTAGAGAAATTAAGGAGATCAGATGGATATCATCACTTTGCGTAGGATGACCCTACACACATACAATCTGATCCACTGCTCCGGGTTAGCTTGTTAAACTTGTGTAAAGCGATGGTGAACTAGACCCAGCTAGTTTGCATCATCTGGCAGGCTCCTGTTTGGGGAGTAAACTTATGTCAATAGCTTTAACATGACCAATCTTTACAGTAAAGGGCCGGAGAGGAGGTTTCATACCCAGGCTGGGAAATTTCCATGGCAGTTTTATAATTCAGAAAATATACATATCACACAGGCACATATGCAGTAAGCACAAAAGATTAGCATTGGAACTGACAACTTGTAAGCCAAGTTTTAGCTTTATGTGATTCAAAACAGCTGAGTGATAAATTAAAATAAAAACAAATGCCAGCAGCTCCTTAGCGCTAGTGGGATTGGTGGGTGCTCCTGTCATGAGAGCCTGGTTAATACATATTGTTATAATTGGCCGGGTGGAGGTGGTAGAACAAACGTGACTCTTCCAAGGCAGTGTTGGCACTGACAATAATTGTTAACAGATTTAGTTTCCTATTCACCTCTTTTTTCCCCTATAGCTCCTTCTTAACTTATCAGCAGATTTTATTTTTGAGTTATTAGAAATCTCATCCTTCTTTTATTGATTCTTGCAAGTTGCCAGCCAGCTGCTAATTGCTTCCAGCTCTGGCGTTTCAAAATTACTGATTTCCTTTTAGATACTTTAATCATTCATATATCTTCCCCTCCATCCCTCCACCCCCTTTTGACTTTCTTTGGCTTGAGATTTTCTCAGAGGAGCTGTCAGCTTAGTTAACCCTAGTCGTTCTAGCCAAATACTGCTCTCATTCCTATGGCAAAGGGGTAGTCAAGAACTGTTGATGAATGTAAATCCTCACCTAACTCAACCCCCAGCATGAGCGCTCTGAATCCAAATACTCTGAATTTGAACACCTAGTTCATGTGCTGTCCAGGTGTACATATGTATTTATACATACGCATACACACATACATACATACACACAGACGTACATACCTATATATACACAAAGTGAGCATGTGTGTTTATATGTAAACATACATAAACATAGATATACTGTATAAATATAGCATATAAATAAATGCATATGCATATCTGTATGTATAAACTAATGGAAGTCCTTGTGTTTAAGGTCTGGCTTGCTACTCCCTTCTGCCTCTCTGCTGTACTGCTCCTGGAGCAGAACAAACATCATTGCACTGAGACCATTGGAGTCACCCAAGAGTCACAGATTAGCAAGTCACCACGCATCAGCTGAGCGGCAGGAGCTGCTGACAGACGTGTTGCTAACCCAGGGCAAAGGGAAGGAGAGGTGACTGCTTACAAGAGCTCTCTGAGTGTGAGCAAAGATAACTTGAATTACATCACATTAGCTGGGCACTAAAAATGTGCAGACAGGCTGCTACTGGGGCACCGCTGAGTTGAATAACTTGTCAAGAACCAGTAACTGGTGCATGAGCCGGCGCTCTGCCCCACTGACCAAGGCCCCTCTCCACACAACGGTGTCTGTGCATCCCTCTGCCCTCTCCCACCTTGGACCACCAGCACAGCTGCTCCTCATCCCTCTGGCACTGGCAGAGCAGATATTGCTGCTGAAGGAGAGCTCTCCCACTGCGCTCGTGACAGTGAAAGGACCTCAGCGCTGCTGTGCTTCAAAGCAAGACGACTCCTGGGGCATGGGACCTGCAGGTTGTCTGCTCTGCAGTGCAGAGCAAAGCAGTAAAGCCCAGAGACTGATACCAACGTGCCATTTTCCTTCATGAGGTCATGGGGCTGTTTCCTTTTCCATCCCCATCAATTTTCATTGCCTCTTCTTCACCATGAAGGCTTGAGGGGGAAAAAGGGGAAAACAC
This sequence comes from Phoebastria nigripes, assembly GCA_035582835.1. Lineage (NCBI taxonomy): Eukaryota > Metazoa > Chordata > Aves > Procellariiformes > Diomedeidae > Phoebastria > Phoebastria nigripes. Next base: position 519,208 of record JAYKAV010000511.1, on the reverse strand, counting down.
CAGGGCAAGTTTTGCCCCCTTCAGAAATCCTTCTGGATGCACTAGTCCAGAACAGGTCCCAAATACTGAACTTTCCTTCTTATGGATCAGAGCTGGTCCCAGATTAAAAAATTCCCTGCCCCCTCCAAGCCTGCTCCTGGCTCCCTGGAGCCACACGCGCGTGTGGAGGGGTGCAGGAGGGGAAGTCTCCCCACAGTGCTGCCCTTGCGCAGGCACTGCCTGGTTTCCCTGGGCTGGAAAGCCCCATGACAGCCTCGTCAGGTCTTTGTCCTGGGAAGCACACCCTGACACCACTGTTACTCCAGACACCCAGCCCTGCGCTTTCCATCCACCCCAGAGACATCCTGGCAGCATGGCCAGGCAGCTGCCAGCACTGTGAGCCCAGCCTGCTGTGGACTGGGGCTTTCCAGGCTCTCAGCCTTGTTCGACCTCTTGAGACACCAGTGTTACTGTCCCAAGCACACGTCACTGAGGAGTCCAAATCAACATATTCTTGCAGAAACAAATAGAAATTTTCCTGGGCACAATTTTTTTCTGTCAAAAATGCAATGCTCTGAGTTGCCAGCAGCACAGGCCTCTTTTAAAAATGCATAACCCATAAAAGAATCAATATAGGACCTAGGGGCACTTGAAGACACTCCTTCTTTCCCTGTTACATGGTTGCTYCCTCTCCAGACCTTGCCTAAACTACCCCATTGCTATGCTGAAAGCAGCTAATGGCAGCTGTTAAACACATGGTTTAATTTTAGAGAACAGTCCCAGGCATGCAAATTAGTTTTCGCTTGGGTTAAATGCAAGTAGCAATTAAGCACCTCTTTGCATAGTGAGAACAGAAGCAGTTGGAAGCTGCTGCCTAAAGCAAGATCCTGCCTGAGAAGACCAATAGTCCTCAAGGTGCATCACTGAGTGCAGGCACAAAGGTGAAGGGATGGACTGGTTGAGGCTGTGTGCGTTAGTAAAGCAAAGGCATGAAGATGGACATGGCTTTGGGAGAAAACCACATTCCTTTCAGCCATGATATTCATTGGAAAAGCAGGCTTCTTGAGGGTAAAAAGCAAAGCCTGGTCTCTTACTGTAATATTGCCTTGTCCTATTAAGCACAGTTCTCCAAAAATACGCGATTGTCCTGGTTTCGGCTGGGATAGAGTTAATTTTCTTCCTAGTAGCTGGTATAGTGCTGTGTTTTGGATTTAGGATGAGAATAATGTTGATAACACACTGATGTTTTAGTTGTTGCTGAGCAGTGCTTGCACTAAGTCAAGAACTTTTCAGCTTCTTGTACTGCCCTGCCAGCGAGGAGGCTGGAGGTGCACAAGAAGTGGGAGGGGGCACAGCCAGGACAGCTGACCCAAACAGGCCAAAGGAATATTCCATACCATACGATGTCATACTGAACAAAAACTGGGGAGGTTGGCCCGTGGCGGGTGGGGCAGCTGCTTGGGAACTGGCTGGGCATCGGTCAGCAGGTGGTGAGCAATTGCATTGTGCATCACTTGTTTTGTATATTCTTTTATCATTATTATTCTTTTCCCTTCCTTTTCTGTCCTATTAAATTGTCTTTATCTCAACCCATGAGTTTTAGCTTTTTTTCGGATTCTCTCCCCCATCCCAGGGGGGGTGGAGTGAGCGAACAGCTGTGTGGTGTTTAGCTGCCTGCTGGGTTAAACCACGACAGCGATATAGGATGTTTTAAAGAGCTGAGTTTAAGAAAAAGGAAGAAGAAAGGAACTTAAATACCCAGAATGGCCATGTCTTTTTTTCCATAGGCCACTTGCAGTCTTATGCATTTTGTTTTGGTTGCAAGTTTACTGCAGGAAGTGTGCTCACGTTTCACAGAGTGGCAGTCAGCATCCTGGGATGATGTAGATAACAAGTATCTGTATGATGAAATGAGTTGGGTATTTTTTTTTCATTTTGAAGGACTGAATATTCCTTTTCATGCAGCAGTTGAGCATTTTGTGCACAGTTTAGAAGATTTGTTGCCAATGAGAAGCATATTGGAAAAAATTCCGTTTAATATCCAACTTTCACGATGTTGATAAACCCACCTTTATTTTGGTTGACAAAGCCTCATATTTTCAACCTGTAATGATGAATGGCCTGTGAGGGTCAACATGATACTGCATCACAGTTAGAAACCAACTCAGTGCATGCCATCAGGCTTTGAAAATCACCTTTCCACTGCATATATGCACCAGTGGTTGTGACTCTGTTAGTAAGGCAGAGCTAGTGTGCCTCTGTGTGTCCTGAAGTTAAAATAAAAAATCTGTTCACTCCAGGCAAACCAAATCCTCTAACCAACCCTGGATATGTGGTCCCTGTCCCAGCTGATAAGTTAGTATAGCTTTCCAGTTCAGCAAAAACTTCAGTTTCTTCAGAGCTCTGAAAGCCTACAGCAGAGTAAGCACGTAGCCAAGGAGGGGCAATTCTATTTCCAAATCCACAGGCTCACCCTTAAAATTGCACCCGACCTTGAATTCTTGTCCTATTTCTGTGGTAGAACCATGACTCTTGAGTGGTGTCTCAGCCAAAAGAGAACTTTCAGACTTTTCTTTGCCTACAACTTTCCAGGAATGTCACTGTATCACTGACAAGTTGGGTCTTGACAGATAAAGTGGGATGCTACAACTGCAAAAAAAAAAAAAAAAGCCTGAGTGTTGCAGAAGATTCTTCTTTTCAAATTGAGCAGGGGGAACAGCTGAATCACAGGGGGGCTGTGGCTGGGTAATTTAAAAGATTTGCTGTCTGGGAAAACACATTTAAAAATGCCTTTTCTTTCTTCAGCTATCAAGATACCACTGGGACTTCACCAGGTCCATAGATCTGCTGCATAATGTGTGAATGGCCATATCTCACCATGGTGTCAAGAGTTGAGCTGTTGTGAGTACAACATAAATAAGACCAAAATCAGAGTTGACTTGCAAGGGGAGACATAACGGCTGTGGGTAAAAGCAGGAAGGTGGGGGTGGAGAAATCAGATGGGTAAAATACAAAACAGCAAGATGTGTTGGCTAGATGGATTTGCAACATTCAGCATCATCTCAACTGGTTTTATCAAACCCTGCTTACCATTTTGAAAACAGCAGTTCATTTAGGTCATCTCAAAATTACTGAAGGAAGAGGTGGCACAGTTTACTCAGACTTTCTGTGTCATAAGTCTCTGTATAGACATCTCAGGTCATCCCAAGTATTGCTGTATCACTCTGGAATAAGCAAATCTACCCAAATCAATATATTTACTACAGATCTACACTGGCATCACTGAGCACATGCCCTGTCTGAAAGATTTCAAATGTGATGTTTCACGAACAGTGGCATGAGCTGAACTCTGTAACACAGATTAAGGTCAACTAAATCCTTATGCAGTAACAACTAAAGATTTATGTCCTAGCCTTTTTCATGTCCAAAGGACTGTATTACCGTGTCCTCTTTCCTGCTATTACAACAGCCCTAGGCAGGACTGAAAACAAGTTGTATTTGTCAAACATTCTTTATCATCAGTATGTGAGATAGCCCTCTTTTTACCATGGCAAGTACTAGAAATTATGATAAAGCTGCACAGATAAAAATTAAAGTATAGCAGTGTCAACAGGAATAAACACAAATTGCTCTCAGGTTAGCTTCAGTGGACAGGATCAGTGGACATTAAGGGGAAACATAAAAGCAAAGAGAAACAAAACAGAGCCTGCATCACTTAAATGCCGTTGGCCTCTGCGTTACCCCAAGGCGTTAAACAAGGGGTCATGCCTGACATATATAAGCCTTATCCATGCCACTTGCTGCTTCTTCTGTAGTTCAGAGCTTCTGCAGTGCCGAGCCCATGTGAGTCTCTTTTATCCCAGTGGCATCCCATGTGCTGGGTTTTTTTTGTTGGAGGGAGTGAGGGGCTTGAGGTACTAGCATACCTACCTTACAGGGAGAATTGCTCCTCAGCTTTGTGCCATCCCTGAGCTGCCAGACCTCGTACAGCAACTGCCAGAGTCCAGCCCAGCAGCAACAAAGAATTTACCCTAGGGATGAATTATGTTAGGTGCCCTAGCAGCAGCTTTACTTTGACAACATACTGTAAAATTTAAATATCCTAACATCTCAATTTTTATACTTACATAGTAGTATATTAGCTAAGGGATATTTTTAACCTGGAGAAAACAGGAACATGAGACTGCCGGAGTCATTGAGTTGGTTTCCCACTAGGATCACTACCAACATCTGCCTGAGCAGCACAGCTCCCACCCCCACAACACCTATGGAGGGGCTCTTCCAGAACTGCCCCACCTTCATGGCTACAAACAGCCTGCCTATATATGTTTACAAATTCTTTCTACGTTCATTCAGAACCAGTTTATAGCCACTCATTCTCAAATCAGTACAGACTATTATTTAAATGAGCTTCTTCCCTTCTACCTTATGGCCCTTTGTAAACAATTTTCCACCCTCTCTCAGGCTTTTTTTTTTTGGATGCACTGAAAAACATGCTCTAAGTCTTCTCTTGTGGTATCTACCTTTGTCCTCTTAGCAGATCTCCTCTGCCCCTGTTTTGGTCTTAACTCACCATCCCTGAGCATAGACGACTTGAGCAGTGTGTGTCCTCTCAGGTGAAGATTTGGCAGACACCTGTGCAGTGTAGCAGCATTTCACACCTCTCCTGCAAATGCCTCACCTTTACCTTTTTCATGCTGTTACTACTTTAGTGCATTGTAATTACTCTGGAACTAATACATCGTCCTTGTCTGTTGTTATACCCATTTAATGAGCTCCCAGTTTTCACAAATTACTTAATGCTGAACAACTGACTATGCATTTTGTACTACTGACCTTGGTCTTATTTCTCCCTATCCCACCTTCTGCATGTTGTTAGTGCTATTTGCACAATATTCTGAATCTATGTTATTAAATGGTGCCCTCTTCCAGCCAATAGTCAGTCCCTGGTTAGAGTCAATTAATTAATATCTCCTCAGAAGCCAAAGGTAAAATTCCTACCTCTTTTCAATTGACCAGTCTAGATGTAACCTAACTACATTACCTGATCATGTGAACAAGAATATTGTGAAACATTGGCAAACTGCTGCTATGCTTAACATATATGCCTGTGAGAAATAATGGATGTGAAAAGATTTATGTATAGCCAGTGGCATGGAAACATGTGCTCAGTCTTAGCAGCTATCCAGTTAATATTAATTAATAGATAGCACCTAAAGAAAACACACGTAAATGTAAGACACCTTTTTAGAGCAGACTTGTTAGGTTTCTGGTGCATATGTGAAACTTTGTAAAGACTCTTGAAATCATCATAACTTTATCTAAACTTGTTTACACACCACCCAAGCATAGTGCTCTCAGGGCTGTCTGTGTTGGAGCCTCTCTTTTGAGGGGCAGAATGTGACTTTTATTGATTATTTCTCACAGGGTTTCAGGAGATTCTCATGTAATCACAGAACAATTCAAGTGGGAAGGGGCCTTGGTTTGCCAAGGCCTTGCCCAACCTCCTGCTCAAAGCAAGGTCAACACCAAATTCAGACCAGGTTGCTCAGGGCTTCACCGCAGTCAGGTCTGGAAACCCTCCCAGGATGGAGACTGCACAGCCTCTCTGGCAGCCTGATGCACTGCTTAACTGTTCTCGTCTTGGAGGCTTTATTATATAGGTAAATGTCTCCCTACTTCAGTTTATGACATTATTACATTCCCTAAAATCTAATCCTCCTGGATTTTTGCACTTATGTAAACTCAATAATTTCTGACAGGCTTGAAGAAAAAGGACAGTCAGACTTCTGGTAAATACAGTCAGCACAGGTGGAATTGCCAAGGTAAATGGAAGAACAGCAAGCAGTGGGGTGAATGACGTGAGCCGGTGGGGGCAGGTGAGGAAGAACCGCATTTCTACTGCAGTTGTGCAATGTGGGTGAAAATGGGAAAAACTTACAATACCTTAACCAAACAGCTACAGGAAAGTGTGAAATGAAGCTTGTTTTCCTCACAACATACCAGTGTGGTATGCAAATCATATTGCAAAAAAGTTACCCCACTGCTCATTTCTCGAGCATCTAGTAGATGTGAGAGGACCAGGATTGTCCAGCAACTGTACCCACACTAACTCCCAAGGTAACTCAATTCAAAACTCCTCTTCTGCTAGAAAAGCTGCCTTGCCAGATGGTTTGTGCTTCCTCCTCCCATCTCGAACAGAGCTGGCTCCCAGCAGGCTGGGAAGGAGCCCAGCACCGGCAGCGGGGAGATTCCCAGCCAGGGGTATCTCCCTGGAGGCGGTTCTTTAAATAAACTTTATAGTCCATCCTGCCTATAAAATTGTTGTTCACAATTTTGATACTCTGTCAGATCAGCGTAATAGACTGGCACAGCTTGTCAAATAAAATGGCAAACAGAAAGCTAGTGTCCAAATCCATCCTTCAATTTGAAATGCAAAGTGTAATACTTTACAGGAATCTGTAGGGCTAATGTAACAAGGAATGTATCCTCCCCTGAAGTGAAGGATTCATTTCAAAACATACGGATACTTTGGTGCAGAGCAGTGACTTCATCAGCATAGACAAAAATAAAAAAAATATTATATAGAAGATATTACCTCTGGGCCAGATCATCATATGTCACAAATTTGGATTAATTTAAACAGAGCTATATTAGTTTTTACCAGTTCCAAATCCATCTATTTCTCATGGTCTGGAGCATTATAAAATATTTCCAAATTTTATATTTCCTAATATTTTCCAAATGTTGTTAGAATTTTAGGGAAGGGGGATTATATTTTCCCTTTTCCTGCCTTTTACCACTCAACAATATTTCATAAGGTTTTCTTCTTGATTTGACAGAGAAACTCTTTAATAAAAACAAAAAAAGCTGATCTGCTAGTTCTTGCTAGCCAGCATCATAAAATGTCAGTCAGGTGGGGAATCATTAAAGAATTGGACATTAAAAATCTGTAGTCTTAGAAAACCAGATATAAAATAAATGACAGGAAGGAAACTTTCTGCCYAATACTTTGGAAAGTGGCTACCATTCAAGGGAAAGTTCAAAGTAAAAGCAAGGAAAAGTGACTGTTACTAAATTCCATAGTCTTGATTCATTTTTTCATTCTCATAGTGACAATTTTCTTTAAATGTCCACTTAGCATGAAGTTATCTACCTGAGATTGGGAAAATTAATATTAATATACTAAAATTTCATATTATTTCTACAGTAGTGCTATCTTCTTTTAACTCAAAGTTTCACTGTAAGGAGTGAACCAGAGGCTCATAAACCACATCTGTACCATGTCTCACAGCTGGGCCAAAGCCTGCACGTCAGGCGAAGACCATCTCACTTGGGCACTGCTCGACACAACTTCTTGCTTGGACCTCAGCATCCTACTGGGGGAATTATTTCACCACAGAGAGAAGTCAATGACTAATTAGTGTTCACACATCATAGGCAAGGGGGGCACCAGGATGTGTGAAATGTGGGGAGATTCATCTCAGCACAGCAGCGAAACCCAGAGTTGGGGTGTCTCCTGACTATCACACTCTGAAATCCTCTCTCCTTTTCTGTTGATGTTAGTTATGTAAATATCCGTGCCTGCACAATATGCAGAGAGAATATGAACAAGTTGAAAATGTGAAGATAACTGTGTTTCTGAACTCTGAGAAGCTGTACGTACCCAAAAATAGCCAGTAAATGGATTATTTTTAAAAAATCTTACCCTTTTGAACCAGTTTTCTTCTGAATGGGCTATTTTCAAAACATTCATTAATAATCTGAGAAATTACTTTACTGAGTATCTTTGAAAATACAGCCGTAAAACATCTCTGCCTTTCCATAGTTACTGTGGCAACTATATCTTTGAAAAATAATCAGTCACTCCTCAATTGAGTATGACCCATACCTCATAAAACCACATTGGACATCTCTAATAAAGTTACGCTTTTTATTTTGTTCCCTTACTGAATCCTTTTAAAGTGTTTACAGTGGTATCCTGACCACCCATGCAGAGTGCGCTGGCTTATTGCTGCCTCTTCCTAATCACACATACTGTGCCCACGTTTCCTAGTCCCTGCAGATGTGAATGCCTACCTACGTTTATCAGTAGAGGCATCATTCATTTTCATTCTTGCTTCCTTCAAAACTCAAGGGCCAGAGCTAGCCAAAGCCCACTCCTTCAAACTCTGCCTAGCTCAAGGGCTTCTAATCTTTTGCAAGACCCTGGGAAGGTATTTGTTTAGGGTGGAATTCCTCTTCTGCTGCACTCGAGGACCTCTTGCCTGCAGTGTGCGGCTCTGTTCAGCTTGGCACTGTAAAGTCTAGAGGGAAGAGAACAGCTCGCGCTGAGCAACTTCTTAGGTGAAGTTTGCTTCTAACACTCTTTTGCAGATTTTCTGTGCTTAGAATTTCCTATCTGTTATTCTGTAATCAAAATGATTTGCTAATCAAGACCTGTGAATACCTCTTGGCACCCCACCTGCCCATGGGTGGTTTTACTTGGGCAGCAAGAAGCAAAATTCAGAACTGTAATGGGGTGAATTAAGTCAGAGTAAGTGCGAAGATGATCTGATCTGGATGGAGGTAGCTCTCGGAGTAAGGTCCATTGAAGCATCACTCCGTTTCATGTTGGGTATTGAGCTAAGCTCCCAAAGTTAGAAACGCTGGTGGTGCCTAACCTGTGGCCATGGGACACCTCCCAGTATGCAAAGGGAGACAAGTGTGTTCCAGCCAGTCCCCAGTCTGGGCAACTGAAGGACCAGACCCACCGTGAGTCAGGAAACCTTTCTGCTGTGCAGTTGTGCAGAGACTCCCTGTGTTCACGTATGTGAGAAAGAGCCAGGTGCTCAGAGCTACTCAGATTTTAGGTAAACTGCTTTCTAGAATTACCCATCTCTTCACTGGGAACTGAGGTGAACTAGTGAAGCTGAACTCTTAACTGAGAGACTTCAGGCTAGCTGCCTGAATTTAGGTGGAATGTATCCAGGCTCTAACACATACACTAATACTTCTGGGTAGCTGCAGACACAGCAACATTCATTATTTCCATGAAAGCACTTGCTAGCCAATCTTTTCCATACAATATCTGCCGGCAGCACAGACAGAAGTGTGTGCTTATAATAACAAGACAGCAGAAATTTCAGACAAAGATTTGAATAACATGTATTGCAGTACTTGCTCAGGTTTGTTAAACCCAATTCAAAATATAAAAAAAAGTTGCTCTTTTTTGTGAGGTCTGTATCTCTGTTTCTTAAGGGGAATTATCTTAAAGGATAAGTTAATTTCTTTTACATGCTACTAACCATGAATAAATCTAAAAAACCCATTACCACTTGCGTAGTTCTGTTGGTATAAACTCTTGTAACCTTAACTTAGCCCTACAGCTCTGTGGCTGGACTTTATCCTGACTTGGCCCTCCAGCCATTTCTAGCCTTCATCTCTCCAAAAAGATGACACTACTTGCATTCTGTACTGGGCTTTAATGATTTTTCTTGTTCAGCTAGTGATCAGATACTCTACTGATGCCAAGTAATCCATATGGACTTAAACCTAGTTGGGACTGATAACCTCATTGCTACTTATATTCAGCAGAGGTAACTCCACTGCAGCCACAGAGTTGTTCATGCCAGTGTCTATGAGGTAGCGAGAACAATCAAAAATTTTGCTACCAGCAAAAGCCGCGACTGACCACAAGTGCACACAAATATGCAGCAGCTTGACTTCTTGCACATGTACAGAAATCACTGTAATTGCATGAGTGTACATAACTCACTTCAGCACATCCTGCTAAGAAGAGCTGACTTCAGGATTCCTTTGTTTTGAACTTTGAAAACCTTTCACAGTGTTACTCCTACCTCCTCATCCAAATGTTTAAGTCCCTGTACATTTAAATATCAAATCTTGTTTCTCATTCTCAACTAGTAAATCTCGTCTCTTTCTAAATCCCTCTTGAAATATTAGTGTTATTGTGCATGTTCTGTCATAAGTATTACTTTGTGGATTACATTGCCAAAATACATTTGTGATCTGTCTGAGCTTAGCCATTTTAAATCCAGCCATTAATACACATCTGCTCACAGCTGAGCAAAATTCTCTGTTGGAACTATAAAAGATAAACTTCATAACTAGTTATTGTGATAGGTGTTTTCTGTGTGTGCTTTGTGTTTTATTTATTCCTAGACAGTGGGTCCTGTGGATCTGTGTCCCTGGTTGGGAGGAGACACTTGCTCTTGGCTTCTTTGGAGCCCAGTGAAGCAGTTTTGGTGGGGCAGGTTTTCACCCCATGGTGGCAGTTTTGAAAACTATCTAGTATCTGAGGGGATCACAGCTGATGTGCTTGGCAGAGACATGCCCTGAACTGTTGCATATGTCCTGGCACAAAGCTGTTCAGTCTGGCCAAATCCACTCTTGGGCTTGCAGAGGGGAGGTGATGGCACCACCAGCCATCAGAAGGTTTCTTCTGCCAGCCTCCTTGCTCTGCCAGCCCAGGCGACTGGGTTGAACCCTTCCACAGATGTCTGGGAAACACAACCAAGCCATTGCTGTCAAGGGCATGATGAATAAGTAAGTTATCTTGTGCCAGCTGACTAATAGGAACAGTCTGTGTAGATATTTCTACCTTGCTGCACCTCTTAGATAATGTGACTGAGTTTATCCCTCACTAAAATACCCTTCAACAAAAAAGGACAAAGTTATTTCACATTTGCTGTGGAGAAAGAGACAATGTCAGGTGAGACATTGTCTTAGACTGACAGATGTGTTGTAAGTTTCTCATGTAACTGGGCTTTGAGAGAGTTGCAATAGTTAATATTTTTAGTTTTATATATATTAAGGTTACAAGAATATCTAGTTTGGTTTCTGTATATCACAAGCCTTTAAACTTTGCTATCATCACACCTGTTCCAGAAACCTTTGCATGGTTAAAACCACATTTCAGAAGTACATCTGATTTGTTTGAAGGGCACCAGGAGAAGAAACCCCCATTTGCATTGTCCGTTTGCCAGAGCAGCCAGTCATCCCTCCTGCTGAATATCAGTGTCTTTACTTCTAATTTTAGTTTGTCTGTCTGCAGTTCTCAGACCTTGGCTCTAATGCCTTTCAGTTCTGAAGAGAGGACTCCCAGTCTCTCCAAGGCCACTGACTCTAGCTTGCTGTCATGGTGGGCAATGTAGTCCCTTTTTTACACTAGACTGGACAACCCATCTCTGCAGTTCTCTCACTGGGAGGAATCCTTCTGCAGCCCTTCAGCATTTTCCCTGATTTTCTACCCTTGCCAGGTTTTAATAACTTCTTTAAAAAGTGCTCAGCAAAGCTGGGGGGGATATTCTAGCGCAGGTCTCACCAAGGACCCTCCCTCCTCCATGTGAAGGTATGTGGATGGCTGTTTATGGCTCATGATACTTCAGACTGAATATAGAAGCATGCTAACGACAGGAGGGGCTAATCCACAGCCCTGGCAGGTTGAGAGCTTCCTTTGTTCAATGAACTAAAGCACTTGGCCGTATCCAGATCATTCCCACTGCCATCAGTGCCTTCTCCTGTCTTCTGGCCTTTCCAAATCCCACGTACATCACACACCTCCAGCCTTGCCAGATGGCTGCGGCCCAACTCTGATGCAGTCAGGCAGTTTCACTCCTCCCTCTTATACCTTCCCATTAGTAGACAAATAAGGAAAACTAGGTCTGGAGCAGGACACTGCATTGCCGGTGGTGTTTTCAAACACTTTGTTGTGCCTAGTCCAGACTGCTGAGTGCTGCTCAGAGTGTGCTGGGGGAATGCAGCCCTTTTTGCGGATCATCTGTGGGCAGGTTACAACTTCCCAGGCTTTATTCGCTGTTCTAAATCAGGCTGAGAGCTGCAGCTTCCAAGGAGTGCAAGCGGCAGCGAGATGTGCTCTACTTCCCTTGCCTATGTGCCGAGGGGTCCCACCAGGCAACGGGAGAGAGGGGAAGGAGGGAGGGAAGGGAAGGGAGATCCATCACGAGGAGAAAGGGGGGAATATCTGCCCCAGGGGATGCCTGGGACGCCCAACTCAGCTTCTGCACTGCCTGGAATTTATTTATCTGTTATACTTCGGCATTGCTTCTGGAGATTGCTCAAACCAGTAAATATTGTGCTTGCAGCAAGCGACCACAGGAGCCTGAGCAAGATGGAATCAGGGTTCATCTTCCACCTCAGATGCGTGTTGGTGGAAAGGCTGTACTACACCTCTTCTGGTACCTGTCCCCAGTCCTCCTCTGCACACCTTTCTGAGTGAATTCAGCAGTCTGCTTGTGAATATCATGTTTTAGTCCAAAACGTGTGGCTCAGGCAGCAGGCACAGACTTCTTGTTCATAGCAGTGGCCAGTGGCTCCAGGCCTATCTCCGTGGAGAACAACATGGATCGAGGAGGAGTGCTGTGCCCTTTTTTCCGCATAGGAATGGTGCACTCGGACACTGCTAATTTTCAAAAGGCCATACATATGCAGCGACTGCTGCCCAGGTGACTGAGGTGTTGGAGAAGTAAAGTCCAAGGCTGAATGAAGGCTGACATGCATCCAGACTTAAAGAGGAAAACATCCTTTTACGAGTGGGAGAAGGCAAACTTTCCAGGAGATGAGGTATTCTGGGAGGTCCTTTGTAGGGAGGCCAGCAGGCTGACTGTGCCTGTGAGAAATGCCATTTTTTGAGAGATGGGGCACTGTTTGGTGGCACTTCTCATGGACATGTCAGTAAGATGTCTGTCCCCAGGGGGTGTGCATCAGTTGCAACTTGACCGGACCCCCCATTGTGCCTGCACCTGCAGTAGCATCCAACAGACCCTTCCTGGTCCTTCCCGCAGGTGCCAGATCTCCAGCACCAAGAGGAAACTAAGGCTTTTCTCAGTATGATGCCACAAGCCCCCACATGGCTGGGTCCTACCAAGTCTTCCCCCCACTGGATAAGGAGAAGAGCTATCATCCCAAGGAGATTCACTCCCAAACCTTGTTCCATACTTTCTCCATAGAATTTGTGCCAGGCAGGTGCAGGGAATCAGTGGCAAACCAGCCCCCATGGACACCATTTCCCCATGTGTCTCCAGCACAGGCAGTGTCTGTCTGATATAATCATTCCTTGATTTCTATCAGCTGTAGGGCAGAACGTCCTGTCTGCTCCTCTACAGATGGTGATAATGAGTCCTTCCTAACAACTGCATGTAGCCCTTACTTCCCCTCACCATACTTTTCCAAGCTGCTGGTCCACCTGGTGCCCTTAGTGGCTAAGACAGAAAACAGCCTGGTTTTGTCCCCTCTGTTTTGCTGGTTATATTATCCCCCAAGGCTCTATACCTATAAGAGTTGCTACATGCATTTGGCTTGGATCCGTGAGCTGCTTCCCAGGTCAGTAATAAAAGAGCAGTCTCTCTTGATCTTTGTTCTTGAAGAAAAATTCCTCAACTGATCCTGCCCCTGAAGCAGGATGGTCTGTGCAACACCACGCTGTAGCTGGCAGCTCCGAGCCCCAGATGCCAGCCCCAGCAAGACGTGCCAGTCTTGCCTTCGTGCTCTCCTGCGCCTTGAGCGACACACACTGCCCTGCTTGAGAAAACTGCCCCGCCACTGCCACCCCAGGGCAGCTGACACACCGCTACCAGGGCATTACGGCAAACACTGCTGCAGCAGCTGCTACTGCTCTGCTTTCCACCTCGCACGGTGCAGCGAGCTGTGTGATAAAAGGTGTTTATCACCTCTAGACCTGTACAGTCAACTTAGGACCCATCAAACCTGACTCACCCACCCCAGCTGCATCGCAGCCATCCTTGCCTGCAGGGACTGACTGTGTTGGCTGTGATGACAACTGAAACTGGCCCCATCTTTTATGAAAACCTTCCTCCCCTTCCCAAAATGAAGTGGCACATGTCTCATAAACCTTCCTCTCTTGGCTCTGGTGGGAGGTGTCTGTCAGGGTACAAAGACAAGAGGAACACATTCAGGCACAGATGTACACCAAAGCAGATACGACTGCAGAAAAAAAGGGGGAAAAAAGTTGGCTAGGGAACAAGTATTTTTAATAGTGTTCCCTTTAACAGAGCCTAAAGAGAAGTAACACTTCATTTTACCTTTTCTATTAAAGCAAAGAGCTCACCAGTGTCAGTTGTGTGCAGGTGCTATGCACAGTGGGAAACAACCCAAACCAGCATGTGTTCTTTGAAATATTTCTTTTAAACAGACACTAAGTATTTTCAGCTTTTGGAGAATGTGGCTCGAAATAACAAGTAGATAAAATATCACCATGCTGTGCGAGGGAGGGTATGTGCAGTTATCTTCTGTGATTTCTTACTAATATTTAGCTATCATATAGCACTCTCTCTGCTGACCCCACTGTATAAACATTCAGTAATTAACCAGCACACTCCCTGCTATGCAACAGGTAGGTAGTATTGCTCTTACCGTCCCCGGGCTACAGATAAGGAATTTAGACAGTGAGATGACAAAGCTTATCCAGACCAGCTTGGGAAGCCTATGGCAAAGCGGAGAGCAGGATCTGTTCCTGCAAGACGTGTTGGCTTTCCCCCGCTCTGCCTTTAATGTTACAGTCCGGAGACACGTAAGACATCAGCGCAGCCCTGAGTGGAGAGGAGTCCACCTGCAAAAACTCCTAAAGCTGTTTCACACCACTGACAGTTTCTGGAGCAGACGAGGCTCAGAGGGGAGCCACGGGAGTGCTGTAAATCAGGACCAAGGCGTATTGGCAGAGCTCTGTGGGAAAGCTTGCCTGGGGTCCGCCTGTTACTGCTCATTTTTCGCAGCGCTTTTGGTGCTTCTTGTTCTTTATGGCGAAGCGCTGCCCCCAGTCACCCTATGCTCATCATTTATTAATCGTCCAGTTTAATTATCACATGTGGTTTGGTTGTGGAGGGGGTGTGAAAACAAACAGAACACGAACATTGCACTAATTTACTGCGGAGGGCAGCTGCAGATACACCACTGCAGGAACGGCTTGTGAGCTTCCTACAGCCTGTTGTGCCCCAGCAGGGACATTGTCCCTCACTTGCACTCCATGAAGGAGCTGCCCATCTCTCTCATTTCATCCCATTTGCCTTTACTGCCATCAGAAGCAGCAAATGGAATAATGCAGAATGGTTCTCAAAAAAAAAAACCCAAACCCAACAATATTACACMTGTAAGGATTAACTTCTTACATTTTGCACTTGATTTTGCTTTAAGCTTTGAGTGACGAGGAAGCAGAGGTCATGGACCACAGATTATTTTCACCACAGGAAATGATGTGAAGCAAAAGGCAATCTTCATGAGGAAATTAGTCAAATCTTGTTAAAACTTCAATTCACCTTAAGAACTGCATTTTTTTCTGCAAGGATGTCAGCAAACTTGGGAAGGTACCAAAAAGCACTGTCCCATTTTTCCCATTTTTCTCCTGAAGGAATCAATAGATGCAGCTTAGGGACAGTTAGTCAAAAAACAAGCTTAGAGAAAGCAACAACATTTTGCTGGCACAATATTCAGAAAGTTTTGGCTTGGCTGCTAGTTTCTTCACTTTGTTGCATGGAAACTGTATATGGCCAGTGTTTTTTATAGCCCAGCATGTTCTTATTCCCTTGCATAAAAGACATCCACTTAAACTGAAGCAACATTGCCACCACTTCTAAAGCAGGCAGTGCAGTGCAGTCCTGACTATCAGAGCTCACATCTATTACAAAAATCAAACTGCATGTTTTTCCAGGTGCTACCATCTTGGAAACAAGGCACATGGGGACCAAAAAATGTGTTTCAGGACTTAACATGAGGCCTACAATTAGAATTTTTTATTGAATCTAGTTATTGCAAACTGCTTTCAACTGAAGTGTACATTTGTTTAAACACCTTCAAACCCATATTTGCTCTGGCTGTTGAAGTAATGTATATTCTCAGAGTCAGTAGAAGAAAAGAGTGCAGTTTAATGGCAGTGTAATTTCTTGTAACTGAACTGCTTTATTTAAAACAGTACCATTTTGCAGAGATGAGCATTTGAAGACATACTGCAAATGTTTTAAGTGTGCAGGATAAAGTTTCTCCGTGGAAGCATGCCATGTCGTACACAAGCAATGCAACACGTACATCCCAGCTCAAGTGCATACGGATACATACGCATGGTGCGATTCAGAGTTCCTGTGTAACTCGGGCAAATTGCCTCGGGCCTGTTTTCCAAAGTTATCTAGCACTTGTATCGTCAGCTGACTTCAGATGGAGTTAACTCTGAAAGCTAAAACATCTCTTTAGCTGGAATTTTAAAGGAGCCTGAAGAAACCACGCAGACCTGGCCTCCTTGAAAATGAGCTTTTGGTTCCTAGTTTTCCCCTGCAAATGGGAGCAATGATATTTCTTTTCTCCTAATGTTTGCCTGTCTGTTTTACATGTTCATACAATGCTTAACCCACCTTGTCTGAACCCTCCAGCTGTTACTCTGGTTTAAATAGCATAATACATACCAAGCCGAACAGGACAATGCCAAGCTCCCAGCTGTTGTCTTGTGGTCCTCAGGGTTACAGGAGAACAGTCACCGACACTGCAGAGCAACTCCTGGAACATCTCTCAGTGTCAGATCAGAGCCCCAACATGTCACTGTGAGCTGGAAAAAGACTTCTGGCCTGTCCAAGGTTGTTAGTGAGACTCAGTCCAGCCCAAATATTCATGTGGGGACTCCTTTTCCATTAGATCATGACAGTTTAAACATTAAATGCAGAAAAAGAATTAGGTGTTAGGAAATTCTGAATGCCGTCTAGTTCTGGGTTTGACCARAGCATACAACACATAATATGCACACACACGTATTACATTAGTAATTTTCTGTATTACACCACTTCTCAGATTAACACCAGGAAAATCCGTAAAATAGCCAAAATTGGTACTCCTTAAAATGACTGTGTGTTGGGTCCTTATCAATTTTCTTGGATTTTTATCTTAATCACTGGGATTTCTCAATGGTCAGATCTTCACATATGAACTTCAACGTGTCCTTGACAGAGTCTACTTTTTTTGCCATCCTTGTCATTTCTAGTTGCATACTGGTTTGGAAATGCACAGCGATATTAATATTAGAGATAAACCTTAGCAGCACAATGTGCATTTGATCTAAAACCTTAGCTTTAGGCTGGAATACATGGAAAATTGCTAACTCAATACTTGTGTTGAAAGAACTTTAAACTGTTGGTGTATTTACAGTTGTGTATACTGCATCTACCATATTAGCAGTATATGTTATAAATGTAATATTGACACATTAGGAAGTACAGTAAACAGTAGAAAGTCCATGTGAAAGGCAGAGTACAAAGGAAAGAAAAGATGACCTTCACTCCCCCCCCTCAGGGCAGACTCCTAAAAATGGCAGAAATGGGGAATATGGGTTAGCAAAGACAAGAGGCCACAGCCAAGGCTGCTGGGGCATGTTTTATTTCAGCATATCCTCAACACATCCCTCCATCCACCCTCATACTGACACCTGGCAGAATACAAGGTAGATATTTGTGGTGTCTCCTTTCTCTTAGGGGGGATGGGTTAGAAATAAAAACTATTTTCCTCTGTGATACCTCCAAGGGTGTAATAATTTTCACGGTTTACCAAATGATAAAGCTGATGGCCTCTCCTCAGGCATTGTTCCAGGAGACCTCACTGCTAGGATATTTCTCTTTTTACTCCACCTGTCACTGATTTTCCAAAGGTTTCATTGTGATCCTAGGTAGCACCCGCTAGACTGTCTTGAGCAATGATAAAGAGCTCCATTCCTCCATGTGTTCAGCATGGGTCCAGGTACAGCCCAAACATCGCTGCTAATCCTGTGGTTTTAGGAGATCCTAGATAGCACTTGTGCAACATTTTCTATTTCCAACCCGGCTGCATGGGATAGAGCACAACCTTCATAACGATTTTGGCAGGAAGAATAAAAAGACACAGGTCTTTTCCGCGATGGTGTCGGTGCATCTGTATTTGTTACTCTCCTCCTGTTACAGTAAGGAATTTCCCCCCCTTTATTCATAGCTCTTGGCCAACACTGACCAGATTGATCAATGAGTAGAAACCCCATCCCAGTGTAAGTCAGTCAGGCATAAACTGGTGTAATGTCATAAGAAGTCCCCATCTCTATTCCAGTCCTTTATCCTGAATACTTCTGCAATCACTTTCACCATAAAGAAACAAAGCACGGGAGGTCAGGACAGGCATGAGAGGAGAGAGAAACATCCCAAGTATTGAGATTGGCAGCCAAGGTGAAAAAGAGAGTGACTTTGTAGTAAGCCCTGCAGTTGCTTAAAGTGGCTTCACATATCCTTCTCTGCCTCTGCCCTCCTCCATCATGTGTAGTCTTTGCTTTGCTAAAACATATGTATTCCATTCTCCGAATCTTTATAGTTTCTCTCTATATCCTCAACTATGTCTGTGGCTCGTTGCTGAGGTAGGGACTTCACTCTCAAACCAAGGAGCCCAGAACTGTGCTGAGCATCTAATCCCAGAGGAAAGCCTCTTGCAGCACCTCGAGAGGGAATATTACCTCCCTGAGAACTGACAAGATGCTTCTGTGTACACGATTGACAAACACAATGGCACCTTTGCTGTGATAAGCTATTGCTAGGTCATATCTGATTTGTTACCTATTATCTTCCCTAAATCTTTATAAACTCAATGGCTTCCAAGTATTTCCCTCCTGCTGATTATGCAGTTAGGATGATTTTTCCTGAGATATATTAGTTTGTGTTGTTTTCTCAGTTGAATCTAATTGTGCTGTTTCCTGCACATATTTCCAACCCTGAAAGTCCCTTTGGAGAAAGGATTTCTGCATCCTCACTGGTGTACATGTGAGGAAGACTAAGCAATCGCCCAGGGCAGAAAAACAGGAAGGAGAAAAGTAATAAAGGTTCTCAGTTCCCAGGTCCCATTGATTTCATATGCACTGTGCAGCTTGCAGTGGGAAATCAGCACTACGCAGGCATGCAAAACACAACTGATCCCTGAGACAGAGGGACAGGAGAGCTGGTAACGCACTACCAACCTCCAGTAATTTAAGAATCATTCTGTTAACTACTTCAACATGCTGGGCTTTTATATTAAAAAAGATACATAAATTCCTTTTATAGTGTAAATAAAGTCATTAAATAAAATCAGGATCAGTTCTAATCCCTGCAGACTTCCCTCCAACTCAGTACATTGCTGTTTACCATTAGCATTTGTTTCCAATCTTTTATTCAGTTTTCACTCCACATAATAAAGTTCATGTCCAAGTAAACACTCCAAAGTCTAATAACAAAGAATTTACCGAGAGCTCTAATCAGTGGGATATTACAGTGAAACCATCCAGATACTGCAGTGAGAGCTTTAAGATTTCTATCACATACACACATACACATACACACACTTCTTTTTTTTGCACAATTAATAGGTCACTTTGGTTGCTCTGAAATTACATTGTTGGCAAACCAGTGATTTGCTATTAAAAATAAAAAATTACTCTGCCGTTATACCCAATAGTAATGATTTGAAGAATATTTTCTCTGGTAGTCAGGATCAGTGCATCTTCTAATCTCCATGAGAAATTTGAATAAAAAGTACATAACTCTTGTAATTTATCAAATTTTTACAAATTTAATGGCATGTATCTGAGACAGTGAAAAAGAATTACCAAAGTGTTCCTCATAAGACAGGAGGTGTTTAGTGTATGAGTTTTACTTCAGAAATGAATAATTATTCCCTTTCTAGATTGCCAAAACACTTCAGAAGACCATCGCTGAGAAACCCAGTTACTTTATTGAGTTAAGAAATTGTTTCAGGGAACCTTAAAACTACTTAGTGTGCTTTAGGCCACAACTTTTGTTAAACACGCACAAAAATTTTGTCACAATGATTGAGATGTTCTCCTGGGCTCCAGAGGCTTTGAGAAGAGCCTGGGTTATTTTCTAGCTCTGCACCAACATATTTATGATGTTTCCAGCTTGGGTCAGCTTCAGTTTGGAAAATGAGTGGAGTTCAAGAGCTCTGAATAGGTTTCGTTCTGTGATTTTTTGCAGTACCCAGAAGTTTACCAGGTTGAAACCCACACAGATCAAAACCAAAGAAAATGTTCCCATGAACTACTGTGAAGACTGAATTTTTGGCAACTCTGCTGAAACCTAAAACAAGCATGAGAGAGCTGCAATCAACAAAAATTATTCATCAACATTTTCACTATATATGGGTCTGTTTTATTTATATGAATATTTTCTATGTGTTAGGATGTATGAGCTGTTTGCCTGTTATTCATCATCAAGGAATCTCTGGGCAAGCACCAGGATTTGAGTGTCCGTCTTCTTGTGGCCTTATTGCAGAGGTGCTGAGTTCCTACTGATCTCACTGTACTGAGAGCTGTAAGCACTCCMCACCAACAACTGCAAGACCACTGGTCATGAAAAATGTAGAAATATTGGCTTGTTTACTGTTTGTGTCAAAACTGCCAAATTTGTAGTTCCCTCAGGATTTGTTGAAAGGCTTTAGGCATGTCTGCTGATCTGTGTAATCTGAGTTAGAAAAGCCTGAGATGATCCTAACGCTTCCATGCCAGCCCAAGTCAAACCAAATCAGGTTACACTAAGCCACCTGAATTTAGTTCTATTATGAAATGGAGGGGAAATTCCCAGATAAAATAGCAATAGAAGATGTTTTTCTTTAGAAAAATGGTTACAGAGGAGCTGTATTTATAGCACAACCAGCCACAAGAAAGAAAGAAAGAGAGAGATTTAAAGTAATCTAGTAATCAAAAATACGTTTGCCCCCATGACACTTATCCCTGTTTCTGCCTTTCTGTCAAGGTAAAAAAGTCTCACAATAGGAGCAAGCATGTGCCAAGGTGGCACGAAGGGGCTTAGCGCGAAGGATGGACGAGACTTTGTTCATCTCAGTCCTCTTCACCGTGTCTGTCTCTGACCTTCCCTTCAGCTCCTCGCATCTAAGTTTCTTCCCCCTCACCCAAAGAAAGAAAAATGTGCAGATGGGTATCATAACCCTGTGCAAATGGTGCCTTTGTGAATATTTGGACTTCAGGAATGAGAAATAAAGCTGAGCGTGTCCAGCTCCCAAAGTCCTCAAGAGGCACCTCTCTGACAGAGTTATAGCTGCCCCAAATGAACCTTCCAAAGGTTGTATTAATCAGAGGTTTCCGTATTTTAACTAAGAGCGGAAAAATAAAGGAATGGCAAAATCTCTTCAGAGCATTTTGCATGTAAGTGATGATCCTGTTAGCAAGCTGGAGACCCATTCTCAGAGCTACCCCCGGAGCATTCCTGACCTGGAACGCAAAGCGGGGTAATCCTGTGCGATAAGAGTCAGGAGGAAAAAACAAGTCATTCCCACAAGAGACCATCTATAGCCACAGGAAAACGATATAACATTGTGAGTAAACAACTAACTGGATGGGGTTGACAGTTTTGCTTTGTCTAACAGGAGGGGACACACTTTTAGATACAAATTGACAGCTGCTTCTGGCATGGAAGGGCTTTCATTCACGGTGCTGAGTATGATGGATCAGTACCAGCATGAGAATTGCAAATCCATGTTTCCATGCACAAATAGCTGCTTCTGTGAGGTTTTTAAAAATTCAAGAAGAGAAGGAAAAATGTTGTCGTGTCATGTGGGCTGCCCTTCTGCAATTTTCATATGCAAGGAAATTCTGAGAGCGTAGGTCATCTGGCTTGTTGGTAAACTAAGAAGCCTGGAGAGAGGAAAGAAACTGATACCATGTGAGGTACAGAAAAGTCTCTTAACTGTAGAGTCTCAAAGCAATATTATCTTGGATGTTTCCCTCTCTGTTCCCATGTTTAGGTTTCTTATTTAACCCACAGCCTGTTTGCCCAGTGTTGTTCCAGTGCAATGCATAATGCAGAAATATTTGAAATGAGGAGCAATTAGGGTTACTGTAACAGTAAGGCTCAAGTATTTAGAAAGCAGGACTTTTTTAAAGTCAGGGTATGCTGAAACCAGCAGTTTCTATTTTTCAGTTTTTATGTCTCAGAGCTGGCTGACCACACTACTGGCACACGGCACAGTAATAACAGCCACGGGGAGTGGTATTGCCATCTGGGCCCAATGGAGCTAGGCTGATTTCCCCCACCTGAGAATGTGCTCTGTAATCTTTCACAGGTGGATTTGCCCAGAACTAGGAAGTAGCAAGATGAGCACAAATAAAAAGCAATGGTAGCAAAGTTGCCACAGCCTCTTCTGTGTGTAATGAAAATCACTTTCAGACTTTTGCAGTTTCTTTTCATCTCCTTCTTTTCTATTTTTTCCCCCTTTTTTCCATTGTTATTATTTTTCACTCTGTTTCTCTTTGCTGATTGGGTACATTGCTCATTTCTGCTTGCGTGGTATCGATGCAACATTTTTGCGGATGTTCAGCCTCCTGGTGGACCCAGGTCCCTGCCACAGAGCCTGGCCCTCAGGCCACTCTGCCCCTTATTCTGCTGAAGGAAAACCATTCCCTACAGCTCTTTTCCTCACATATGAAGACCAGACCTGGGGCACCACTACCCCCAGACTATCATGTTTAGCTAGTTGAGAGGGGGGGAATTTTCCAGCGGTCCAGCCAAGTGAATGCTTATGAGGACACAGAGCATACACAGCGCCTGTAGGTATGCACAGAGGAGATGATCTAAAAGTTTCCTGTTACTGTAATAGAGCTACTAAATGTAAATTGACAGAATGCAAAGAATATTATCATGGAAACATCAGCAAGCAGAGTAGCCTGTGGGAAAACATCACAGGAAAAGGAAAAAAGAG
Organism: Phoebastria nigripes; assembly: GCA_035582835.1. Taxonomy (NCBI): domain Eukaryota; kingdom Metazoa; phylum Chordata; class Aves; order Procellariiformes; family Diomedeidae; genus Phoebastria; species Phoebastria nigripes. The sequence goes on along the minus strand of JAYKAV010000511.1, from coordinate 496,495 downwards.
TTCCCCTCCACATTTGGAAATTTGGATGAAGTGCTAAGCTGCAGGGGTTGGATCTTGAACTAAATGTCAGTGCTTCGGGGTCAGTGACCTTACCTCTACAGTACTTTATTGGTAGTGTGATAGATAATTTATAGCTTTAAAAAATGCTGGAAGGACATACTCTTTCATAGAACATATGGTTTGGATTTGTACTATGTCCATTATTCTTGTTTCTGACAATCTGTAATAAGTCTATATAAATTTGTTACCGAATTGCTATTCTCTAATAGATATACAATATTTCCATTATTTGATGATATTATTGTCACAGGGGTACGTATGTCAAGTCCAAAAGCTCTTATGAAATGTATGAGTATGTGCCAGGATTTCACTTTGACATACAATCTTTAATTTTAAATACAATCATATAGGCAATAAAGCTTCAACATTTCAGCTTGAATTCCTTGTAATAATAGCCTTTTGTTTATTTCCTTCTTTTAAATAAAATTGACATTGACAGCATATTGGCAAGGTTAAAACAATCCTGTTATTATAAGCTTTTAATCACAATAAAAAGGAAATAATATATTTTTTTAAAATACTCCTTTGAAGCATTACTGCCTGATTACCTCATAATATCTTTATCTCTTAGCTATTCCCTGCCAACCCTGGGTTTCATTCCTCTATCTGTGAAGAATGTCATTTTTTCCCCAAGTAGAAGCAGAATTTCTTTCAGTGGCTGCGAAATTCTTTCCTATTTCTGATACTCTTGCAAGGATCTCCAACAGTGATTTATCAGGGGACATGGGTTTTAATTATTACCATAATTTGCTTTGACATTAAAACGATCTGTAAGCTTGTGTCCGTTGTTTGGCCGAATGTGACTGTTTGCATAAGCAATAACTTGCCATTTCCTTCATGTTGGCCACACTGAGTTCTTGTGGCCTGGAGAAATTGGTGCACCATCCACTCCCATATAAGTCAACAGGGTTTTGCCATCAACTTGCACGGTAGAAGAATCAGGTTCCAGGTAAGAAATAGCTGAAAGGGCTGCTTTTTACACATTTTTCTTTACTGAAAGCTAATTCTTTCATGAGATTCAGGAAAAATCATACAAAAGCTTTTGTTTCTTTCATTATACTGTCCTAGCAGCAAAGGGTCACTGCTGAAATGTTATGTCTGCTAGAGACTGCCAAGGTTTGTCATTAAGCACGATCACTTGGGAATGTTCCAAACACTAATACTTTTATATTCGAGATAATGATATTTTCAGTCAAGCCATATGCAATTTTTGCCAAACCCAAGCAATGCAAATACAGCTTCTCTTTGGTCGTATTGGCGGAACCTGTATCGCTTGGCAGGTGTCCTCCACAGCTTTGGTCCCCTGAGAGGTTGCTCTGGGGCCCTCCTGGAGCATTTTGAGGCTCCCTCTTGACTTCAAGCCTGGGTTTCCTCTGCAGAACTAGCCAGGATTGCCTGGAAATGGTGCACATATGAGTCTCGTCCCAGCAGGAGAAACACTCCTGGATCCCACATTGCAGAGGAAGAATTTATCATTGCCTATTCCCATTATTCTGTGTCTCTGTTCATTTTATGACAAACCATAACAAAACAACTAGCAAATGTTCAGTCTTGCCATTGTTTGTAGTGTCTCTTTCAAACATAATTTGTTATTTTAATTTTTCAAAAATCAAGGTCTGTGACATGGCTGTTCTCCTATTTCCAAGCCAAGCACTAACTCTAACTTTACCTGTGCAACAAACACATTGAAAACATAATCACTCATCCTATTGCTATCGGACATCAGCAATTCCCCATCAGTACAAAAGGAAAACAAGAATGGTCTGCTCCAGTGTTTGACAGACTGTATCTTCTATTAGTAATAAAAATACTTTGCACATATAAATTGCATTTCATGCAAAGATCCCTGTGTGCATTACAAAGGTTGAATTATCATTATCCTTGTTTTACAAATGGCCTGCCAGTGTCACAATGAAAACCATTATATCATTGTTCCTTCAGCTAGATCTTTTTAATCACTAGTGGCCAGGGCTGAGCTCGAAATTCAACTCCCACGCAAGTATCAAACTAGTATTTAGCCCTCCTCATTGTCCCCTGGTGACACTTTCATGGAAGTAATAGTGATGAGCTTGAACATGTTGCTGAGCACTGCATATTTGTAAAAGAACAGCTCTAAGAGCATTGAACGCTCCACTCTGCCATCAATTTGAGCTGTTCCTGGAGTAAAACAGGACTTATCTAGTAGGACACCTCTCAGGAAGTTGTAAAACCAAACAGGGAAGAAGTACAGCTATCAAAATAGGTTGGTATCAAGAGAGGAGAGGTGGGTCCACAGCATTTATGATCACAGGTCAGACAACCCCTCCTTTAGGAAAGAAAGTGTTTGGGGAGAGCCTGTAAGTCTTTTCCTTCTGCATGTGCATTGAAAGGTTTTGTGATCCTTGCATGGTCAGAAGACCAAGCAGTTGGTAAGAAACTCATCCTTCCAGCCAGGTCACAGGAGGCTAATCCATGGCAAGAGAGCAAGGCAGTGCAATTTGCAATGTGGAAGGCAGTGGAGGAGTAGAAGATGAGAGCAAGGGTAAGTCCAGAGGAGAGCAGAATGTCCTTATTGCCTCCCCACTCCTCCAGAAAGTGAGGGTGGGTTTACTGCTGAAAAGGAAATAATGCCGTGGCAGAGATGCTGGCTCAGCCTGCTCCTCCTCTCCAGGATACACCTGCATGTGGACCCCCTTCTCCATGCCCATGGGGACAATCCAGCTCTATGTAACTCCCTGCTCCACACAGCCAACAGCAATATACCTTGGACCATATTTTTCAGGGACTCTGACTTTACACAGGAGTGGAACCGAAACCCCTGACATATAGATCTTATTGAAATTTTGGACCAAAAGGAATTATTAGATCATCAAATCTGACTTCTGCTAGTTCATAAGCTATAGGATGTCACAAATACTTTTCTATTCTTTAGGATCAAAGACTGATTAAACTAGGTAATTTCAGTCTTAAGGTAGCTTAAGAGGCAAAGCTACAAACAAAGAACAGGGGAGGCTGAGATGCACAGTATCTAGAAACCCAAGAGAGAAGATATAGAATCATAGAATCATAGAATCATTAAGGTTGGAAAAGACCTCTAAGATCATCGAGTCCAACCGTCAACCCAACACCACCATGCCCACCAAACCATGTCCCTAAGCGCCTCATCTACACGTCTTTTAAATACTTCCAGGGATGATGACTCCACCACTTCCCTGGGCAGCCTGTTCCAATGCTTAACCACTCTTTCAGGAAAGAAATTTTTCCTAATGTCCAATCTAAACCTCCCCTGGCGCAACTTGAGGCCATTTCCTCTCGTCCTA